>CM064500.1:3591632-3625766 GCA_032716605.1 Paralithodes platypus | reverse complement strand
TTGATCACGAAGCATTGGTTGGCATTCATATTGTTCAGTACCGCTTCCTATAATTATTAGTGTTCTGCTAGATTAGATAATGCTAGACTAGGAGTCTGATACTATTAGGTATTGTTTCCGATGAGTGCTGGCTTTAGTTAAAAGCTGCACGACATACCTGAGAACTGGAGTTGGTTGGGTAAATTCTAGTCTGTGCCATTGAGAGTAGAGCATGCACGAATGAGGGCTTTTTGCCTATACCATTCTGCACTGTTCTAGGCTCGGTTGCTTGTCTTTGAGGTACGCCAGGAGAACGCTTAATACTTCGGTATTAAGGTTTCTCAAGAGAGCTACCCTTCCCTATAACGTAATATTTGACGCACAGACTTGAGATTTGCACTAGGCTATGCGGCATGCCATGCGCACCAGTATCTCGTATCATTGACTCTAGCTAGACTTTGTCAGTCATAGTAGACATTAAGTATATTAAGCCAATTACTCTTATTATGCATACCCGTTTATGATTACACAAGCATTTCGCAGCCTAGTTTGATGTATTGAGACACAAACGACTTAGGCTCTTTTTGTTGATAGGAATACTGCCTTGTTGTGGCGATTATTATTATTGTTGTAGCGTTTAGGATATTCTTGGCTACGACTGCATTATATCTCCTGCCTTTTTGTGTGCATAGACTGCACGAGCATTGTTCCGCTGCCTGCCTTTTTGGGTTCCATTTCCGATTCGAGCATCTTGATAGCATCTAACATTTAAAGAAGATTCCTTGTTGGTGTTGAAGGACTTTAGTGCACTTTCTTTTATGCAGGAGTGCCTGACATTTATTGATTAAAGTAACGTAAGCTGTAACTTCTCTTACCACCTTACTTTGCATACCATAACCAAGCACCTTCGGTTATAGGTAGTAATAGGCTGTTTTCACATAACATTAAGCCTAGAGTAGACGCACATTTATTGAGAGTTTTGATAACCTATTATTGCATATAGAATTCTGGAGAGTATTTGTGTTCTTTGTTCACTGGGAATATACATCAGAGGTTGGATCTAGCGCTTTCCGTTGTAGCATTTATGCCATTACTAGTCCAATGAATAAGAGCCCTGATATATTTAAACCTCAGTCGTAACAAATGGCGACCTTACCTAGGATTTGGTGAACCTACATTTATTAGCAGGGAACATTTGTTGTTTTGGGGAATATTTTGCGGGGATCAGCAAGAATATTTTTTTTTTTTTGCAACATAGTATAGCCCTTGAGTATTTCCGAGAATTTTTGTGTGTATATTGAGGTATAAGAGTTTGGGGTGCTTCTTTTCTGAATATTGAGGTGGGAAATTTTTGTGAGCATCATGTCTTATACCGGATCAGAGGAGAATGGAGACACAGTACGTAATGTCGAAACTGAGGAACAGCAGTATGATGAAATTGTTAATCAGGTGAACTGTGAGGAGGATGCTAGGATATTTTTGCAATGGCCTGTACTGCCGAGCGGTTGGAGGGTATGAATCGGTACGGTCTTCAATGCCTGGCCACAGCTATCGGTCATGCGGGTACTAGCAGCATGACCAGGGATAACTTGATAACGTGTGTACTGGGCAGGGTGACTGGTGAGCGAGATGGGTTGAGTGCTCAGAGCCCTTCGGCCATGCTTCCCCTACACTCGACTCCCAGCCATCCCAGTAGTTTGCCGACCCCGGGTACGCTTCCACAGTTGGGTGGTGACTGGCAGGGTGGGTTGCCCCTGGGGGGACCACCGGTAATTTCAAACATTGTAGCACCTTCACCTCCTCAAGGGTTATCTCCCGAATTATTGTTTCAGCTCGAATTAGCTAAGATCGAAGAGAGAAAATGTCAGCTTCAGCTTCAGCAGCAACAAAGAGCAGGTGAGCTTCAGCAGCAAATAGAATTAGCCAAGATAGAAGAGAGAAAAAGTCACCAGCAACAAAGGGCAGGTGAGCTTCAGCAGCAAATAGAGCTAGCAAAAATCCAAGCTGAGTCGACTAGGTACTGTGCCGACAGGGACGTAGAGAAGTCGCGAGTAGAGACAACGGGACAGCGACTTGGGGCTGGTAACCGTGCTCATGATCAATCTCTCTCGCACTTATTGAAACTGGTTCCGGTGTTTGATGAGAGTGGTGTAACAGAATTTTTCGCACACTTTGAGAAGAAGTGCCAGGAACATCAGTGGCCAGAGAATAAATGGGCAGCACTTGTATCCTCTAGATTAATAGGCAAGGGTCTTAAAGCCTACGATGCGTTACCTTTGGAGTCATGTATTGTGTATGAGGATCTCAAGGAGGCTGTCCTGAGGGCTTACGAACTGCAACCAGAAACGTACCGTTTGAAGTTCCGGGGTGTAACTAAGGGAAGAGATAGCACCTTTTTGGAACACGCCCGGGACATGTCCGATGCTATGGGGAACTGGCTCCGATCTGAGAAGGTAACAACATTTGATGGAGTTAAGCAGTTGATGATGTTGGAGCAGTTCTTTAAGAGCATGGGCGGTGATCTAACTTTGAACTTAAAGGAGAAAAACCCAAGAACTCTAGTCGAAGCAGCAGAAATGGCTGATCGACGGCTGTCGTTGATTCGGGGTTGCGGGTCCTCACAGAAGTACGATGCAAGTGCTAGGGACCGTTATCCTCCCCCTCCCCGTAGCAATGACACATTTAAACAAAAGAGCAATGAAACTAAAACTGAATCCAAACCTAACACCACGCCGTATAAGAAAAGTCAGGGGCCTTTTACATCACAGTATAAGCCGAAACCAAAATTTATGTGTTTTAGGTGCCACAAGGAGGGTCATAAAGCAAATGAGTGCCCTAGTCGACCTCCTCCGGCATCCGTGTCTTTTGCTCACGGCATTGGAGTGTTCAAGAGGACATCGGATGTTAGAGGCAATTCTTCCGAGGTAAATACACTGCCAGTGCAGAAGGATCCGGAAGGCTTATTCCCTGTCCGTGATGCCTTTAGTGACCACAGGGGACTCGGTTGTGTGGAGTGGGGGGGTAGAAGACTTGAGGTGAGAATTTTGCGTGACACTGGGGCATCGCAAACATTGTTGAGGAATTTCACTGGTAAACCTGTAAATACGGCGCGGGTGGTTGTGGTTCAGGGAGTTAATGCAACAAGGTCATACCCGCTTGTAAGAATGAAGATGGAAGTTGATGGTGTGACTCGTGACCTGGATGTAGGAATTGTGGAGAAGTTACCTGTTGGGGGCGTCGACCTCCTTCTCGGCAACGACTTTGCGGGGCCTACTTCTGAGGCTCCACCCTTAGTCGTTGCCGAGAAACCGGCCGACGTGAGTAGGGAGGAGCAGGAGTGGGTTGAGAAGTGTCCAGTGCAACCTATGGCGTGTGTTGTCACCAGATCTCTTGCATCCAGGGAGTCACATTCTGGTCAACAGTCTTTAGACAAGCGGAGGAAAGGTACCGAGAAGGGGTTGAAAGTTGATGCGGTTGAGAGTTTAGTATCAACGGACATTCTCGGGGACTCATTATTAGGACCAATTTTCGAGTCTGGAGAAGACCCATTAACTGTTACTGAGAAGGCAGAGGATGGGCTTAAAAAGACGAAGAGACAGCAACGATACAGAGAGAGAGAGCAACGGGAGGCTAAATTCAGTGTAGGAGGGGGGCATGAGTTGTTTCGCAAACACTTAGATAAGCTTGCTCCTTCGGACATTCGTAAATTGCACTTAGAAGACCCGGAGGTTCTTGAATGTGGTACCGGTGCTGTCGAGTTGGAGGAGGACAGTGAAGCACAGTCGGGAGATTTTTACAAGTATCCCCTGACCATCATGGAGGTAGCAACAAGGTACCCTGACGCGTACCCTATGAGAAATGGGTCAGCGAAGACGGTGGTCCGGAACTTGCTAGTGTATTTTTCCCGGTATGGTTACCCGCAGGGGATTCAGTCAGACCAAGGATCCAACTTATCTTCTAACCTCTTTGTTCAAGCAATTCCGCAGCATGGAATTATTACGGTTGTGTCATCTGCGTATCATCCGGAGAGCCAGGGTGTGTTAGAGTGATGGCACTCAGCCTTGAAATCTGTGCTTCGTTGTTGTTGCTTTGAGAGTGGGAAGGATTGGGATCTTGGCCTGCCATATGTTTTATTTGCTGCACGGGAGGTACCTGGGGAAAGTTTGGGATTCAGCCCTAATGAGCTCGTCTTTGGACACCGTGTCAGAGGGCCTCTCCATATGGTTGAAGATATATGGGAGGGTGCAGGAAAACCTTGTTCTATGCTCAAGTATGTCCTCGACAGTCGAGAACGGATGTTGCGCAGTCTGGAGTTGGCTGGCCGTAATTTGTCTAGCTCTCAGGCCCTCATGAAGGACAGGTACGACCTCAGGGTTAAACTCAGGGAGTTTCACGTGGGTCAGGTGTTGATTCTACTGCCCCTTGTAGGTCATCCCTTATCCGCGAAGTACACTGGTCCTTATAGGGTGGTTGAGAGGCTATCGGACCTGGATTGCTTGGTGGCCGCTCCAGACAGACGTAAGCGCAATCAGTTATGTCACGTTAATCTCATGAAGGAGTATGTGAGGACCCCCCTGAGCCTCTCACTGTGCCTGTGATGACGTTTAGCAGTCAAGGTGGAGAAGGAGAACGGGACAGTCAAGCTCAGGTGGAGGATAACTGGAAGGATAAGAAAGTCAAATGGGCACCTGAGTGTGAGAAGGCGTTTAGAGTAGTAAAACACCTGTTGTGCACTCACCCGATCCTCAGGGCCCCTGACTTTAGCCTACCTTTCCAACTAGCAACGGAGGATAGTGGTGTGGGGGCTGGTGCCGTCCTTATGCAAAAGGACGATGATGGGCTGGAGCATCCTGTTAGTTTCTGCTCGGAGAAGTACAATTCGGCCCAGGTGAGCTGCTCTGTTGTCGAGGAGGAGCTGCTGGCGGTTGTGCTTGCGCTGGGCCATTTCGAGGTCTATGTTCCAGCCTATGGTCCGGTCGTTGTAGCTTACACAGATCATCACCCTCTCAAGTTCTTGGACCAGTTTCACAATCGGAATATGAGGCTGACCAGGTGGTCACTAAGGTTACTGGTATATAACCTGGACATACGCCATATTGCCGGTTGTGACAACGTGGTTGCAGATTGTCTTTCAAGGGTGTATGATCCTGGGTAGATTGACACACGGGTAGCCTCCTGCTTTAGTTTGATTGGTATTTTGCGCTTGGTGCTTGTTGGCTCGCGGTTGTAGCCCAGCGTATTGGGTCGTAAAGCAGGAGTTGAGCGTTTGGTATAGAAGAAAAAACTAGGCTTGCCCCTATAGTGCAGCCGAAATAAACAAATTAAAAACATAAAAAAATCAAATAAAAACTCTTTCTTTGATAGTTGAATTTTTTCAGTATGTTATATCAGTAATTCTGAGTTGCAATCCTCTCAGAATGCTGGGCTAGAGAAGCTCGCTCTTGAGGAGCATAACTACATATGATTTAACCTATTATGTTGGGGAGGGTTATAATTTTGTAAAATGTTTTGTTGAGAACTGTGCCAGATATTTTACTGCCGCTGGGTGATGGGAAGTAGAGATATAGCATGGGTTCTAACAATCAGATTTTTGTGAGCCTTGGGCCTCTGAGAAAAATCTTGGGGGGGGGTGTGACGTTAACCACTCTGTTAGAACTGCATGGCTTGTCCTACAGTGACTCGCTAGGATCGCCAGGGCAGTGGATGTGGCTACAGTTGGTGTATTGTTGTGTGCTTTATTTCATATGAAAGCTCGTGTCATGGGCAGTCCAGAAAGGCTCTTTGTTTTCACCCATGTCAAGGCTTTATATATTTAATTGCAAAGTATATGTTTTATCATTAAGTAGTAATGATAGGAGTTGAGAGAGAGAGAGAGAGAGTAGAACAGAGTGTGGGGAGGCGCGCAGTGTTTTTCTATACTCGATGACGTCATAGCTGGCTGGCCTCGTGGGGATTCGTTGAAGGAGTTTTTTACCATGCTTGGTGACGTCATGTTTAGCTAGCTTCTTTAGCATTGGCTAGAGGACTTGTTACCGCTTTCCCACGCGGTTCGAACTAGTGCTAGTATATATACTGCTCTCTGGCCACTCTCTCCCTCAGATCTGGTTTCTAGAACGCATCCCTCTTATCCCTTTGATACCTGTCCCCCTTCCTGCACCTGAGAACCTTTTCCTCTGCCTATCTCTCTCATTTTCCATATCTTTCACCATCTTTTATTAATATTATACCCCCTCTGGTTAACTCTGCATAATCAGCTTCATGCTGGCCAGTTGTATTGTGCGTTAACACCTTAAGAGCGGCCTATGCGGTTTATTTATATGTACCGCCCAGCGGGGTGTTTTTAGCCAAAATAGGGCTGTTTACGTAATCATTTTCATGCCTAAATAAGACCCAGAACGTAAAACAAGTACCTATCCCTGAAAGGGCATAAACAGAGCTTTCGAATGACACCATAACGATCCTTTTATGATGGCTAGTTTTCTTGCAATAACTGTGCAACGCGAGTGCAAAAAGCATGTAATGCGGTACTTTCCCCATATAATTCAGTATGTAGCGAGTGAGAGAGGGAGGAGGGAGCTGAGATTCGTGTCAGTAGGTTCGCCGCGGTGGTCTGGAGCAGTCATACGCTCGCTAGTCTCCTGCCACCACTTGTCTCTCTCTCTCAGCAACATTACGTGCTGAAATTGCCACTCGACCTATGTCGAGCGCCGCCACATAGTCCAGCTTTATTAAATACGACTTATGTGGTGAGCCGCTAATTAAGGGTTAAGGTCTTTTATAACCCATGTATGTTTAGTTGTTAAGATAAGTTGATCACGAAGCATTGGTTGGCATTCATATTGTTCAGTACCGCTTCCTATAATTATTAGTGCTCTGCTAGATTAGATAATGCTAGACTAGGAGTCTGATACTATTAGGTATTGGTTCTGATGAGTGTTGGCTTTAGTTAAAAGCTGCACGACATACCTGAGAACTGGAGTTGATTGGGTAAATTCTAGTCTGTGTGCCATTGAGAGTAGAGCATGCACGAATGAGGGCTTTTTGCCTATACCATTCCGCACTGTTCTAGGCTCGGTTGCTTGTCTTTGAGGTACGCCAGGAGAACGCTTAATACTTCGGTATTAAGGTTTCTCAAGAGAGCTACCCTTCCCTATAACGTAATATTTGACGCACAGACTTGAGATTTGCACTAGGCTATGCGGCATGCCATGCGCACCAGTATCTCGTATCATTGACTCTAGCTAGACTTTGTTAGTCATAGTAGACATTAAGTATATTAACCCAATTACTCTTATTATGCATACCCGTTTATGATTACACAAGCATTTCGCAGCCTAGTTTGATGTATTGAGACACAAATGACTTAGGCTCTTTTTGTTAATAGGAATACTGCATTGTCGTGGCGATTATTATTATTGTTGTAGCGTTTAGGATATTCTTGGCTACGACTGCATTATATCTCCTGCCTTTTTGTGTGCATAGCCTGCACGAACATTGTTCCGCTGCCTGCCTTTTTGGGTTCCATTTCCGATTCGAGCATCTTGATAGCATCTAACATTTAAAGAAGATTCCTTGTTGGTGTTGAAGGACTTTAGTGCACTTTCTTTTATGCAGGAGTGCCTGACATTTATTGATTAAAGTAACGTAAGCTGTAACGTCTCTTACCACCTTACTTTGCATAGCATAACCAAGCCTCTTCGGTTATAGGTAGTAATAGGCTGTTTTCACATAACATTAAGCCTAGAGTAGACGCACATTTATTGAGAGTTTGATAACCTATTATTGCATATAGAACTCTGGAGAGTATTTGTGTTCTTTGTTCACTGGGAATATACATCAGAGGTTGGATCTAGCGATTTCCGTTGTAGCATTTATGCCATTACTAGTCCAATGAATAAGAGCCCTGATATATTTAAACCTCAGTCGTAACACAAGGGTTAATAAAGATTGTCATGCACTTGCATTTATAAAATACTTGCTTTACTAGTGCCTTTACCCTGGGCCTATTACAGATCGACCCCTGGGGAACACCACTTTTGACTGCACCCTAGTCTGACTGGGGTTTGACAGGTCCCGGGTCAAGTTTCAGCAGGTGTACCCCTTTTCAAACGAAGTGACTCAGCCGAACCTACCAGTTTGAGAGGTCCCAGGTCAAGTCTTAGGTGTCTTGATAGCGCAATGCTTAGTGTGCGGAATTTCAGTGTGAGTATCATAGGTTCGAGTCCTTGGAGTACCACAATATATTGATTACTTTCATTGATTTCATTAGTTAGGTTTATTTGTAAATTAATTGGTGAGTTGGTGAAAACAAATATGAATTAATACCATATATGCTGACTCTTTACTTCCTACCAATCATCCAGGACTTCATCCACTATAATAGCGACCCACCTATTTTCCATATACTGTACAGTACTTCTATCTTTCTCACCAATCTCTCATGAGGGACTCTGTCGAAGGCCTTACTGAAACCCAAGTTAAGTAAATTATAGGCTATGCTTCATATACCTCCAAGATAAAACTAAGCAAATTAGTAAGGGAAGAACGTCCCTGGATGAACACATGCTCAGAATGTTTTAAGTTGAATGTCTAGATGCTTTCTAAATATCCTAGCAATAATTGACTCTAGCCACTTTCCTGTGATTGATGTAATACATATGGAACGTTAATTAGATGCTATTGATTTATCACCTTTTTGACAATTTGATTATTTATGATCAAGAGTCTGACAAATATCTACTCCCTATACCAACAAATCACTTCTTATCTCGACCATGGCTTTCCTTAGGGACTCAGGGCTGTTCGGCCAGGCAGCTTTGGGAACGACAACAACAACAAATCACTTCGAACTTTTATGACAATATCCTGCATGACCGGACTGTGGAAGAAGGGTTTGTCTGGGTCGTGTTTTGGGTTGATGGTCTTCCCCGCGGGCTGCTCGAAGGTGAAGTGTTGGAAGAGGGAGCTTCTCCTAGACACTGACGCTTGCCTGGTTAAACTCAGAGGCATCAGAAAAAAAGTATGTGAATATAAAAGCATAGAAAACAGTTTATGAGAGAGGCAAGGGACTGAAGTTCTCAAAAAGGGTCTTCCATATGGGCTAGAGCTTCTCCGAGACACTGATGCTTGCCTGGTCAAACACGGAGGTACCAGAAAAAGTATGCGAGTATAACAGCATATATTTGATAGAGTCTGGCATCAATCCTTATTGTCGAAGATGTCACACTACGGCCTTGCATCATTAGTTCCACTAATTTCTTATCTTCATAACAGAAAAATACGTGTAATGGTAGATGGCCTTTATTCTCAATTTCACTCAATAAATGCTGGTGTTCCCCAGGGATCAGTTTTGGCCCCAACTCTGTTCCTCATTCATATCAATGATCTCATATCTACCACTCATAATCCAATACATTCCTACGCAGATGACTCAACACTCCACAGTTCCTTCACATTTACCAATTCTTTCACCCAACCCGATCTTATAAATTCAAAAATAAACACTGCAATTTCTCTGAACCGGGACCTTTCTAGAATTAATGAATGGGGACAAGAGAATCTAGTTTCCTTTAATGCACAGAAAACCAAGTACATTCAATTTTCTAACCGACAGAATCTCACTGACTCCCATATATTTTTTAATGATGTAAATATTCCCACTTCCCCTAGTATTGACATTCTCGGTGTAACATTAACTACTAACTTGAGCTGGACACATTATGTTAGAAGCATTGCTAAGAATGCCTCTAAAAAACTGGGACTCCTGTACAGAGTTCGAGAATTCTTCACTGACGAGCAGTTGGCCGTAATATATAAAAGTCATGTGCGCTCTCAGATGGATTACTGTTCACCTCTGTGGGGTGGAAGTGGAGTGGTTGCATTGAGGCAGTTGGACAAAATTCAAAATAAAGCTATTAGATTAATCAATAACCCTGCAATCACACAGGACCTTCCTACATTAGCCATACGAAGAAACGTTGCATCCCTTGCATTATTCTACAGATATTTTCACAGCAATTGTTCCGAGGAACTTGCTTCAATTGTGCCGCCTCTCCACATCTTTCCCCGTAGAACTAGGGCAGCTGAGAGCGCCCATGAATTTACACTTTCTCCTCCACAATGCAGAACTTCTGCTTATCAGAATTCATTTATCCCCAGAGCTACTACTCTTTGGAATTCACTTCCCTCGAATTGCTTTCCACAAACTTACAATCAACAAATGTTTAAATCCAGTTGTTACAAACATTTTATGAATGGAGGATGCCTTTAGGCACATGGACCTTTTTGTTTTATCTGTGTTTTTCCTTCCTCCGTTCATTGTCTCTTAAAAAAAAAAAAAAAAAAATATAACGGTTTAAGAGAGAGGCGAGGGACTGGAGTTCTCGAACAGGGTATCTAGTCCTGACACTATTCTTGATTTACAGTGTGCTGGCTTAATAATCCAGAAGGGCTGATACCTTTGAAGTCGCAAGGGGTCAGTTATGTGTGTGTGATGTCTCCGGGTAACCATTAGTCCCTTCTGTACCGGTGACGTTTTTATCGTTATATTCTGGCAACTATTAGAAACAACATTTCAGCTTAGGAGAGAAATCTACCCATTAAAAGGCTAAAGACTATCTCAACTCATCATTTTTTAAACCATATATCCTTCCTAAGCTTCGAAAAATCGTGTAAATGTAGCTGAAAAAAACACTGGTAAAGCAAGGGTTAATTAGCGTGATTAGCATGACAATCAAATCAATAAATAGTAGGGTACAGGTGTTTATATTATCAAATCAATAAATAGTAGGGTACAGGTATTTATATTATCTTAGGAGGTAGCTTTGGGTGGGGCATCATCAACATTGACTAAAGCTTCATTATTCTAACTTGGGTACAAGTACGAGGTACTGACCAAGTTTGATCTAAATCTGTCCATGTATACTTGAGACTGCTGCTTACAGACCGACTCTAATAAATCAATAATGTTCAGGTTTCTTATATAGAGTCATTTCTCCCTAGCCCTCGCTCCGAGATTCAATATAGCGCTCGACCAAAGATTATTACCAGACACTATAATTACCAATTTCCTTGCTCAAGGGAAACAGTACTGGCTACCAGTGTATGCAAAAAACCTTCAGGCCTGAGCGTGGGATTGAATTCGGGTCACCCGGGGTAACAATGGTCAAATAATCTCTAAAAAAATATGGTTTAGCAGATATAATGATAGTGATATTATGCAAAAGTAATAATTACATGCATATATTCCTTTCAGTGTTAGGACGCTTTCTTCCACTTTCTTCAGGCTATCATTAGATGATTTGATTAAGCTTTGGAAGCCCCTTTAAGAACCAGAAAGGTTAAGGGGGGTCACCAGCTTTTCTAGCTTTCCTGGTTGTATCCATTCAGCCTCATTCAGCTTACTGTTTTAAGACATATTTACCACCATGCAGGTGTCGATTTTTTACTGGCGAGCGATAGCGAGCCAGCATTTTATGGAGAACTCCAGCTTCGCCGGACACATTTTTCTATCGAAAAATTTACAAATTTAGCCAGCTGTCTAACTCATTATCCAAAATATGGTGGCGTATAGAATCGTGAGGTTCAGAGTCGTAAAAGATTCCAGGACGAGCTCCATAGAAACTGAAACTGACTGGCTGGCGAGCGAGGTATAAATCGACTCCTGGATGGGGATAAATGTCTTAAAACAGTAGGCTGAATGGGGCCAAATGGACACAACCCAGAGAGATAAAAAAAGCAGGTGACCCCCCTTAAAGTATACAGTATGTCAATAAACCCCTGACATCCAAAGTCCCTTCCTAAGCTGAATATAATCGTCAACTGATAACCAGAGTAAAAGGAATCCATGCGTCCCCAAATACTGAAGGTAATAAAACACTTGACCCCTTATGTACACCCGGTCAAAGAAGTATCTGCACCCCTATGCTGATCATCTGGTGTGTACAGCTTGATAGGGTTGGCACCTCTGCTTGCAACTGTATCCATGTGTCAGAGACGATCGTCTCTGACACATAGATATACAGTCGACGCTCGATTTAACGGACTAATAGGGGGGAGACCGAGTCCTTTGCTGGAAAATCGCTCTCGAAAATCGCCGATTTTGCCCTAATATGCCTCGAAAATGAACATTTTTAACTTTCCGGGTGTTTTTAAGTCTTTCCTTACATATTGCACATCCAAATAAAGTTATTTTTTAATAAAAATGTTCTTTCGTTACCCAGATAAACCAATGGAAAATATGGAAACACAGGTACAGGTACAAACAAATACAAAAAGACAAAACCAGTGTTTTTCTTACCTTAATCTATTATGTATTTACAGGATATGTACATCAGAAGACTCTGAGTGGTTACTCAGAGTCCGAGTCCGAGCTGGCAACAGGGTCAACTCTAGAGCCAGGCTTGGGCTTGTAACCGCTAGGGCCAGGCTGGGGCTCGGAGTGACCACTAGGGCCAGGCTGGGGCTCTGTAGTAGGGGTTGACTGTGCAGGACGTCGAGGGGCAAAGAAGCTGCTGATTTTCCCCTGCCTCCCTCCTTGATGCTGGTCACGTATGATTAACTTTCGGAACATGCACAGGGTCCCATAGTATCCACGGGCCTCCTGTTGGTCGCTGTATTCACTGTAGTCAATTAGAGCATCAATGTACGTGCGTAGGGTGGAGAGCTTGGTTTTGCACCTCGGTATCTCATCCTCTTCGTCGCTAGAGTCCACTGTCTCCCCCTCAGTTACCTGGCTAGCTATTTGTTGGGTAGAGAGGACCTCATACTCGGGATCATCTTCACTCTCGTCCAACCAGTCTCGAACATCATCCTCTGTCACAGCATTTTCTCCAGCATCCCGTAGCAACCTGTGGAAGTCCCTGGCCTCGAACCCCTTGAACCCAGTAAACTCCGGGTTACCTTCGTCAATGAGGAGTTTCTTCCAGCAGTTACTTAGGGTGGAAATCTTCATGTCACTCCAAGAATCTGCCAGGTTGAACAGCGCTGATTTTATGTGATACTTCTTTACGTTGGCTAGGGTGCGAGCTCCACGGGTGTCTTCGATGATGTCGGTCTCATCCTCGAGCACAACCAGCACCTCATCAAGGTAGCGCCTTGTATAGCGCCTTTTCACAGCGGCAATGATGCCTTGGTCCATAGGTTTGAATAGTGAAGTGGTGTTTGGTGGCAAATACATGACTCGTATACGGCCATCATCGCTGGTCAACTGGTCCTCACTAGGGTGGGCTGGTGTGTTGTCGAGAAGTAGTACCGCCTTAATTTCACGGGCAGGAATCTTCAGGACCTCCCTCTGGAACTTTCTCACTGCCGGAATAAAACAATGGTGGAACCAGTGCAAAAATATGGCTCCTATGAACCAGGCATTCTTTGAATTATAATAATGCACTGGCAAGTCTCGCTCCATATCCAGGTCCTTGAGGGCGCGAGGTTTCTTTGCTTTGCCAACAATGGCCAACTTAAGCCTGTGGGTTCCAGTGGCATTGGCACCGCACAATGCTGAAAGGCGTTCTTTAGCCAATTTCTTGCCCTTAGATGTCTCCTCAGATTTCCTTGCCTGTGTATTTTTAGGCAAGGAACGCCAATACAAATCCTGTCTCATCCGCATTGTACACCTGTGACAGGGCTAGCCCTTCGTCTTCTATTAGTTTGTTCAGCTTAAGACGGAAGGGCTCGACACTAGCATTATCAGAACTCCCAGCCTCACCGTGTGCTTTCACATTGAAAAGCCCATGACGATTGCAGAAGCGCTACAACCACCCATCACTGCCCTTAAAGTCAACAATGCCCAAATGTTCGGCCAACTTTGTTGCTGCCATTAAAATTTCAACACCCCGGACAAGATTCCCACTCGACTTCTGTTGCACATACCACTTCATCACTGCAGTATCGAGTCGATGGTCTTTGCCCAGTTTCATATGCTTTCTGGGGACGCCCTTGCCACTAGAGCTGGCCGAGGCGTCGACACAATACGTGGAGGCATAAGATTTTAGCTCTGCCATTTTTTTCTTGATATCAGAAACTGTCTGTTTCTTGACTCCATATTCTTCGCATATATAAGCCACTGACTTGCCACTATCCAACTTTCTCAGCAACTCTAGTTTCTGAGCTACACTTAAGTTCACACTCTTACATTTCACCACTTTCGGAGGCATGTTAAGTAGGTAAATGCAAGATATGGAATGTATTAGCACTGGGCGGACCGGAGCGGACTGGTGGCTAGGCGGGAACTGAGCTGTAAACAATGACGTGGCGGGCTGCTGTGGCGATGCGCCCACCACCTACCGGACATATTTTCTACTAACGGACTTTTGTCCGTTTGTCGGACAGGTTGTCCGATCAACGGACAGAGTCCGTTAAATCCGAAATCCGTTGTATCGGGGTCCGTTAAATTGAGCGTCGACTGTAGTTGCAGGCAGAGGTGCCAACCCTACCGAGCTGTACACACCAGATGACCAGCATAGGGGTGCAGATACTTCTTGGAGCGAGTGTACCATCGCGCTAATAAGTGATGTCTCGGCACCATGTATGTTTTCATCAATAATTGGTATCAGCAACATCTAAGCTTAATTTCTTCATATCGAGTGAAATATACAAACATGTTCCTACACTTACCCACCCTATTCAACATCTGACAGACATTAATACAGCACAGAGTGAACCAAACGTAATGACAGCTGAGACATGACTTATTAGCGTGACCGTACCGCAACTTCTTTTTTATTTGATTTCAGTTACATTTAGACGATTTTATGAAGCTCGAGAAGGATATATGTTAGCTAAAAGGATTATTTGAGATGGTCTATAGCCTTTTAACCTAAGAAGTGCGCATGGGGGTAATTAGAAACGTCTGCCTGTGCTGACGTATTTGAGCTGTTTCCATCACTAAAATATTCATTTTACCATATATAGCATTAACCCGTACAGCCCCAGCGACGCGCCTGACGCGTCGGCGATGTATGTAACGCACAGCCCCAGAGACGCGCCTGGCGCGTCACCCTAATTGCGCCGACCGTAACCTCAGGTGTAGCCACTCAAGAGGGCTCAGATTTGTATGGGAACTGTGTACGTATCCCACGCAACCGTGCCGATGATTGAAAACTCTCAAAGTCCACGTGCGTGCGCGCGAGCGCGCAAAAACCTGTCTTTTTGGGATAATTGCCTTCAATTTTTTACTCTTATAAAATCCGTTTTCGGGGGCTCTGTAGGACCATTTTTTAAGCTTTTTGAGCGGTTTTTCGTGGTTTTTCCTTCATTCCTAACCCATTCGCTATTGTTTCTGGAATAAAACCATTTTTTGAAAACCGGCCGGGTTCTGGTGCGCAAACATTACAAAACTAGCCGGGGCTCCACGGGTTAATACTTATCCATACGAGCCTATTATGGGTTGATTATAAAGGTATTAACCTGAAACAACAATAAAACGAGTGAAAACAGCGTTTGGATATTCAAAATCGGAGATACAGGCCGCGAGTTATATAATGTATGGGTGAGGCAACCTGCTTTCCCGCCAATTTCCCCCAAGGCCACTGAGACACAGTTGATCGATACTCTCTCTCTCTCTCTTGCACTCGCTTGCTAACAGTGATGTCAATGCCCTGCTTGCAACTCGCTAATGTTAGCACAAAAATATACCTCAGAATAAGGGAATAACAGGGAAAATAGGTGATAACTGAAGGAGGGGAGGAAAGTGGGGAAGGAGGGGAGGTAGAGGAGTGATATTTTGCATGGCCCAGGGGCAAAACAAAAAATAGAAAAATAAAAAAATAAAAATATATATTTTTTTTTCGATGTTTAACCCTCTCACCACGGAAGGGCTCTTGAACGCCCATAAAAAAGCATATAACAGGTACCCGGAAGGCCTCTTGAACGCCCAGTGGTTGAAAGCCTGTGAGCTTCTTGTGCGAGGCGTCGGTCCGACGCATGTAAACAACAGCCGGCTGGACCGACGCCCCGCATCTCCGGCCACAAGAAGGAGAGCGTCGCTTGTTCGTGTGTGCCTGTATGTTGTTGTTAAGTATCGAAAAGTGGTGTAAAGTGGCTATTTTGGCCATAAAGTTATCTCCAATGAAATCATCATCACAGCTCAACCAGTTGACTTAGAGAACTCTACTTAATGCCATTCTACAGGTAAATAACACAGCTACGCTTGGCTCTTCTTTACGCATGAAAAAGAGCATGGAATGAAGCTCGTTTAGGGTAAATATGCCCGCTTGGCAGGTAGATGTTACAAACGGCCCCGATTTTGGGTGGTTAAGATGATCTTTTTTAAGCTTGATGGAGGTCTAGGGAGGAAACCCAATTAATAATAAATAAATACATAATGAAAACTAAATAAACCCTACCCCCCTTAATGCAATTACTGTACTGCAGCTCCTGTCACCAGATGGACACCGAAATCCGCCTCTTTTGTAGCGAGGCAAGCTATTGCAGGCAGCGCGGAAGGGCTTCGTCCGACGCCCACCAAGTCTGGGCACGCTCTGAAGTGTGAGAGAGCATTCTCTCGCACCACTGCAGCGTTACACAGCAAAAACAGCTCAAACACCACTTATTTTTAGAAATTTTGGCCAACCTATGCAAGATCGTTGCAAGACAACGTCGTACAGAGATGATTCTGGTGTCATTAGAAAGCTCTATTACGGTACTTTCACGGATATATATCATTGTATTACGTTCTGGCTCTTGCTGATGCATGAAAATGTGCATGGAATGGAGGTTAATTTGGGCCAATATGCCGGCACCATAAGAGTTAATCTTACCGACACTGAAAGGCATGAACCCTTCCTTCTTGGTGAACAGACGGCCCTCGTCATCCAACCATCGCTCCGGGTAGAACTTGTCCGGGTTGTCCCAGTAGCGGGGGTCGTAGTGCATGGCGAAGGCTACGGTGTTCAGAATGCTGCCCTGAGGGAGAGAAAGAAATTACTTGTGCATTTAGCCTACTGTTTTCAGACATTCTCACCATTCAGCCTACCTACTGTTTTAAGACGTTTCGGACCATTTACCTGACTATTTTTCTTGGCGTGCGATAGCAAGCCTGCATTCTTGAGACAGCTATCTAAATTTGTAAATGCACTGAGCTATCCAACTCTAGCTCTTCCCAAGCCTTCTGGCATCTAGCCAAAGACCTCTCCAACAATTTTTCTTCTTCGTCTATCCCTCCCCTTGTCCACTCTGACGGAACTACCGTCACTTCTTCCTCCGACAAAGCTGAACTCTTCGCTAACACTTTCGCTAAAAACTCCACTTTGGATGATTCCGGTGCTATTCCTCCCTCTCCACCCCCCTCTCTCCTACTTATACCTAACATCATAATTTTTTCTAAGGATGTACTTTCTACCCTCTCTGGGCTTAATACTAAGAAGGCGTACGGACCGAATTGGTGTTCCTCCTGTTGTACCGGTACTCAAAAACTGTGCTTCCGTGCTGAGTCCCTGCCTAGGCAAACTCATCTCTGTCTCCTCTAACATCTTCCCTTCTTGCTGGAAGTTCGCTCTTATTCAACCTGCCCCAAAGAAGGGTGACTGCTCTCAACCCTCCAACTATCGTCCAATTGCTCTCATTTCTTGCATCTCTAAAGTTTTTGAAACTATTCTTACCTCAAAATTTCTTAAGCATTTATCTTCCCATAACCTACTCTCAGACAGCCAGTATGGCTAGCATACGGCAAAGGTTTCGAGGTTCGAAGGACCAATTTATAAGAATTTGGCAGTAAACAAAGTCTAGTTTACCTAAAAACGTATAAGAGTTGACTTACTTTAGATGTTGATAGTGATGGATAGCTCAAGGATAGAGTTAGGAATAGATAGAAGCTATAGTGGCCACTAAGAGTTAAGAATTAGAATGACTTAGCATGAACAAGGTGATTGTAATGAGAGCAGCTAAGAGAAGGTGTTGTTGAGATGGTCGTCAAAGCGAATCTGAGGGTTCTCACGACGGGGACCCTCATCATTAAAAAATTACACATGAGCAGTGAACATATCTATTCATCAATGCACCACTTAACTAACTATAAGATATACCGGATTAATTATAGCCTAATGATAACCCGATATAATTATGGATAACAAACTCATAGATAATAAATACGAAATAGTACATATCTTTTATAAAGATATATAGCTTAGCCTAATACTGGCGCCTAATTTGAACTTCCAGTATAGGCATATCTACTTAACCCAATTTGCCGAGGTGCTTACGAATCTCGACACCCTGGATGACTTCACACCCATTTAGTAAATCACCTGTCACGCGCAGCTACGCATATCCCGTAATGCAATACAGTATATTGGAGAAGGAAGGATGTGGTGAGGGGGACTCACTAGTCTACCGACAATGGCGTCTTCAGCTGCAGGACTCTCATCCGTCTTTCGATGTTTTGTGTGTGTACGTGATTTTCGTTCATATCCAGTTGATTTATATATCGAGGACTATTGGAAGTTAATAGGCTATTTACCCAATATCCAAGGACCGTCGGAAGTGAGTATTTACCCATTATCCAACAATAGGGTCAGTTAGGGAAAATTAGAACTTTGCCCCCTGCTGGCCACATAGATGAGGATTTCAAGAAGTCCTGGGGGGCTGAGGGGGGGGCTTGCCCCCCTCAACTTATTCTGGATCCTACGGTAAACAGTTATGGCCAAATACAGCTTATTTTTCCATTTTATCCTCTTTAACCCATCATTTTCCCCGATATTCATAGCCCTCCCCACTAGTGGGGGGGGGGGGTTATATTGTTGGATAATGGGTAAAATACGAATTTCAGCTCTTCTTCAGTATAAGAAAACACTGCAGGCCTACTGTATATGAAAGAAAAATGCAAAATAAATATAAAATACTGTACTTACTGAAATCACTGTCGGTCCAAAAAGTCAGGTTTACCCAATATTGTCATTAACCTAACCTAACCTGGGGGCTGCCGCCTTCAGACCCCCGCTCCTCTAAATAATAATGTAGAAGACAAAAAATCAATAAAAAGTACTGCGGGAGAGCGAAAAACACCTTCGAGATCGTGCGTCGTAAGAAAATGGGTTTACAGAAAACGAGGTTTCGGGGATACAATCGTCAACCGCGGCGGACGAGTCTCACTTTAGTGATTTTTAACCCTCCAACCCCGGCTAGGGTAGATCGTGACTGTACTCTGTGTCCGGGGGTTTTGAGGAATTTTGGTCCATGTTGATTCACCTGTTACTTCTGAAATACATGACACAAAGTTATAAAAAAAAAAAAAAAATGTTGCACAAACCTTCATGTGTAGAATGCCGTTGAGTAGAGGTCTCTAGCCCAAGTGATTGCATAATGGCGAGCGCGGGAAGTGGAGTGATTTTTATGCGGGAAAATCTTCCCGCGTTCGGATGCGTCGCCTTGGCCCAGGCCCCGGCTTGGCTAACCTACTGCGCACTTAGCCACTCGTCGCGCCAGAGTTTTTACCTCCCGGAGGCGATTTTATTTATTGATAGTGATGTTATTATAGTTATTTGGAGTCCAATTATATAAAATATGTGTATTAGGCTATCATTGTCAATAATATTTCACATTTTCACTCGATACCGTAGTTTTTATGAGTAATTGAGGCTGGTTATTGTTATATTAGGCAGTGATTATTCGTTATCACAGGTGTTTATTATACTTTGGCCATCTAATATTAGTTCGTGTGTCACTTTCACTTTGGTAAATATGCTTGAGAGAGTGTCACTGATAATGCTCATTTTCACTTGATACGGTACATTTTATTAGTAATTGAGGTAGGTTATTGTTATATTAGGCAGTGATTATTCGTTATCACAGGTGTTTATTATACTTTGGCCATCTAATATTACTTCGTGTGTCACTTTCACTTTGGTAAATATGCTTGAGAGAGTGTCACTGTCACTGATAATGCTCATTTTCACTTGATACGGTACATTTTTTTAGTAATTGAGGTAGGTTATTGTTATATTAGGCAGTGATTATTCGTTATCACAGGTGTTTATTATACTTTGGCCATCTAATATTACTTCGTGTGTCACTTTCACTTTGGTAAATATGCTTGAGAGAGTGTCACTGTCACTGATAATGCTCATTTTCACTTGATACGGTACATTTTATTAGTAATTGAGGTAGGTTATTGTTATATTAGGTACTGATTATTCGTTATCACAGGTGTTTATTATACTTTGGCCATCTAATATTATGCCATGTGTCACTTTCACTTAGTTATATGCTTTGTAAACGTTTATATACAATTTATTGTGTCTTTTTTCACTTATTTATATATGTTTTCATAATACATGACTTTTTTATCACAATACATTGTTTTATTTCCACTTGTTGCCTATATACATACATATTGTCAGTCTTTGGTACTTTCACTATGATTATTAGTTAGTACTCCTGCTTGGTGTGGTATTCAGCAAAGCACGGTATAGCACATAGTGACAGCTGGCACTCCACACACTGCATGGTGGTCTTTTTCTGCTTCCTCGGCCTCACCTGGCTGTTCCAGCAGACATGGCACCGCCTTCTGCTAATGGTGACTCCATCTCGTTCCAGAGGCAGGTAACCGAGCTTGTGCACACTGCATACGGTCCTGAACGGGGCGCCCAGGTTGTGCCACTGCCCTCTGTGGCGTAGCATACCTGTCCAGGAGCTCCACCAACACCTGTTTTTGGAACCTCCGCAGGCTACTGAACTTCCTGGGTGTGCGCGGATTCCGAAGCCTGTAGATATTGTAGGCATTCAGCATTGACATGTCCACCATGTGCAGAAAGAACTTTTTGTACCATCTGCACGAGGTACGCAGACAGTCGATGAAGCCTATCTGCATGTCGGACTTGTCCACCAGCCTCATATTTATGTTGTAGTCCATTACAGCATCGGGCTTGGTCACCCTGACTTGGGTGCGGCGATCCACCTTGCCAGTCTCAACCATTTCCCCCTTGTGGACGGTGCTCAGGAGGTTGACCTTCCGCTGGTCGTGCCAGTGAATAGCCAGAATGGGTCCCGACTTCTTTTTGAAGACATCGCCTTTCTTGGTTTTAGGAGGGAAAGTTGGCATGCCCTTCCTTTTCGCTCTAACTGTGCCTACAGTCCCCGTCTTGCGCTGATGGAGGTACTTTGAGAGAGTGGGGACGTGTAGTAGTTGTCCGTGTAGAGGACGTGATTCTTCTGGAAGTACCGGTTCATCATGGCTTGAACCACTGCTCCGCCAAAGCCAATGAGGGGGTCTATTTCCACGTCCCCTTCCTTCCCGCTGTAGACCAGGAAGTCCAGGACATAACCAGTTTGGCAATCGCACAGCACAAAGAACTTTATACCAAAGCGATGTCTCTTTGAGGGGATGTACTGCCTGAAGCTCAGCTTTCCCCGGAACAGCACAAGAGACTCGTCAATACAGACGTTGCAGAAGGGCGTGAAGTATGACGTGAAACGTTCTCGCATCATCTCGTACAACGTCCTAATCTTCCACAGCTTGTCAGAGAGATGCATGTCGGTGTTGGTGACAAGATGGAGCGCTCCGAGGATGTCGAGGTACCGGTCCCGAGAGATGTATTTCCCGAAGGCAGGGGTGGATATCAGATCTTTGGTGATCCAATAGTCAGCCAACCTGTGCTTCTTTACATGAGGCATTAGCATGGTGATTGCCAGGAACACCATGAACTCGGGATGAGTCACTGGGGTCCACCGCTTCATGTGGCCCTTGGTCACCTTGCCAAAAAAGTTCACCTGGATTTGGTGGTGCTTGTTTGTCTCTTCTATGACAAACTCAGTAACCTCCTTATCAAAAAATGCCTCAAAAAGCTCATGTGGTGGAGCATTGGGGCCTGCGGGAAAACTTGGGGTAACTCCTGAACCCTCCTGTACCTCATCAAAAGGGGTAACATCAGGGTCATTCACTTCATCAGCAGCCACATCCTGCCAGTTGAAAATATAATATGGGTCCTGCTGGCGACGCTTACGAGGAGCTGCAGCTGGGGCAGCACGCCCACGAACTTTGGCGGCGCGCACCCTAGGGCGGCCAGGAGCGCGACGGCGCCCAGGCCCAGCCCGGCGGCCAGGGCGGCCAGGAGCACGACGGCCCTGGGCAAAGCGTCTGGGTTGAGGGTCGTCGATGTCCATAAAGTCATCGTCGTTGTCGTCAGAGCCGTCATCTTGCCCTGACGGTGGACCCAGGTAATCATGGCCAGAGTCATCTGTGAGGTGCCCTTCATCTTCAGACCCCCCCTCATAATCTCGCGGGGAACGAATGATGCGTGGGCGGCGTGTAGGTCGGCGAGGTGGGGAAGGAGTGGCAGGTGAGGCTCTGTCATCTTCATGCAGAGGTTCGGGGCTCCTTGGCCTACGACGATTCGTAGACAGCACTGGTTCAGTGTCTGTAGGTGCAGGTATGGATGCGAGGTCAAAAACATCGTCAGGAACCTCTGTTGTAGGCTGGAGAGGTGGGGTGGACCCTGGGGAAACTTGCGGGGGCGTATGGCTGGGACCGGCAGGGGTGGAAGCCGCGGGAGCCTCGAACAAAGAGCGCCTACTTGTAGCTCCTTTTTTCACATATTTTCTCCCTTTTCCCTTTTCTGTAGTAGTATGTCTCCTCTCGGGGGAAATAGGGGGTAAATAGGCCGAAAGTGGGGGGTCCTCAACCCTAGGCAGTGCTGGTGGTGGGGAAGAATGGCGGGCGCCTGGGGCAACTTGGGTGGCGTGGGTAGATAAGGAAGACAATGGCGGGTCAACCTCACCCTCACGCTCAGCCTCACTGGCACCCTCACGCACTGCTCCCTCACCAAGTTTTAGGGCCTCTTTCCTGGCTGCCGCGGCCGCCTTTTCAAGAACTTGCTTCTTATAAAAGCGTATCTTGAATGGGGATTTAGCTGGCGAAGGGCTAGGTGTCGTGTCACTCAACCTAAACTTGGCAGTCGACCTAGTGCTGTCCCATTCGCTCACTCTCACTACACTCTCATCACCTTGCACAACTATATCACGTTCAGTACTATCATCACTTTCATCGTCATCGTCAAATCCAACAAATTGCGCGTCTCTTTCATGAATTTCGTCTAGATCGTCTAAATTTTCACTATAGTGAGACTGATAAGACTCGGAGCTATCACTGCCCAAGTCATCAACACTATTTTGTCCTTCACCACGTTCATAACTCCTCAAAGCTATTTCAATACCTCCGGGAGTCAACGCATCTTGTACGTGCCTTTGCGTTAGGGCGCGACGAACATGGGCAGGCGTCAAAGGGAGCAGGGAATCGGACACAGGGGAATCACTTTTTGGGCTAGTATCCATGTTGGCGGCAGGGTAGAGACTGTTTTGGTGGCGTACATGGTGTCTGGTGGCGTCACCTAGCGACCACGGAACGAAATTTTTACGCGCGCCATTCGAAAGCACATACGCAAGCAATGGTACAATGTTGTACCACCCGGGTTCCTCGGGTCAAAACATAATGGTACACACGTGTACCACCCGGGGTTGAAGGGTTAATACTTGAATGTATCAATTTCAAGTCAAATATAAATTTTCGAGCATCATCGAACCATACTAAGTCTACTAATACTAATAATATTAACCTATTAGGACCAACAGAATAGCGACAAAATAGGGGTAGTGAAGCTGTAGATTTATCCCAAATACTGTACTACATCCATTACAGGTTTGGCGGGAAATTTTAATTATTAATTTACGCAAATTAAGTGTTAATTTGCGAGCGAGGTACGTGGAGAGTAAGAGGGTGGTGAAGAGAGTAGTGAAGGAAAGTAAGAGAAGAGTAGATGAGGAATTTGGAAGGAATCTGAGTGTAAAATGGAGGGAGAGTAAGAAACTGTTCTGGAAGGAAGTCAAGAAAGTTAGGGAAGGTAGCAAGGGAAACAGTAAGGGTGTGAAAGATAAGAATGGGAGAATGCTAGCCGAGAAGCAAGAGAGAGTCGAAAGATGGAGGGAGTACTTCAGTGAGTTGCTAAATGTAAGGAATGAAGAGCCAGCAAACATAGCTGGATATGGTATGGGAGGGAGAAGAAGAGAAGTAGTGGAGGAGGAGGTGGGGATCAGGAGGTCAGAAGTGTGGGAAGCCATGAAAAGAGTGAAGTTGGGGAAAGTACCAGGAACAGATGGAATGTGTGGGGAAATGTTGAGGTATGGTGGTGAGATAGTAATAGAATGGGTATGGAAAATGTGCAAACTAGCATGGGAGAAGGGGAGTGCACCCGATGACTGGAAGACTGGCATAATAGTCCCCCTATATAAGGGCAAAGGGGAAAGAGAAGTGTGTGGTAACCACCGAGGAATATGTCTTCTAAGCGTAGTAGGGAAGGTATACAGTAGGGTAGTGATTGAGAGAGTGAGAACGGAGAAATGGATAGGTGACGAGCAGGGAGGTTTTAGGAAGGGAAGAAGATGTGTAGATCAGATTTTTACCCTGAATTGTGTTGTGGAGAAATATCTGGAGAAGAAACAAAAGGTGTATGTTGCCTTTATGGACTTGGAGAAGGCCTATGACAGAGTGGTTAGAGAAGGTTTGTGGAAAGTACTTAGAATATACGGAGTAGATGGCAAGTTGCTGAAAGCAGTGAAGAGCATGTATGAGGGTGCAAAGGCGGCAGTACGTGTGGAGAGTGAGCAGAGCGAGTTCTTTGACCTGAATGTTGGTTTGAAACAGGGGTGTGTGATGTCCCCGTGGTTGTTTACTGTATATATGGATGGAGTCATGAAAGAAATACTATCAAGAGCAGTGGATGTTGGTGTATCGCTGAAAAGGGAGGGAATTGAGTGGAAGCTACCTATACTGGTGTTTGCGGATGATACAGTTCTGATGAGTGATAATGAATGGGAGTTGCAGGGTCTGGTAAATGAGTTTGGAACAGTGTGAGAAAAACAGAATTGGAAGGTAAATGCGGGGAAGAGCGAGGTTATGGTCTTTGAAAGGGGTGAAGTCACAGAGTGTGAGATGAAGCTGAACGGTCAGGCTATGGAGATCGTCAACTCTTTTAAGTATCTGGGCAGTGTGTTGAGTAAAGATGGGACTATGGATGAAGAAGTGCGGGAGAGGGTACAACAGGGGAAGAGGGTTGTAGGAACGCTAAAAGCAGTAACAAGAAATAGGGTGGTCAGTATGGAAGTGAAGAAGTCCTTGCATGACAGTGTGGTAATCCCGACACTGACTTACGGAAGCGAAGCATGGACGTTGGTCGAGAGACTCAGACCAAGAGTGAGAGCAGTGGAAATGAATTACTTAAGGAGTGCGTGCGGAGTTACATGGAGGGATAGACAGACTAATGAGGAAGTAAGAAGGTGTGGTGTGGAGGTAGATGTGCTGGAAAGTGTGAAAAGGAACAACTTGAGATGGTTCGGCCATATGGAACGTATGGAAAGCGAGAGAATGATTAAGAGGGTGTACGAGAGCGAGGTGGAGGGACAGAGAGGGAGAGGTAGACCGAATGAGAGGTGGAAGGATGGAGTGAGGAAGTACATAAACGAAGGCGGTGCTGGTTGGGGGGAGGGGCGTCGACTGACTGGGGACAGAGGTGCATGGGGGCGGTTCGTTCGTGGCCACCCCTTCGGGGATTACTGCGTCATGCAATATATAGATAGATAGAAGTGTTAATTGTGATAGTCTATACTCTATACCCATTTAACTTTCACAGATCCTTTTTAAGCTGTTTATAAAGTCTAATGAGAGCCAGAAAATGTAGCTAAACATGCATAACATTCAAATGGTTAATGGTTCAATTGACAATGTATTATTTTTCTGATTCAATCAAAGTGGTCTACAGTTGAGATTTCTGGACAATGACGATTGTAGATAGTATTCAAGAATATTATGTTAACAAAAGGGGGCTATGGAAAGCTCTAATGTCAGTTATCGACGAGCTTAGTATTTTTGGGTGATTAATGTTGAAAACAATAATGATGTAGAGGGGTGGCACAACCTCCGGGATGGATGTAGTGATCGGGCGTACGGTCGTCATGTGAGCTCGCAGTTACGTTCCCGTCTATTTCGACGCTATATTTTCTGCTATTTGCCCCCTGTCATTACTACATGAATACTAGGTTAGGTTAGGTTAGGTTGTTTTGTTAGGCTAATGTATATTTATATCCAAAGGCAGTAAAAATAGACGGGAACATGATGGGAAATGTCCGACGCCACTACACGTAGTGTAAACAAGGCTGGCGGTACGCCCGCACTTAACATTCTTGCCCAACCTCCTAAATAGGAAGGCAAGGAAAGGGAATCTCCCTTTCTAATTACTAGTAGAATTGTTGTATAACGAGGCAAAAAGTATTCCCAATCAAGTACATCTAATAAGAGAAGGAAAGTTGGCCAGGTGTCTTAGAAAGCCTATCAGGACAACTAATAATGAAAATATATATGGGACAAATATAACAAACACAAAATTTCTACCAGCCATATACTCAAATCATGTGCTAGCATTATGCTGTATTTTTTAATATTTACAATAACCATTAACATTATGTTAGTCTATTTCTTAGAATTAGCTAAAAATATATACGGTGGTTATCACTGACAAATCAAAACTGTATGGGCCGAATTAGCCAGGTCCGACAATTATTGTTGTCCGAATGAGCCTGGGCCGAATTCATTATGGTCCGAATGAGCCTGGGCCGAATCAGCCGTCTACCCTATTATTGTATCCCACAGCGGTCAAAATAGACGGGCACATGATCGCGAGCGTCCACATTGTGTAAACAAGGCGGGCGGTACACCCGGTAAGAACATTCCTGCCCCTGTCGGGTAACTTGGTAAGGATGGTGTTAGTGGGTGTACGTGTCGCCTTGTTTACATAAGTTGGACGCTCGCAGTTACGTTAGTGTCTAATTTGACGCTGTTATTTGCCCCCTGCTGGTAATAATATGATGATGACAATAATTAAATCATAGGGGGTGAGGGGAGCATTCCCTGTCCCCTCAACCTTTAATTGTAGCCCACAGCCGGTAACAAAACAATTTACCCAACAGCTGGCTCTGGGATACAAAAATGGGTTGAGGGGGGGCTGTGACCCTCTCACCGGCCTCACCCGGGTCAACCCCCAATGGGGGGTGAGGCCCCATGACTTATGCCTGTCATCACCATATTTAATTACCAGCAGGGGGCAAATAACAGCTGGCTGTGGGATACTTTTGTAAACAAAAAATTGAATTAGGCCTAGATGCAAATGTAACTGCGAGCGTCCCACTAACGCAAAGAAGGCGATGTGTAGGCCCGCTACCACTAAGTTGGCAACCATACCCAGAATGTGAGATGTGACATAATGACATGTGGAATGATCTGAATGTTGTGGTTACTAAGCATAGTAAGATTACATTGGCTCGCAAATTAGGGTAACATTCAAGGAGACTCCAGCAGGACTCTTCTTCTTCTTGGTAAGATTAGGAGTAGTGGGCGTACCACTACCGACATACAGCATAATTCATCTATAAAACATTAACCTAACCTAACGTAACCTAACCTAATACTACATTAATACTAGGTTAGGTTAGGTTAGGTTGTTTGGTTAGGTTAATGTTTTATAGATGAATTATGCTGTATGTTGGTAGTGGTACGCCCACTACTCCTAATCTTACCTCTGACCAGGTATAGGGTATCCTAGTGTTTACTAGCCTATACCCCTTTGGGCCCTTTGAAAGGACATTAGCCTAACCTAACAACCTTACCTAACCTATCCTAGTATTATGGGTGGGGGCTGCCGCCCCCACACCCCCGCTATTTGACATCTTTGACAGATTGTTGGTGTATTTTTCTATGAAATCAGGTTTTTTCAAGTGTCGATAACAAAATTCCTCCATGCGGACTAGGCTATAGCCTAATGAGAAAAATATGGCGAGTCTATTGGTCCCTATTTTCCCTAATAAATTGTTTCTAATAGGGCGGATGTAGGCTAATGTCCTTGAAGATTATCCAAATTAGTACCGTACTTTTCTGACACCGCAAGTTTTATAGTGATAGGCCTAGCCTAGGCTAGCAGAGTTTTGCCGGAACAATTGCGTGTCTTCCATTGTTACAGTATTACTCACCAGGTTACTTACCCTTTATGCACAAGTCATGGCAATGAGCCTATGAGGAGTACTGGTACTATCGTAGGTTTAAATTGAAGACAACCCGGATACGAGCCCCATCGATAATTATCATTGTTTTAGAAGTTTCATGGATGATACTTGGTTGGTGTATATGTAATTATCGTCGCAAATTCATTATAAGTAAAATACAAATCACTGTAAACAAAAATCGGTAAGATTAGGAGTAGTGGGCGTACGGTGCGTACCACTACCAACATACAGCATAACTCATTTATAAAACATTAACCTAACCAAACAACCTAACCTAACCTAGTATTCATGTAGTACTAGGTTAGGTTAGGTTAGGTTAGGTTAGGTTAATTTTTTATAGATGAGTTATGCTGTATGTCGGTAGTGGTACGCCCACTACTCCTAATCTTATCAAAAAATTCCCTCTGTATGCAAAACCGTCCCTCTAGATGCCGGCGCACCGATAATACAACTGGCGGTCCAGGAGGCACCCCCATGTTAACACCATCCTGTCAGTCGATCGTCACTACATCTGGCGATCTTTTTATGCATGTGTGAACCAATTACAATGGCTTACATCACATCTCGCCACTCACGGAACCAACCACAGCCTTACATCATCATAGTAACCAATCACAGTCCATCAATACGTCACGTCACGTCACGTCCAACGAACCTGAATGCGCCGACTTTTTTGTCTACAGTTGGAGGATGGGTCTCGTGTGTAGAGGTTGTGCTCTGGTTCCACATTCGATTATTAACCTCTGAAGTGCGCATGGGGGTAATTGGAAACGTCCCCCTGTGCTGACGTATTTGAGGTGTTTCCGTCACTAAAATATTCATTGTGCCATTAATAGCATTAATACTTATCCATATGCGCCTATTATGGGTTGATTATAAAGGTATTAACCTGAAACATCAATAAAACGAGTGAAAACAGCGTTTGGATGGTCAAAATCGGAGATATAGCCCGCGAGTTGTATAATGTATGGGTGAGGCAAACTGCTTTCCCGCCAATTTCCCCCAAGGCCACTGAGACACAGTCGATCGATACTCTCTCTCTCTCTTGCACTCGCTTGCCATCAGTGATGACAACACCCTGCTTGCAACTCGCTAATGTTAGCACGAAAATATACCTCAGAATAAGGGAATAACAGGGAAAATAGGTGATAACTGAAGGAGAGGAGGAAAGTGGGGAAGGAGGGGAGGTAGAGGACTGAGATTTTGCATGGCCCAGGGGCCAAAAAAAATAAAAAAATATATTTTTTTTTTTTTTTTTTTTTTTTCGATGTCAAAAGTTGATTTTTTTTTTCACTCACTCATAAGAGTCTCCCCGCAGTCCGCCGGGGGAACTCTTAAGAGTCTCCCCGCAGTTCCCGGGTTAAGAAAACCTTCGAAGAAAATGAGCGGCATGAGCCTTCATTAAAGCTGTTAGTGGACCACGGAGTACTACCTACATCTGTGAATTGTGCGACGTGCGGGACTGTGTGCTCATATAGACAAAAAAGGAGAGAATGGGTGTGTAACCACAATAAGGTTAGTACTAGGGACATATACTTGGTGTTGCTAGGTTATGTTACGTTAGGTTATTGATTGGGAATTTTTTTATTTTAATACCACAAATTTTCCGAGTGTTTTTTATAAAAGGAATTGTTCATTTGCATCAATATATAGTGTTCGTAATTACTTAGAAATCTCGGGAAAACCTATTTTCCCCATTAGGCCTATTGATCGATGTTGAGACATGGCCCCGATAGTGATTTGAAAAGACATTAGCCTAACCTAACAACCTTACCTAACCTAACCTAGTATTATGGGTGGGGGCTACTGCCCTCACACCCCCGCTGGTTGAGTACTAATCCCTTAGTAAATAAAAAAAATAAAAATTGGCTGTCGATTATACGAAGGTGAATGAAAGTCGATGAAGTCTACGGTGTTTACTCTGCAATCTTCAGCTTTAATTGTACATTGATAACGGGAAAGTACCGTATTGACAACCTAGTTACGAAAATTAAATTTTAATACCATACTTTTATATTAGGTTTTTCCGAGGGTTTAACACATTTTCATATGATCTTTAGAGCTATCGATAACTGGAAATACGGTATTGACAACCTTGTTATGAAAAAGACATTTTAGTACCATACTTTTTTATTAGGTTTTGCCGAGGGTTAAAACAAATTTTCTTATGATCTTTAGAGCATATAGATTCAATATTTATCTTCAAATATATCAACAAAATTCTTGGTATTAAAATAACATTGAACCAATGATTGTCGTCAACCTCTCGCTGCCGTCGGACGAGTGTGGCAGAGAGCAACGGCTAATTTTGTAGCCCACGTACTGGGTATACTATGCATAGTACGCACACGCAGTAGCTGGCATGCAAGGGTTAGTTTTGTATCCAATGTACTGGGTATACTATGCACCCAAAGTAGCCTAGCTGGCATGCAAGGGCTAGTTTTGTATCCAACGTACTGCCTGGGTATACTATGCACCCAAAGTAGCTGGCATGCAAGGGCTAGTTTTGTATCCGACGTACTAGGTCTAGGTTAGGTTAGGTTGGGTTGTTTGGTTAGGTTAATATACTAGGTCAAAGTTGGAAATTCATTTTAAGGGTTTTTGGACTCTGATTTTGTTTTAATCCGAGCCAAGTTTTGGTCAATATCTACGAGTCACACCACAGCTGGGATCTCATTTTTAATGGTAGTTTTGGGTTCCTTATCATTCTATGCTTCATTGCTATATACTTTTTATCCACCGGAAAATATTTTGTTTTCTTGTTTTTTTTTGTTTTTTTTTAGCATTAACCTAACCAAAAAACCTAACCTAACCTAACCTAACCTAACCTAACCTAATAGCCCCCAAATACATTTAGGTTAGGTTAGGTTAGGTTTTTAGGTTTGGTTAATGCTAAAAAAAAAAAAAAAAATGCTAGGCTAGCCTAAAAAAAAAAAAAAAAAAAAAAAAAAAAATAATAATCCGGTGGATAAAAAGTATATAGGCCTAGCAATGAAACATAGAATGATAGGAACCCAAAACTACCATTAGAAATAAGATTCCAGCTGTGGTGTGACTCGTAAATATTGACCCAAGTTTTGCCAAAACTTGGCTCGGCTTTTTCCATTTTGGGGTTTTCTTAAGTTGAAAACAAAACAAATCCGAGCCAACTTTCGAAATTAATTTTAAGGGTTTTTGGACTCTGAAAATAGCCTACTTTAAATCCGAGCCAAGTTTTGCCAAAACTTGGCTCGGGTTTTTCCATTTTTAGGTTTTCTTAAGTTGAGAAACAAGGAAACCGGAGCCAAGTTTAATTTAAAAAAAAATCTATTAGCGGCTTATTACGTCTTTAACCCCACATTTTCCCTGATCTTCATAGCCCTCCTCAATATCGGGGGCCGCCGCCGTGATTTTATATTGTTGGATAGGTGGATAGGCTAATGGGTAAATACTCATTTCCAGTGGTCCTTGAAGTTGATATAAAAGAGCACTGTAGGCTATAGGCCTAGCCTATCGAAGAAAAAACAAAAACAAAAAAACATCAGCCTAGGCCCTAACTAGCCTAGTGAAAAGGCTGTCCGGACTCCGGGGTCTCCTCAATTTTTACCCTATCGTATAATGACGGGTACAGTAACAGAGGTGAATGGGGAAGTTGGGTAAGCCAGTCTAAGTTAGAGGGAGTACAACTAGCCTAGTATAAAATCATAAGGATTGAAAAGACTGAGTTGCGTACCTTAAGGAATATACATTAGGGTAAATCTACAGTTATACTACCCCTCCCCCACTACCTCCCCCCTTCAAAACACACCTTTTAGCGTGTTTTTGGATGGTTCAGCAGACGCGGAAACTGGAAAAAAACTTATTTTGATAAAAAATTATTACCAACCAGATACGAGTTTTTCAGGTAATTTGTTGTAATTTTTATTTTTTTATTTGATACACAGTGTTGTTTAATACCGAGGACCGTCGCATTTTAGTATTTTTAACATTAGCCTAACCTAACCTAACTTAACCTAACCGAAAAGTAACCTGTTTCCGCGACGGTCTAAACTCCCCCTCACGTTCCCTGTTTATGGGTGCGCGACGGTCTAAACCCTGCTCACGTTCCCTGTTTATGGGTTCGCAAAGGTTTGTAATACTTCAATGTATCTATTACAAGTCAAATATACATTTCCGCGCATCATCAAACCATACTAAGTCTACTACAGTACTAATAATATTAACCCATTAGTGCCAACAGAATAGCGACAAAATAGGGGTAGTATAACTGTAGATTTATTTTCATTAGGCCTAATCATAGAAGGGACTAGCCTAGCCTGAATGCTAGACTACTCGGCCCACGGGACAGCTCGGCTCGGACAGCTCGGCCCACGGCGAGACAGCTCGGCCCAGTAAAACCGAGACAGCTCGGCCCAGTGTTAATTGCGAGACAACTCAGCCTTTCACAACCCTTATTTGCTTCGACAACATATAAACGATATAGATGGCTAGGCCTATATTGATCATTTTGGAATCACTATGTCCCTAGGCCTATCTATTTATGTATCTATCTGTTCGTTTCATCAAACAAGTGACAATTCATTAACTTTTATTTCTCGTAGCCTATTGATAATTTTGGAATCACTGTCCCTATATAACCTAACCTAACCTAACCTAACCTAACCTAACTTAACTTAACCTAACCTAACCTAACGTAACCATAGCATAACATGGAGCCGAGCTGTCTCAAATAATGGGCCGAGCTGTCTCGCCGTCGTGGCCGAGTTGTCCAAAAGTGGGCCGAGCTGTCCGAGCCGAGTTGTCCCATGGGCCGAGTCGTCCAGTCACCGCCTAGCCTAGATCCGCCAGCTGATGAACTGTTGAACAAAGAATGGGTGGAATGATCAGTGATTACCAACCATTATCAAACAGTAGCCTAGCTGTACATTCTAAACAAATTGTCAGCCTGTTTGAGCATAGATCGCACCTGTCCCCAATCCTTACCCATATTATCTTTGTCAAGTTGTACAGCAATATCATAGTCAACAATTCTTGCATAACATCAGATCAGATCAGATGTGGTTCGGGAAGTAATGCCTTAACAACCGCACTTCCCTGAGAGGTTCTTGTAATTTTCCTTTTGTGACGTGCTCTATTATATTATATTATATTTCTTTTTCTTTTTTCTATATGTTGCATTATAATCTATTTCTTCTTATTCCAGCTCCTTCATTTTCTTGGTTCTTGCTCTCCATATCCCATACAACATCTTCACTCGTTCCTGGTTTTCTTCGTTGAACAGTAGATTTCCTATCACTTGATTTTCCTCCTCAACGTAAGGTTGTTGTAGCGCTGTTTCCTTTACTCTCTCTCTCCTCTATATATATAGGGCACCATAAAATAAAGTGTTTGATGTCCTCTATCTCAGCATTACATAGTAAGCATTGTATATCTCCTCCTACATGCCTGTTCCTGTCTCTTAACCCGGGAACTGCAGGAGACTTAAGAGTTCCCCCGGCGGACTGCGGGGAGACTCTTAAGAGTGAGTGAAAAAAAAAATCAACTTTTGACATCGAAAAAAACATGTTTTTTTTATTTTTATTTTTTTATTTTATTTTTTTTGGTTGGCCCCTGGGCCATGCAAAATCTCAGTCCTCTACCTCCCCTCCTTCCCGACTTTCCTCCTCTCCTTCAGTTAACACCTATTTTCCCTGTTATTCCCTTATTCTGAGGTATATTTTCGTGCTAACATTAGCGAGTTGCAAGCAGGGTGTTGTCATCACTGATGGCAAGCGAGTGCAAGAGAGAGAGAGAGAGTTTTGATCGACTGTGTCTCAGTGGCCTTGGGGGAAATTGGCGGGAAAGCAGCTTGCCTCACCCATACATTATACAACTCGCGGGCTATATCTCCGATTTTGACCATCCAAACGCTGTTTTCACTCGTTTTATTGTTGTTTCAGGTTAATACCTTTATAATCAACCCATAATAGGCGCATATGGATAAGTATTAATGCTATTAATGGCACAATGAATATTTTAGTGACGGAAACACCTCAAATACGTCAGCACAGGGGGACGTTTCCAATTACCCCCATGCGCACTTGTTAGGTTAAATGTAAATTATTCGTTCTACATCTATATAATATGACTGAAGCTTCTGTA
>CM064500.1:3554522-3591532 GCA_032716605.1 Paralithodes platypus | reverse complement strand
GACTCTTAACATGCGCTCACGGCTTTCAGACACATACCTTAATAATGGACAAGGCTTTGCACAGTCCCCTTGCCCAAATTTTCTTTCAGCATGTTTAAAGGGGGCCCCTGACAAACGGTGTCCAAAAATCAGCTCGTTTGGACTAAATTCCCAGGCTCTCACCAGGTACCTACCGAAGCAAGCAAACAGCACATAAGGCAATCCAAGATCCCAATCCATACCGTTGTCCAGACACAATAACACCTGAGCATGCTTTTAAGTGAAGCATGCCACCCACCCACCGCTCAAAGCACCCCTTGACTCTCAGGGTGATACGCATGACGATACTACTTACGTGCTCGGATGCCCATGCTGTTGCATTGTACTGCTTGAACATGTTGGAGGTGAAACTAGATCCCTGATTCAGACTGAATCTCCTCCACGGGTAACCCGTACCTTGGAGATAGTACCCACAACCAAGTTACTGACTACCGTCTTAAGCCATTCCATTTTTCATAGGGTATGCATCGGGGTATCTAGTGGCCAAACATTCCCATTATGGTTAACAAAAATTTTTTATTTCCAGCCTTAGTGGGAGGGAAGTGAACCAACCATGTCAACAATAATTTTACTAAAGGGTGGCCCAATCACAGGATATAGGGTGGTAACGGAGCCTTAGGAATAACTGGTTCGGTTTTCCCGACACGTTGACAAATATCACATGAGTTTATCCATGACTGCCACATGAAGACTTCATCCCCGGCCACCAAATACAATTTCCCCAAAGCCGCCACCCGTTTTCTTGGCACCCAAATGTCCTGATAATGGAGAATTCATGAGCCAACCTAAGCAAACTTTCCCCCTGCAGGCCCTCTGTGCAAACGAACCAGCTGGTCAACTGTACATGATCCGCCCTCCCAGTTCCGTTTAGGATCTTGGATATCGGTGGTATAAAATTCCAATTAAGCGAAAAAAAAAAATCCCATGCCTTTGCATCCCTATCTTTCTTCTAACATCCACAGCCCCATTGGTTACACTGCCAAAACCTCTGGATCCTCTAATTGCAACTTTCGATATGTCGTGTGGGAGCCAACATGTCTAACTGCGTGGTCATGGTGATGGGATGGTCTATCAGGCGTCTATCAGATGAGAGCTGAGCAATCTCTGCCAATGACCCATAGCTTACTTACTCTGAATGTTCCTTTTACTTATTATTTTTCTAAGATATCAGTGACGGCGTCCTCTAACGTGGATTGCCTCCCAATCGACCAAGATGGAATCAAAGCGTCAGATTGGAAGCCAAAGCGTCCCATTTTTCCTTTGCCTGCCCTCAACTTTCTCTTCATAATTGCTGAGGGACACCAGGGCCCTGGGTGGGGCTTGGTTTCCAGGGGTTCCCGTCGTTTCGCGGCCCATCCTCAGCTCCCCGCCCATGGAGTTGGCTTTTCGGTCACCCAGGCTTATTGTGGTGGCGGGGTGAGGTTGGCGGGGAGGGTTTGTGGGGGCAACTGGGCACTTCGGTTTATGGGCCTTGGTCCTTGGCTCGGGTCGGGGCCTTGGGGCTGTTCGGTTTCCGTCCAGGCATCTTGGGGGGGAAACAACAACAACAACACAACCGCTTGCGGTCAAAACTCATGCCCTCACCCCAACATCCAAACCTTTTAGACATCCTGGTTTTCTGCTCGCAGGGTGCCGGTGTAACGGTGCTGTCTCCTGGAGGCTCTGCCTCCTCCACTACTTTATCAAACTGTGTTAAGGCACTGGAGTTACAACAGACTCGGGTCGGTCAAAGTCAGCTATTGGGGTCTTTATTGGGGTCTTTTGGGAGAGGCCACACTGGTTCTAAACCTCCTTCAAGACTTTTCCCAGCCTTCCTCTTCTCCTCGTAATTCCCTTCCTCCCCGCTGTTGTTCTGTGGCTGGGAATGGCCTGGGAATGGCTTGGATAACCTTAAATGCTTGGGAAGAGTTTACCCGTTACAACACACATGGCCATCTGTTGGCGTTGACAACCTCACTACCGCACGGTCTGTGTTCCTCCCCTCTCATCGGGTTCCGGGGGCCGCCTCTCGGCAACGACCTAAGTGGGGGGGGGGGGGGGCCTCTCGCGGACGAGGCGTAGCATGGGGGTGGTGGTGGTCGGAACTTCTAAAGTAGGCACCCCAAAAGTCTGTTGCCGGGGAAGAAGAGGTCCGAGGCGCCCTCCACTGGCAATTTCTCAACGATCCGAACATCTAAATCCTTAATCACACATCAACTTCCAGCTCCACACAGTCACGGGATGACCTGGTCGCATTATACCCTGAACAACACCACCCGTGCCGCATAATTGGTCGCCCCGTGAAATTCTTCAAAAGTGTCTGTGAAGCTCCCAGTATCACGCAAAACTTCCACCTCATGCTGGCAAACCCGCCCAAATTACCCTACTATGGGCGCAAAAGACAACGGACAGGGGACGCCTTCTGAGCTTTACATTCTGTGGACCCCTGCCGCTGGCAACTACCTGGGTAAATCCAGACGACATTTCAGCCACACCTATGCTGCTACCAAAGACGGCTGCAGTTGGCGGCTTACTAGTCAAGATTTTGCATAATGCCCTTCTTTCTACAATGAAAACATTCCATCCCTATCGGTCCTTATAAGGGGCGGAGTTCTGACCCTTCTGTAAGGACGGCTGTAGTCTTGGTTCAGTTCCTGGTATCTTGGCTTTAAACTGAGGTTTATATCTATAGTGATTGTCTGAGCTCGAGGGTTTGGAGTATCGCGCCCCTTGGGAACTGCATCAACACGCTTTACAGATTCACATCCCCTTGATTAGCGACAACCTAAGGTCAGCCATCTCAGCTGCCTCTTGAAGAGTTCTTGGGTTCTTTTCTTTAATATTTAAGTCATTTCTGCACCAGTACACTTATAAAACTGCTCGAGCAGAAACAGCTCAGTCAACTGTTCTGCCGTCTCAGCACGTGTCCAGTTTTTAAGTGCATCTTTTAAGTCCCGGGCATGTTCAAGAAAGGTCGCCTCCCTAGTCTTTGTAACACCCCGAAACTTCAATGGATAGTTTTCGGTTGCAACTCGTATGCCCTTAGGACCGCTCCCTTCAATTCTGGGTAGTCAATGCAAGACTCTAAAGGCAGTGCATCATAAGCCTTCAGACCCTTACCCGTAAGTCTTGAGGAGACTAGAGCTGCCCACTTCTCTTCAGGCCAATTATGCTCCCTACACTTCTTCTCAAAACGATTAAACCATTCTGTGACTTCAGTTTCACTAAATACCGGCACCAATTTGACTAAGTGGGCCAAGGACTGTTCTCTTACTTGGCCCTCACGGCCCATCCGAGTCCCTGTCGACTCTGCACGAGTCTTATCTAAATCTAATTTAGCACAATATTTCTCTGCGTTGTACCTAAGCTCAGCCTCATGCCTCCTGGTCTCATCCTCCTGCCTCCTGGTCTCATCCTCTTGCCTCCTAACCTCAATCTCATGCCTCCTAGTCTCATTCTCCTGCTTCCTAGCCTCAATCTTAGCAAGCTCAAGTCTAAATACCATATCTGGAGACAGGCAGGAAGAGGGAGCTGCCACTACTGAAGGAGGGGGGCCAAAACTGGGGAACCAGCACGTGCACCAACCGAGGGCACTCCGATCTGCCAATTCTCATCCCTCTGTGGGAGAGTGCTAACCTCCGGTAACTGAGTGGACGGAACTGTGGGAGTCGAGTGAGAGGGGATCTGGGGAGGAACCCCCCCAAACGCACTCTCCTCCGAAACCCCATGCCGCTCGCGCAACACCCAGGAAATCAGCTCCCCCTTGGACATCCCTGCTACATTGGAAATGCCCAAAACCTTGGCTATCAGGTGCAAGCCACAAACATCCACCCCAGTCAGCCTCTCCTCCGTCACGTGGTACCGCTTACTCACAAAAATCTAGCATCCTCCTCACTGGTTACTAACGGCACACCTTCAAATGACATCTCTTGCTCATCGTCAGTGCTAATGCACGACATACTGAAGTCCACAAAAAAAAAAATCTCGAGACAAAAGTGTTAAACTTCCTATGCAAGCACTAATTACTAAATTAACTGGAGTCTCTTAAATTGCTTTACTAATTGCCATACAAAAAAAAAAAATCTTCAATATGCACGCGAAATACAGACAAACAAATGTTGTACAACTCTGCAAAAATGTATACTGTTCACAAAATCCTAAGCAAGGTCGCCATTTGTTACGAACTGGCACTCGGGTACACAAGGGCTCTCAATCAGGACTCGAATACGGCTCGCTGCCACAACGGAAACACACGATCCCAACCCCTGAGTACTGCCAGCCGAACAAAAAAACACCAATACCCTCCAGAGTTCAATCTGCTATAACGGGGTATACAAGAACTCGGTACTAGTGTTCAACAACAGACTAATAAAGAGACAGGAATTATCTAGTCTGGTCAACAATCAAACAATGAAGTAAGAAACAACAACACCAAAGAATAGTGTTGGCCGAAGCCGAAGTAATCCACCCTTGACTATGAACTTAAGAAGTCCACCACCCTCTACTTCGGATCGGCACTATTACGTTACGTTAATTAATAGTCCTTCAGCATCGAGCAAGGAATCTTCTGAAAAAAGTTAGATGCTTCTCGGATGCTCGTAAGAAGTACGTATCGGATTTTGAACAGTAATTCAATAAGCAAAAACACTGGCAATTAAATACTATTAAAGGCTTAAATTGTCATAAGATAATTAAAAGAATATGCAATAGTAAATGGCAAACATTAAAAGGAAGTACTCCGCAAATGCAACGGCAATAGCCTACTCGGATTGTGCTCGTGGGCCACTAATCACTAAAGTAGCCAAGCTTGCAACACATGAAATCAATAGTGCATAAACAATATCATACATAGGAAAGCTTCAATACTTTTCTGTATCTACTAATCGAGTAAAGTCTACCTGGGGTACTGTGGGCCAAAGGTAGCAGTGACTGAGCCAAAAACTTGTAGCCTAGCGAAGTCCTCACGACTGTTTAAAGTATTACGTTAAAACTAACAAGGTGCAGTTTGAGAAATCCAGATCCCTTGTATCTGGTTTTCTCCCGGCTCCTTGACAAAGTAAAAACAAACTGTTAATAAAATACAGGGTGGTTAGGCTCTTGCCCTCACGCACTGTAAATTATTAACTCAACACAGTCAGCCGCGAAGACTCAAAACAACAACTCGTAACACAGAAAAGCCTTACCCCAGTCTAGCATTACCTAGACTAGCAGAAAACAGGAATAATAATAATAACACACAGGGAAATGCATATACAAGTGCAACAAACATAAATCAATCCTATTCTAAGTCAACCCTTCCAAAATAGGCTATCTAATAGGCAAGTATCTCGTGAGAACTCAAGCGATAATACATTGGCTGACTAGCTCTGCACCAACGGGACCATGGAAGTTAAACAGGGCAGGGAAAAGAGGAGATAAGAATGTAAGGTAGTAGAGAAAGTTCCCATCAGTCAGAAGAATATATATAGTTAGCAAGGGAAATGAGAAGTCGCTCTGCCTAATGAGTTCTGATGAAAAAATGGCTAGACTTCCCTTTTATACCCGGCCCTCTAGTGAGCCCAACGTGAACTACTAAGGACCGCCCACTGACAACCATTACGTAATTTCTCTCTCTCCTCTGGGATACACAAAGGCTCCCCCTAGCACTGGAGGGAGGGAGGAATGTGAGTGAGTAAGGCCTACCTCCTGCCTGACGTACCCACTGACCCTAACTGTGGCTGTTTCTCTTCCCATCATTACAAATAAGTTTTACACACAATACTTATAACTAATGATATAAAATAGAACTCGTTGACTCAGATGAAAACAAAATACATATTCATAATACTTATAGTACAACGGCTCGCATGAACTAAGTTAGGAAACTCTACATAGACTACAGCCAAAGTTCCTGCCCTGACGATCCTAGCGAGAGTGGGGCATGACTAGGCGTTCTGTACAGCATGCTCACACGTGGACATGCGTCACATGGGTCCCTCTTCACCCCTCACCACGCACAAGGGGGGCGGGGGGGGATACTCACTTTCATTTGCAGGGTGTAGTGACCACTTTTGTGCGCTTTTCTGCCCTCGTGCCTGTTTCGAAGGGCCCCCCTTTTTCCTCCTTCCCTTCCTCAACAGGGGAAGGGGGTACTCTCCTATCAAGGATTCAAGGGTTTTTACCAATATTGTGCTTGCACACATTTCCTGTGCTTCATACATGGGACATCAGTCAGTGACCATCGGCCTGCAGGAACGTACTCGGATCCGGTGTTCTAGGGGGCATGATGGGAGTAGAGTGGAGGGGGGGCTTGGCCAAAGGTGCCAAAGCATCCGCTCCACCCTGTGCACCACGCACCCCGCCCAGCACACATGCCACCAGGTCACCTCTCGTCATGCTGCTAGTGCCAACATGCCCCATGACCGTGGCCAAACACTGGAGACCATACCGATCAATCCCCGACACTCGGTCAACAGTAACAGGCATCTCCAGAAACTTCCTTGCATCCTCCTCACTAGTTACTACTCTAATGCCATCTAACAAACCCAGCTTCTGCACCTCAGAGCCTGCTTCCTGTACTGTGTCCTCACAGTGCACTGATCCGTCGTTCGACATAGTGTCCACCGGAAATCCTCAACGTTTATTAAAAAAAAAATATACCTAAACTCTCATGTAGCACTATTCACTCAAAAAATGCTTGAAGACAACTCAAGTGCTATACTACGTTGCCAAACAAAAATCCAACGTGTCCAAAATATTCCTCAAAACAAATGTCCACTGCCAAACTGTGAGAAATAACAATCGACCCCCAAACGGTGATTAAAAAAAAAATCTCCACAAAAAAATCCTGCAATTATTTCTTAGTTCACTAAATCCTAGACTAAGGTCGCCATTTGTTATGACGACTAAGATAAGATACTAGGCAAGGTCGCCATTTGTTACGACCGGGACTACGAATAAAACAAGGGCACTCAATGATTGGACTAGTAATAGGGCACTATGCAACAACGGTACGCTAGATCCAGACCCTCGAACTTATATGCCGGCGAACAAAACACCTATACCCTCCAGGGTTAATCTGCGATAGCGGGGTATCCTTAACTGGGCATAAATGTACTCTAATTCAGGCTAACCTGCACTGGTATAGCCTGATAACAAACAAGATGCAAGTTACGTTAAAATGCATAAAAAGGAATCTATGGAAAGATCAATTAAATCCCTGCAAGATTTAATACAATAAAAAGATGCTTCAATACAGTTACTCTAAACAACAATAAACTCTTCACTCCTATCTGAAAGAAAGTGAAGTATAGTCCTACAGCATAGACCTGGAAACTTCTGAAGAAAGTCTGATGCTCATAAGATGCTCGTACTGATTTAGAACTATATAAAGGCAGGAGGCAGGACACCACACATGTAAATCGAATACACTAAAAGATAGGACATATAATGTTAACTGAGACGAGAATACTATAAATGCGCAACGGTAGCAATGCTCGACACTAAAAGAAGTACTTCCTCATCAACGAAACAGTCTGCTATGGTTGTGTAATAAATGCTGTGAATAATAATGCGCACATATCAAAGAGCTTATATTAAATACTAACAAGTGTCTACTCGATTAATAATGTCTAGCTGGGATACTCTAGGTAAGGAACTGGGGTTGAGCAAGACAGGCTCGTAGCCTAGCGATGTCCTTAAGACTGCATTCTTTAAGTTACGTTAATTGACTAGGGGGCTCTCTCGGTAGATCCAGATCACAAGTATCTGGTTCTTTCCTGGCGACCCTCTAAAGACAAGCAAAGAGGCAGCAAAGTGTGGAACTGGTACAGGCCAAAACCCTCAGTCAACACAATGCTGCACTCGCAAAGGACGCAACCGAAAAGACAACCCAGGCTACCACAGGACCGGTCGAAGTCGTGTAGGTATAAGCAAACCGTACACACATCGGAGACAACGACTGCAGTTACCTTATCCCAGTCTAGCATTAAATAAAAGAGCAGAAACACTAAATCAATAATGGAGACACACAAAGTTCTTAACCTATACTAACTAAGAACCCTCAAACCTATTCTAAGTACAGTCAGGACCCCCAATTCGCGAGAATAGGGGTGACAGGAGGCATCGCGTATTGTGAATTCGGGTATTGTGGAACTAACTTTAAATGGGAATAATTAGATTGGGTGACATCTCTCAATTATGGCCTATTTTCGAAATTTTTGGCCCTATTTTCGACATTTTTGGCTCTACAGTACAGTCTATATCTTATATATAAGAAGAACAATGAATAAAAATATGAAACCTTACCTTAAAATTAGTAGTAGATAGGCTAGGACTAGGACCGTAGGACTTCACGATTTCTCCAACTTCTCCTCCCTAACCAAATCGTACGAACAGTTTACTCTGACAAGCCTATTGCACAGTTTCCTTCTCCTCTTTTCTTGCGAAACAACAATTCCACCTTCATTTGTGTGTTATCTTCTTATATTGGCGTGGCATGGCGAAAAAAGTGGCAGGCACTACAAACGTTTGGTCACTCCGCACGGCTATGAGCGCTTGAGCGGGACTGTGGGAGGAAGGGAGGGAGGGTAAGCGGGAGGGAAGGCAGGCGTATGCCCGTCTTCTTCTTTTTTCAGAGCTACTCCTGGGCCTCGCGAAACGTAGACGTGCTCGCGTATCAAGCGGGAATAGCGGATTTGGCCCCTTCTTAGCTCTCGATTCGTGTATTGTGGTACCACCTCGCGTAATTAATGCTTAATTAATTAATGTTATTTTCGAGGGGTAACTCGTGTATTAGGGTTTTCGCGAATTGTGGAATCGTGTATTGGGGGTCCTGACTGTACATGTAAATATCTCTGAGGACGGCGCATGCAATACAATGGGCCGGCTCTGAAAACCGTATGCAGAACCCAAAGGGAGTGTTGTGCAGTTAATAAAGGTTAGAGTATGGAAAGAGAGAATCGAGTCAGAGAAGAGAAACAGTGATAAAGGTGGTGATCGGGAGAGAGTATGCAAAGGGATGTTAGAAGCACGCGCGCCAAGCCTGGCTCCTGGGGACCCTCATGGAGGAGGTAAGTTACACAGGAGACCGCAAAGGCGCGATGGTCGGCCAATCACGGGCCGAGACGTCACAAGACAGCAGGCGTCATATGACACAGCAAGACACGCCGTCCAATGGCGAGCGAGAGGCAGGAATGCACCCGTACATACAGACACTTACTACCTCCTCGCTCTGAAAGTCTTTCTCATTCACACGCTGGTACTATTATCACTACTGTTGATATAAAATATAACCCGTTGTCACAGACGAAAACAAAGACCACCACTGGACTGTCTGTAACAATGCGATTACTAGGAAAGAAAGAACAACATTCTCTGATAACTGTAGCCCATTTCGATGTCCCTGGCGAGCGCCAGTGGCTAACGAGAGGCGATTCTGCCAACGCTGGTAGACGTCACACACCGACGTCAACTCTCCTTCACAGGACGCAGACAGGATTCTCCAGGAACTCCGAGACGCAGCCAGAGCGGATCCTGTGTACATCCACCTGCGCGAGTGCGTTACTTCGGGTTTCCCCACCAACCGCTACAACCTGCACAACTCTCTACTCCCTTTCTGGAAACTCCGAGACTACCTGTCAGCAGATGGTGAACTCGTCCTGTACGGAGCAAGGGTTGTGGTTCCTGAAGCCCTCCGCCGCCGCACCTTGGCTCGCCTGCATGATAGCCACAGAGGTGTGGAGGCCACTAAGCGTAGGGCGCAACAGGCTGTCTTTTGGCCTGGCATCAACTCGGACATCGCCAACACAGTTCAAGCTTGTGAGCCGTGTCAGGTCTTACAGCCTAGTCTGCAGCAGGAACCCATGATCAACGACGACAACCCAACTAGGCCTTTCGAGTCTGTTTCAGCCGACTTCTTCGCTGTGGCGGGGAAATCCTTCCTCGTCGTAACAGACCGACTCTCAGGCTGGCCCGTTGTCGTACCCTGCAAAGGAGATACTACCGCTTCAAGCACCATCAGGATCTTCTGCCGCTACTTCAGGGAAGTTGGTGAACCCCTCCGCCTACGTACAGATGGAGGCCCACAGTTTACTAGCCGTGAGTTCCGGGACTTCATGGAGCGTTGGGGAGTCAATCACTTGGTCTCTTCCCCACACTACCCACAATCCAACGGTCATGCCGAGTCTGACGTCAAGTCCGTCAAACACCTCATACTGAAGACGGCTCCCTCAGGCAACATCGACTGTGAAGACTTTGACCTTGGACTGTTGGAGCTCTGCAACACCCCGAACTTCACAGGCCGCTCCCCGGCACAAATCCTGTATGGCCACCCACTATGGCCTTGTGTCCCTGCTCATCCCCAGTCCTTTGCAGCAGAGTGGCAAGCCAAGGCCGAGGACTGCGACCGCCGTGCAGCCGCCCACACTGCGCTGGTGCAGAGAAACTATGACCAGCACGCACGCCCCCTTCCCAGGTTGAGAGTCGGCACCACAGTGCGGATCCAAGACCCGACTTCTCACTGCTGGGACAAGGTCGGGGTCGTCTTGGGCTGCGGCAGGTCCAGGGATTATGAGGTTCGTCTCCCAGTGGTAAGATATATTGGCGGAACCGTCGCTTCCTCCGCCCAGTGAGTTCCCCTGGTGTTGACCCCCTCCCCCATAACCCTGAGATCTCTGTGTCTTGCACGGACCCGGAAAAAGAGTCCTTCACTTCCCCCATGGCCCCACGTCGGTCTGAAGGCTCCTAGAAAAAGAGTCAGCTCGACAACGTATTGCGAGCTTGAAGGGGGAGGGAGGTGTGGATATAGGTTAAGTGCACACATAACATATATACAGAGTGTACACATGCCTTAATCATATTGCAACATACACACATGTACTTTCAGGGCAATACTACCATTGTTTCATATGAGATGATAATGTACCGTATTATGTAATAGCGGCAGCGTTGCACCAAATATATCCGGCAATGCTGCACATGTTACCCTCAGTAATATCCGGTCGACACTCTAGCTAACAGTGCCCCCCGCTCTCTGTATCTCTTTGGCTAATATAGAACCTATAAACTTACCTCAGACTTTTATTCTACATCCTTGTGCAAGAAAGGATTATCAAGGTTGTTGTAGCTTCACATGACAACCATACATAACCTATAAATCCAAATAAAGCCTTGACTTGGGAAACATCTACATACAGTACCACCTTTGATAAACTCTTCAAGTATAGTAGAGTATAGTAAGAGACTCAAACCAAGAGTGAGAGCGGTGGAAATAAGTTACTTGAGAAGTGCGTGCGGAGTTACATGGAGGGATAGACAGACGAATGAAGAAGTAAGAAGGAGGTGTGGTGTGGAGGTAGATGTGCTGGAAAGTGTGAAAAGGAACAACTTGAGATGGTTCGGCCATATGGAACGTATGGAAAGCGAGAGATTGACTAAGAGGGTGTACGAGAGGGAGAGGTGGAAGGATGGAGTGAGGAAGTATATGAACGAAGGCGGTGCTGGTTGGGAGGAGGGGCGTCGACTGACTGGGGACAGAGGTGCATGGGGGTGGTTCGTTCATGGCCACCCCTTCGGGGATCACGGCGTCAGGCAATAGATAGATAGATAGATAGTAGAGTTATATAATAAAGTAAAATAATGAAGTCCATCTCCCCTAGGACAAGAAGGACTTCCTGTCCTAACAGAGAGTGCTCACGCATGCCCTTGCTCTCCTCAAACAGGGGACGGGTACCCCTCAGTAATTGTGAATACTAAGTCAGGGAAATCTGAAGGAAATTAAGCAATGTTAAGGCTTCTCGATCCCTGGCATCCCACGTTAAGAAACCTTAAGATTACCCCTCCATTCAGTTGGATGTACGGTCACCTTCTTATAAGTACACTTTCCTTACTAAAAGTTGAGGGACTCAGGCATCCCTACCCCTCAACACTTTACTAGTGAAAGTTACACTACCACTTCTCACAGAAGATCTGGCATCCTACGATCTTTTGTGTTATAAGGGCTTAGCGAGACACCCTCACGGGGACTCTGCAAACATAAGTCCTAAGTGCATTTCTTCTGTGGCATCCCATTAGACTTTGCAACTAAAAGGTTAACACCGCCCTGAGTTCCTTGAACCTCTTAAAATGGTTAGAGACAGTCAAGAAGATAAGTACTAAACTCTTCTTGCGTTCGTCCGATATTGTGTTATTTCGTCATAACTGAGGCACAATATTAAAAACCCCATTACAAGAGTACCTTAACAGAACTTCATCACCGGTTAATATAAAGGTCAGGATAGACGAGGATAATTGATAAAGCTATAGGCTCAAATACTCGCGTTAGTCCGATATGGTGCCCAACTGTTTAATTACAAGTTACGGAGCCATATTTAACCCTTAAAGATCGGGGTCGGACTTAAGTCCGGTTCCAATTTGCAGCAAGTTAGGAGCATTATTAAGGCTTTTAAAGGGTTAAAATCGAGTGCAAATGGCCGGGAGCGCAGCGGGCCAGACAGCCGACTCCCAGGGCTTACCGCCGCCCATTAACTCATGTTCCCTGTGTTCTCGAGAGGCCGGCAGTGTAGCCAGTAGTGAGCATAGCTGGGAAAAATATGCCGCTATATGCTAAACTCCCATGTTACTGGTATCACTGTATGAGAACCACGAGTGCTACGTAGCTCGTTCTGGTCTCATTTTGAAGCTTTTAGCGCCTAGTTTTTTGCTAAATAATTTTTTTTTTTTCATGCAGATACTTGATTTATCATGCAGGGGGGCCTGAATATGCCCAAATAAGCCCAAAACTCCCCGCTAGACAAGGGTTAAGACCCCACGCCCATTAACCCATCTGTAACCTTACTTCAAACGACCGGCCAACCTGGATGGCCTACGGAGATTCAGAAGACATCAAGCAGCTAGTGTTCTACATTTCTAAGAAAAGAAAGATTGCAGAAAGATACCTAAATCAATGCCAGTGACGAGGCACAAATAAGTTAGAGTTCAAAATGTAATAAAATATTCAGAGTTCCTTAACCCCCTTATCCGAGATAAAATCATCAGTGTTCATTGAAGAGAATCTATAGAAACAGATTCCTTCTATTCGTGTACCAGTGATAAATTTGTTTAGTATACCTCTCTAACTTAAATAAGGAAGTAAATCCAAATAAGACGTATTTTTGCACAAAATAACTGTCATATTTCCGCCCAGTGAGAAAATGTTTAGAGTCCATACACTCCTTATTTTGAAATAAATCATCAAAGTGTTCAGCAACGAGAATCTATAGAAATAGATACCTTCTATTCGTGTACCAGTGATAAATTTGTTTAGTAGGCCTACACCTCTCTACCTTAAATACAGAATTAAATCCAAATAAGGTGGATTTTCACCTCAACGAACTCAGAAATAATACCAACCAGTGAAAATATTTTAAGAGTCCACAAAACTTTAATTCAATCTTCTGAAGTATACCAGTGTATAAGATTATATATTCATAAAAAAGAAATATATTAACTTACCTTAACCTCGTCAAATACTAGTAGCTAATTAAACCCCAGTCAAAGGATATAGTGAACATTAAGGTAAACTGATTAGGTGTTTATACAATCTTTCAAAAAGAGAATATCGATTTGATTCTCAAGAAAAGGGATTCAATTTAAGCTGCATTGAGCATACCTGATCTCCATCTACAGTGTATGCGGAAAATTGATAGCCGAGCGCCCCTTTTTGTATGAAAATATGATTAAATATCAGCTATCAACTATTCGCGTTTCTCCCATACGGAGGGTGGTGGCTAATTTCTGAAGACATCTGGCAACTCAGGCAGCCCTACGCTCCCGCTCTGAGGGGAGTCACTGACCAGTATGCACGCAGACACAGGAGAGAAAGGTGTTTTTGTCGAACGCTCCAAGTCAATGCCCCCGGTTATTTCGTGCTGTGCCTTATTTATTAGTGGCCCCTCCATCATTGACGATTATGCCTATTACATAAGGCCTCCTCTTCAAACGCTCATTTACCGTAGTTTGAATCTACCGCTCAGAGCATAAAAATTTTGAGGAGCCTTCATCATGAGCGCACGCAACCTCACTCATGGTTCTGTCATTATGAAATTGGGTTCTCACTACGAAAAAACTTCGTAACAAATAATAAATAAAAAGAAAATAAGAATAACTATTCATAAGCTTTCCATATACTCGTGGCTGTACTTGTGTGGATATTTGACCAGACGCTGACTTCAGGCGTCATACTTCCTTCTTCTCTGCTCTGCGCTCAACCTGCCCTGACGTGTCTCCCCACGCTCCGCTGATTCCGCATTTGCTGCGTTCCTAGTGAATTTTTTCTCATTTGTTTACTCTGGGATGTATCGAGTAAGGTTAGGATATGCGTAGCAGGAGTGTCATGGGCGGGTTTCCCGCAGTTCAGTGTATTTGGGTCGTGTGTTTGGGACGCCTATTTCGGGTGTACCCTCGTGGTCCCGTGGTGGACGCGTGAAACGTTTTACGCAGCTAGCTAGCCTAGTTATTTATTTGGCTTTAACTACGCGTTATCAGGCTTCTTCTTATCTCTCTGATGAAGTTGCCTTATTTGTTTGTTTTCTGACGTTCCTAGCGTATTTTTCTTCACTTAGTGAAGTTTTTTCTAGGTCCCGAGTCAGTGCATCCCTCTCCCGGGATTATTTCTACGATGTTGTGATGGCGGCTGTTCCTGTTGTGATATAATACAGTGCTTTTTGTTTATATTACGACGTGATTAAGTGATGTTTCCGTCTGCTTAGGCCTAGCCAGCCATTCGTAGCCTTTTACATGTACAAGTGTTACTGATTTATTGTATAAATATGTACTACTTTGTCATGTGTGTCCTGAATTAGTTGTGTTTTGGCTTAATCCAGGGACTATTTGTGTATATCAGATTGCGTCTGGTTTGTGTGGGTTGCCTTTTCCGGCAGGTTTTCTCGATTGCACCGAGAAAATCCGGCTGGTTGCCAAGTTTTAATCACGCGTGGTTAAAATAGGCTAGTTTCCCCCGGCGAGTGGTGGCTTGCGGGCTCTCCAGAAACTGCGTCTCTGAAGTGGAGCCTGTGTTCAGGCTTACTGTGTGTTTCCCGGCGGGATGGCTATCCCCGTTTAACTAGGTGTTCATGCGGACACTGGTTGACTTTGGCTTTTCCCGGTTTTTGCAAAGCCATTGAAAAACTGGGCTGTTTTGTTTGTTTGGTCTTTCCACCCCGGCAATCTTTTGCAAAGAAGTGGGGATAGGAACAATTGCGGTTAACATTTAATTAATTCCACACCCGGCGGTTGAACCTTGGGAGGGTGGGATTAACGGATTTGCAATTCGGTAGGGTTGGCCAATACAATTAGGTATCGAGGCCTTCAAATTACGGCGATCTATGAAGGCTTCGTGAGAAGTCAGATCTAAAGATTAAGATAGGCTTACCCTTTTAACTGCGATATAATAAGGAAGCCGGCGTCTTAATATGGGTTTCCGGTGAACGAAATATCACGGGGAAGGCTGCATCATTTATAAAGATATGCTCGTCTTTATATCATGTCAGAGGATATTCTTAAATCTTTTGGACAAGTAAAGATATTCTAAAATCTTTACATATGAACCTACAGGGTAACGAGAGGTAATAGTGGTGTCTTACGTCTCGTTGCCCGGCGGTTCATTAACACTTGTGTTAGAACATTTTGGGGTAACCTTATGAGCATTAATTCCTGGAAATTTTCTTTTTTCCAGGGCGGAGTTCCGGCGGGTCAACAGAGGACCAGGAGAGGCCCGGGGGTGGGTTAGCTTTTCTCCAGTCTCTGCCATGGCTACACTAGAACCTGTTTTTGCTCTGTGCTTAACACCCGCCTGTTCAGGGATCCCTATTTTGCGCATACACTGTGCATCCGATGCGTCAAATGCTTGGACCGGTCAAGGGGTTTGTGGGTGACTCAGAATTGTGCCTTTTGTAGTCAGTTAAGTACCAAAGTCTTACAGCACGATAATCAGGCCGCGGCGGTTGCATTGCGCGAGGTCAAACAACTCCTAACTACTTATGCTACTTCAGTGGCTCATAAAGCTCTCCGGTGTGATAACGTAGTTCTGTGGGAACGATTGATTGTTCAGCATCCCCCACTTAAACGTCCCCCTTCTAAATGTAGAGTAAATGTGCGTAAGTCGGCAGAGACTGGGCAGGGTGAAGTGCTTCTTCCCTCCCCCGGCACATCTAAGAGATCTCGAGAGCCAACACCCCCGGTGACAGCTTCCAAGTCAAGATCGAGGTCCAGGTCAAGGTCTCCCCTCCGACAGCAGACACTTAGTCACTCTACTTCACCTTCGAGGAAGAAGAGCAAGGAGGAGAAGACCAAGGACAGTCCTAGTGTGAAATCAAAGTCAAGGCGAAGTCACAAGTCTTCAAAAAAGGATACTCATGTACGAAAGGCCTCCCGGCGTTCGCCGGAGCCTCGTACCTCGCTTTCTGCCTCTACTCCCGACATGTCTCATGTCCAATCTGACAGGTCGGGAGTGGAGTCAGAGACTGTGGTGGGGGATATACCGGCGGACAGGTTGTCACCAAATATTATTCCCAGTTCACATGTACCAGCTTTAGGTTTAGAGAGTTCTCCCAGAAGTGATAACCCTCGAGAGGGCTCGAGTGAGGGCTCAGTAATTGGTGTGGTACCTAGCTCACAAGTGAGTTCCGGCCAAGACCGGGGAGTTTGGAGGTACTCCCAGCCATGGAGTGACGGCTCACATCCTTCTCATGCAACACAGGTAGTGGCAGACGTCCACCGGGACGCTGAGATCCCATCGTCCATCCCGGACTTAACATGGCAGCATGAGGGGGTCCCGGCTTCGGCAGCATCCTCTCATGAGGGGCCGGAGGACGGGGTTGAGGGTTCTATAATTTCTGAGATGGAGGTTCAAGAGTCAGGTTCATTGATAGACGACTCTCAGAGTAGGAATGTTTCGCCGCATAGTTCATCCTCTGCTCAATTTTTCACAGCTGATGAAATTAATGGGTTACTAGCGAATGCACTAACTAAGTTTTTTGGCCAGCAGCCGGAGACTCCTACAGTTGGTTTGGGAGCTTCCACGACAGCATTGAATGTCCGACCTCTGGCTACTTCCATTGCTTTGACACAAATTCCGCTCCCTCCCCTTGTATCACCTACTATTGTTACTAGGCCAACTTCGGCGGCACTGACTACTTCCAATGTGAGAGTAGTAGCAGATGTAAATCCTCCCCCTTTAGACAAAGCCCCGATCAGAAAGGGAGTTATGCCCCTCTTATACGGGCCGGATGAGTCATGGGTAACATTGTTACCAGCAAAGCCAGAGGTAGCACAATCCACTATGTCAGGGGAGCTTCCGGTACCACGTGAGCGGGTAATCCAAGGGAATAAATCTAGGAAGTTACGTGCTTTAGATATTCTAGGAAATGTACTTGATGTTAGTATTAAGGCCATTCCTAACTATTATCACCATGATTATTTTGTGTATACTTCTACACCTGCACTACCCCCTGCATCAGCTTCAAAACTGTTTTCGGACTGGACCAAGCATGACGGTTTCAATGATATAAAAGCACTGTCAGCTCTAACACCAGAGTTAGGTTTAAAGACGTGCACAGACACAGCCGCAAATCCAGTTTTGAAGGTGGAGCAGTTGGGTCCGGGACCTTGGGTGGAATGGGCTCAGAACTTTGCAACAAATTTTACCTCTAAATCTTCGCACCAAATTCCACAAGAAAGCCATTCTTGGTTCTCTCTGCCGGTATTCTCTGCCGGCGGAGTTCCCTCTGCTTTATTTGCATTTTTAGCTGCCCCTAAAATTTATCTATGCGAGCTTAAAGATCCCTTTTCTACACCTTCCACAGCTCACCTTGACCGGGAGTTTAGGCTACGTGGGAAGGCATATAGACTGTTTTCCCAGTATATTGTCACGCAACAGATAGCGAAGTCAATGCTAAGATCTGCTCAGGTAATCGCGGACGCGGAAGTCCGAAAGGCGATCGAACTGTCTAGATGCTTGCTACTCCAGACTTCTATACAGTCACTGGGAGATATCCGTACAGCCTTGCTAGAGGCGGTGCGGGCAAGACAAGATCTAAGGATGTCTCTCGTGAGAAAGCTCCCGGATAGGATTGCAAATCAAGTGGTGATGTCCCCTGTTCTAACTGCCTCTTTAATGTCCCCGGATGTGTGGAGAACAGTGTTCAACATGGCTCAGGCCTTTAAGCACAGTCCCGCCCCATCTAAGAAACCCGCTTTCAATTTTTCCAAGCCCAAACCAGTCGCAAAAGCTCAGCCTGGTGGGGCAAAGCCTTTTCATCTGCCTAAATCATCTTCCACCCAAGGTCAGGCTCAGTACAGATACAAGCAAGGAAAGTTTTCAGGTAATCATAAAGGACAGAAGTATCAACGACCGGGCCAGGGCCCGTCTCCTGCCAAACCCGGCCAGTCAGCTAAGCATACACCACCACCACCACCAAAAACTAGGGTCTCTCGCACTCCCAGGGCCAGTCTTACGGCGGGTGGATCAGAGGGTAGTCCAGCCGGCGAACCCTTATCTGCTAACTGGGTCGTTCCGGGCGTGTCATCGCGCATGGCCATTAAACACATGGGCGAGGATGGTAGCACGCAAAGGCATCACCTGGCAGTGGCTCCGGCGACCTCGCTTACGTCAGCCAACAAAGGCAACTTTTGTTTCATTAGAGGTGGAGTCACTGATCCAAGAGATGATCGCCAAGAATGTCATCATCCCGGTCCCTCAAAATTACCCAGTATTTACGTCCAAACTCTTTCTAGTGCCCAAAAGGGACAGTGTTCAGATGAGGCCGGTCGTAGACCTGTCTTATCTGAACCTCCACATTCACAACGTTTCCTTCCGGATGCTGACAGTGAATCAAATCAGGCTAAACACTTCCGCCGGGGAGGGTGGATGTGTTCTTTAGACCTGACAGATGCGTATTGGCACGTCCCGGTAAACAAACGTTTCAACGATTTCTGGCCTTACGAATAATGCATCAGACTTATGTCTTTCAGAGGATGCCGTTCGGATTGAACCTAGCACCTCGCTTATTCACGAAATTAGTCCGGCAAGCCCTGATGCCCATGTTAGAACAAGGGATCAGGATTTTGTGGTATCTAGACGACTGGCTGGTGGTGGCAGAGACGGAACAGTTATGCATCAATCATGTCAACATAACATTAAATCATGTAAAATCTCTAGGATTCAAGGTAAACCTGGTAAAGTCAAACCTTGTTCCCTCACGAGTGGTCCAGTGGATAGGGCTGGTCTGGGACACAGCTGCTCTCACTCTGAGTCAGAGTGTGGACAATCGGAACAGGTTTCGCAAGAAACTGTTTATGTTTCTTCACAGTCTGACTACGACACGGAGAGTCTGGGAATCTCTGGTCGGCTCTCTCAACTGGATTCAACTAACTGTAAAGTTGGGCCAGTTGCAAGTCAAACGTTTAATATTGGAGGGCAACACATTTTTTCCACTATTGCCGGCAGAAACATTATGGCCCATCCCAAAATTAATACACAGCTTACTAGCGGTCTGGGCGAAGAGGGAAACATTGCACTCGGTCATGTCATGGACCTCTCCTCCGCCGACGGTATGGGTAGACACGGATGCGTCAGGAACGATAGGTTGGGGTCTTTCAGTCAAACCACGGGCATCAGGGTCAAGGGCTTTGGTCCCATTCAGAAACCTCCCACATCAATGTCAAAGAGTTACTAGTCCCCTTGTATTTCCTTCAGGCTCACGGCTCTTTCTTTACGGGACAAATCGGTGGCCTTCAGGATGGACAATCTGAATGAGGTTCACTGCATTCAGAAACAAGGGTCAACGAGATCTCGGAGGTTGCTAAACGTGTCAGAATTTTGTTTGTTCTAGCCGAAAAGCTGAACATTCATCTTCACACATCTTATCTCCCAGGCGTAGCAAACGTCTGGGCAGAGGCTCTGTCTCGGAGACAGAGCACAACAGTAGAATGGGCGCTCAAGCAAACCATTTTCGACCAAATGATTGCGGAGCCTTACCGTCCACAAGTGGATCTGTTTGCGTCCGAGGAGACTCACAAACTCCCGCTGTACCTCACCCGCCAGACAGTAACGCCGGCAGGAGGACCCGACGCACTGGTGGCGGCTTGGAACAGGTGGAGTTCCGTTTATTTGTTTCCGCCACCAGACGCTTCTCTAATGTGCCACGTAGTAAACAAACTATAGGATTATCGGGGCGTAGTCTCGTTAATCGTGCCCCTGTGGCCGGCGCAGTTGTGGTACCAGCAATTGAAAACGTGGTGCCCGAACCCGGTGTCGCTCCCGGTCGGGTATTTCCACTTAGACACGATTGGCAACCTAGAGACCTCGCTGACTTTTGCATTATGGACATTCAGGAGGCCAAGTGGCTAACACCGTATGGTAGAAACGTGACCGATAAATTCATGAATCAATATACCCAATCTACAAAGAGACAGTATCAATCGCACTGGCAGTCCTTTACGTCTTGGATACTTAGAACAGAACAAGCCGTTCCTTCGGTGGCTTTGATTTTTCATTATTTAAACTATCTGTTCGAGCAGAAACGTCTATCTGTAGTAACGTTAAAAAATCACTTAACAGCGATTAGAATGCCATTCTTTGACCTTACAGGTCTAACCATACCACTAGCGGAGGAAACAGGTTTCATGAGAGCATGTTTTAAACTCCGCCCACCTCCCCGTCAGCTCATGCCTACCTGGTCTCTGGACAGAGCGTTGTCTTTACTTCATTCCCGTCTGTACCAAAATACTGCAGATTTTGACTTACTTTTAAAAAGGGCAGTATTCCTTATGGCTTTGGCTACCGGGAACAGGGTATCTGAGCTGGCGGCGATGAGCAACACACCTAATTGCATAAGGTTTGGTAGGCTCAATGAGTGTATTCACATTGCACCTTCCCCAGGGTTCATCGCCAAAAATGAACACAGTGAACACGTGTTTTCAGAGTTCACGGTGCCGGCGTTGAAAAGGGGAAAAGTGCACCATAATTTATGTCCAGTGCAAGCTCTAACCAAATATTTGAGAGTAGCACCTCTGAATCAACAGGGTGCTTTATGGGTAGGAAGTACGGGCAAACGCTTAATGAAACGTAAACTAGCTTCTCTCCTTGTCGAAGTCATTAAAGAGAGTAATCCCGGCATCGTGGGAAGAGCCCACGATTTACGCAAATGGGCGGCCTCTTTGCGTTTCCTTAAGAATTTTTCTGTTGAGGACATAGCGTCCACGCACCTATGGTCCTCTAATCATACGTTTTTGACTCGATACGTTTCAGTAGCTCTAGACAGACCTTCCATGCCATGTATAGCTTTACGGCAGAGGGTCTAGGTGGCCTCTAAGTCACTTATTGTTTAGATTAAGAAAAGAGGGGGGGGGTGCAGTCAGTGTAACATAGGACACCCTAGACCCCTCCGGAGTATGTGTACGGAGCATACGAGCTGTGATACTGTATGTAGGTGTTGTGATATAAAATTTCTCTGTAATATGCATTACAGGAAATTGTGCTAAAGTACAATAGTAGTAAAACAACAATTCTTGTTGTAAGTAGTTTTGGCTGTGAAGCAATATAATTTTAAGAAAATCTCAGTAGTTGCGACTGCGAATTTTATTTTTGATGTAAGTACTTCTGCATAAGTACAAGAGTTCAGTACTTCTGCGAAAGTACAAGAGTTCATTTTATGTTTGGGTTTATTTTTAGGAATATATCCACTAGTTTAATGGGGTTTATATGTGCACATGTAGACTTATAAGTTTTTATTTTTCACCACTTACTTTAAGTGGGGTGCCTTCTTAACTAGCAGATCTGTGTACAGAGTCTCAGAGTTAACCCTTTTTATTCAAGCAGGCTTCTTCGAAGCACGCTCCTGCTTGTACCCCTTTTTGAATATATGCTGTATAAAGTTTATGCGCAAAAATATATATCTTTTTTACAAAGTAAGAATACTATGTGGTTGTTTGATTATCTGCTTTTGCTTGAGTTATGATATGATTACGAATGTCCCCCTCCAGTCTTAGATATCAGGCATAATCGTCAATGATGGAGGGGCCACTAATAAATTTTAGGTTTGACTCCTGCAAGGAGATAAAGAAAACCTAATATTTAGTAGTGGCCCCGTAATCATTGACGACTGGGGCCCTCCCGACCATCCCCTTCCCATTCGTTGATGTATTAAGGATTTTGGTTTACTTGATATGTCAGTGAAGGAAGAATGACGCCTGAAGTCAGCGTCTGGTCAAAGATCCACACAAGTACATCCACGAGTATATGGAAAGCTTATGAATAGTTATTCTTATTTTCCTTTTATTTATTATTTGTTACAAAGATTTTTCGTAATGAGAACCCAATTTCATAATGACAGAACCATGAGTGAGGTTGCGTGCGCTCATGATGAAGGCTCCTCAAATTTGTTATGCTCTGCTCGGTAGATTCAAACTACGGTAAATGAGCGTTTGAAGAGGAGGCCTTATGTAATAGGCATAATCGTCAATGATTACGGGGCCACTACTAAATATTAGGTTTTCTTTATCTCCTTGCAGGAGTCAAACCTATAATTTAGAGCTTCCACTCATCCTATGAATTTTTCAGATGGGTAAAACCAACATGAATAGTGAGGAAAAGGCCCAGATTCTTGCCTGGGCAGTTGAAAAACTGCCCACATGTGAAATTATGTGTCGTACATGGAGGTCTAAAGCTGCCATTTACAAACATTTGGTGTAAAAACATGTCACAAGAATACTTCAAAAACCTGTCAAATTCCATGCCTGGTTGACTGCTGATGATCATTGATGCCAAGGAAATCATGACAAAATATTTATGTACGAACAAATCATGAAAGTTTCATTTCTACCCATTTATTAATTAGTTTCTGGTGCTGACATCTGAAGGGTCTATATTGCTGCCTGCGTGGCGGGGCGGCGATCTCTACATTCCGCGTATACTGTAGATCCACGATCGTGCTAGAAGATATTTAATTAAGTTGTACCACTTGTGTTCTCGTGTTTAGTGATTCTGATTCAATAATATGTACTTAGTGAATAAGTGAAATAAAGCTGTAGCCTACTATAAACTATAAACTATATTTTGGTATTATATGTATCCTCTATTGTCTTCCTTATATGTATTATATGTATCCTCTATTGTCTTCCTTATATGTACTTGTATGAACTCAGATATCCCAGTCTCGAAAGAACTCACCCTAACTAATAGTTAAACCTGAATAAAATCAGGGCATAACATTATGCAATGCTGGGGCTGGTACTGCTTTCCTAGGCCACATATCAAATGTCAAAGAGGGTGCATGAAAACAAGCCCAGGCGAGGCTGGACCCTCAATGGCAAGTTACTTTGTTAGCATAACCGGTACCACAGTACTTTTCTGACGTTCACGTTCGTACACTGGGCCAACACAGTACTTCCAAAATCACAGTAGTGAAGCCTCTGTGACTAGGTCCCATAACAAGTAAATAACAAGTGCATACAGACAATTAAAGCTATGTAGCCTACACTCGGATACCATAGTCTCAAGCCCACTCATAAGAAGTCGTGGCCCCCTTATGATTTTATTTTATGCCATTATAACTATCTGGATTACTTTGTTAATAAAACTTCCTTTCAATAAATAGTATAAATAGTTTGTAGTTGATGTATAGAAAATTAACCCATAAACGGCGAGCGTCCTCATATGAGTCCGTACTGCGCGAAGGCGAGCGTCCTCATATGAGTCCGTACTGCGCGAAGGCGAGCGTCCTCATATGAGTCGAGGCCTAAATTTTTGTTTTAAAAGGCCCCAGTATCACTAAAAAAAAAAATGGTGTTTAAGTGAGATAATTCCCCTCCATACTTCGTATCACTCCTCCACATGTGTCAAAATCCCCTCCTTCCCTCCCCCTCAATTATCACCTATTTGTCCTCTTATTCCCATATTTATTGGTGTTTTTATCATGCCAATATCTCCAAACCGGTCTAAGCCGTGCTCATGTTATAGAGAGGATGTAGTGTGTCTGAGAGTGTGAGTAAGTCAGTCTAGCTCCAGGCTCCGAGAAGGGAGGGTGTGGCCCGCCTCAGCTCCACACTTGATGAATGGCCGGTCGGCAATTATTCGCGATTTTGACCATCTAAAGTTCTAAACACTATTCCCACTTGTTTTATTGTTGTTACATGTTGCCATCTTCATATTAAACGTAAAATAGGCGCATATGAATAAGTAATAACGATATGTATCGTAAAATGACCATTATAGGTGGGAATGGAGCCTAATATGTCCGCCCAGTTGTGTGGTGTCCATTACACATAACTCGCCGTTTTGGGGTTAAAATCCTAAATTTGTTTCCGGTGATATACTTCCATTTTAGAAATAGGTGAAGTCCACGAATTTTGACGATTGGGCCAGAGACTATGGTATCCGAGTGTACATTGGTGGGCTAAACTCCCAAGCCCCTACAAACCATATTATGTGCAATTATTGACAGTGCCAAATGAAAACCTAAATTATATATCTGCAACTGTCAAGTATTGAAGGATAATTTGATTCAAGGCAAAGTGCTCATAGTCCCACAGAGCCCAGGGGTGATTTTTTTTTTTTTTTTGCCAGACGCCGTAATTCCCGAGGAGTGGCCATTACGAGCCGTGGCATAGTCAGTAGAGGGTCAGCTGCTGCTCAAAGGGTCGGTGGTTCAAGCCCACACTGTCAAAATGTCATTGGTAGATGTCAAGCCCGGGCAACTTGACTTAGCAATTTGTGACAAACGCCTGATATTCATGGGCCGGGGGTGATAGTTACATTAAATTAAATCAGAATACAAATTTATGAGAAAAGATGTTGTTCCTGAAGCTGCTCAACCCGGATTGAGCTCGCGCCCACGCTCGGCGCAGTAAAGGTTTTTCCCAAGCACCGAGTCGTTACCGTCCCTCATGAGAAAGGGGATGGGGTAGTAGTAGTACAGGACCCCAATGGAAATACGTCTAATCGGCCTTATTGGGCTATCCTTAGCTGACTTAGCATGCGCTAGCTTAAGAACTATTATTATTATTATTATTAAGTACTCCCCAAACATCTGATAGCAAGTTCATAGGCTATCCCACCATAGACATAAAGAGGAGGCAAGGCTATGTAGACAGCAAAATCTGGAACTCGTCACAATATATATATACAGTGTATACTGTATATAATATATATATTGTACACTCATGCATACTAAAATCTGCTCAGGGTTGGGTCCTTCCATCCCCTCCTCCACCCTGTGCAAGTGGAAGGGGGGAGTCGGGTTTGTCTACCCCACCTTCCACACCCAAACTATCCCCAACTCCCCCCTCTAGCTGCCAGTTTGTGATTGGCGACACTTGTTCTAGCGTCTTGTAAATTATAGCTAAACCATCATTGCACATGCTTACAATGGCCAACATTTAAAATTGATTAGGAATGTATTAATATAATGTGTAATGTATTAATATAATGTGTAATGTATTAATATAATGTGTATTACTAATGTATATAATATAATGTGTAATGTATTAATATAATGTGTAATGTATTAATATAATGTGTAATGTATTAATATAATGTGTAATGTATTAATATAATGTGTAATGTATTAATATAATGTGTAATGTATTAATATAATGTGTAATGTATTAATATAATGTGTAATGTATTAATAATGTGTAATGTATTATATAATAATGTATAATTAGTATACACACAACGTGGGTTAAGCTAAATGAATCTCGGCTGTAGTGGTCTTCTGCATTATTCTCTCTCTCTTATCGCGCACACTTTCTGCGACCAAGATTTAATGTGATTTGAATAGAATAATACTGTAATTAAATTCAATCTTGTATAGTTTTAAAGGGAGATTTTCACTTAAGGGGTTATTTTTCAAACCTTCTACCTCATGCTAAGCCCCATTAGTTTTGAGATTTTAAGACGTTCGCCCCATTAGTTAGGCGATTTTAAGACATTTCACCAAATTTCTGTAAATTTTAAGAGTTTTTGTGCCATTTAGGTGTCGATTTTTCTGGCGTGCGATAGCGAGCCTGAAATTCAGGAGGAACCGACAAATGTTCAAATGAATATCCGAGGAGGGGCCTTGGGGGAATTTGTTTAAAGCTTGATGGGGGTCTAGGAAACAAACTAAAAATCTCCCCTTAACCCTTCTTGCCCGGGCTCGCCTTCTAAATGACAACACTAGGATCCGGGTGAACTGGCCGAAAAACGTTGTAATAGGCCTAGCACTATCTTTGTTATTTTAACTGCTAGAGAATTGACACATCTCAAAATGTAGCCCTGTTTCTTATCTGTAGACTGGCGTTGAGTAGAGGTCTCTAAGTCAACTGATTCAGTTGTGATGACGATTTCCGTGGAGAGAGTTTTGATGTGATGTTAGCAATATCGGACATTTACAGACGCCAATTTCGTTCTAGCAGACAATATCAACAAACCTCCGACATCTTGTTTTTGAAGGTGCGCGTCGCTCCGTCCGGCTTTGTTTACATACGGCTCTCAAACCATGCTTAATAGGCTTTAAAGCTTACGGATTTTAAAAGGACACCCAGGCTCCTGCCCTTCGCAAGGGGTGCCATTTTAAAATGAGACCCGGGTGGGAGGGGTTAAGGATTCACCATCATTGCCCTACATATCAACGAGCTCCTAGGTTCTCAAATTACTTAGGATAGTCGGGCATTTTAACATAAAAAGAAAGGACAAAAAGCAAAGATTGGCTGGAATAGTGTTGCAACTGTTATTGTTTCATTTATCATTTCATTCAGTTCCTCCCATTTACCACACATGCTATAAACGATCTGTATTTAATTATATTTTGCCTAGACACTAATTTTTCAATAATTTGAATGTAGAACTCGATATAACTTACGATCAAAGTCGGTTTTAACTTATAGTAAGGTTTCTGCTAGATCAGGCAGGGGAAGTGGTGGTGGACAGGAGTGAATGGAGAATGCTTGTGAATAGTTGAGTGAACACGTGGTCATTTGGAGTAAGGGGTCGGGCGCAAGTTGGACTAGATAATAGTCCATCAGGCGCCTGGCCCGGGGAGACGAATAATATGAAGGGTGCGTCTGGAAGTGTGGTGGGAGGGCTTGTGGCTTTGGCTCCGCTGCATGTCTGCCTGCCGAGATCGGAACCTCTCCGGGTGGTCGGGGGCCGGGGGAGTGCTGGAGCGACCTTGGTGGCCCTGGTCTCTGGGTCTTCTCCTGGGTGACCTAGATGTGTGTGAATTTGTGTTTTTTATCTGTGTTTATTCGTTGTTTTATGTTGTTTTTGTGTTTTCCCTGTTCTTGCTCTGTTTTGAGTCGGCTACCCCCAAAATGGGGATTGGGCCTCAGCATATAGATAGAAGGTTTAATTGAATATCAAGCCAGTGAGTAGTAATGTGCGCCTACTCACTTCCCCTCCTCTGTCTCTGTCTGTGATCCCAGCCTTTCACCTCTACAAACCCCCTACTAAAGATTAGGTTAAAGACACTACCAAGACGTTTTTCATAAGCTTGGTCCTACTGTTCATATTGTTTAATAGACAGTTTTACCATCAACTCTCCTCTATGTGTATGTGTATCTATGTGTTATGCCCTGATTTTATTCAGTTTTAACTATTAGTTAGGGTGAGTTCTTTCGAGACTGGGATATCCAAGTTCATACAAACACATATAAGGAAGACAATAGAGGATACGGATAATATCGATCTATGGTTTGTAGTACAGTTTATTCACTTAGTTCCTAAATACATAAAACTGAGGGCTAAAGATGCTATCATAAGAATTTGATAGGGTACAACTTAATTAACTATCTTCTAGCACGATCGCAGATCTAGATGGAGATCAGGTATGCTCAAGGAGGCTTAAATTGAATTCCCTTTCTTGAAAATCCAATCACTATTCTCTTAATGAAAGATTGTACTGTATATACACTTAATCAGTTTACCTTAATGTTCACTATATCCCTTGACTTGGGTTAAATTAGCTACTAATAATTGACGAGGTTAAGGTAAGTTAATATATTTCTTTTCTATGAAGATATAATCTTATGCGCTGGTACACTTCCTAAGATTGAATTCAAGTTTTGTGGACTAAAATATTTTCACTGGTTGGTATTATTTCAGAGTTCGTTGAGGTGAGAATCCGCCTTATTTGGATTTAATTCCTTATTTAAGTTAGAGAGGTGTATTAAATGCATTTATTACTGGTACACAAATAGAAGTAATCTGTTTCTATAGATTATCTTAAAGGAACACTTTGATGATTTATTTCAAAATAAGGAGTATATGGACTCTACTTATTTTCTCACTGGGCGGAAATATGACAAGAGTTATTTTATGCACAAAATCCGTCTTATTTGGATTTAATTCCTTATTCAAGTTATAGAGGTGTACTAAACGCACTTATCACTGGTACACGAATAGAAGTAATCTGTTTCTATAGATTAGCTTAAATGAACACTTTGATGATTTTATCTTGAATAAGGGGGTTAAGGGACCCTGAGTATTTATAACACTTTTTGAACTCTAACTTAGTTCTGCCTCGTCACTGGCATTGATTTCGGTATCTTTCTTCAATCTTTCTTTTCTTAGAAAATGTAGAACACAAGCTGCTTGATGTCTTCTGATTCTCCGTAGGCCGTCCAGGTTGGCCGGTCATGTGAAGTAATGTTACAGTTGGGTTAATGGGCGAGGGGTCTTAAATATGGCTCCGTAACTTGTAATGAAACAGTTGGGCACCATATCGGACTAACGCGAGTATTTAAGCCTATAGCTTTATCAATTATACTCGTCTATCCTGACCTTTATATTAACCGGTGATTAAGTTCTGTTAAGGTACTCTTGTAGTGGGTTTTTTATTATTGTATTTACCTAATTGTATTTACCTACTTGTAGTTTACAGGAGTTGAGCTAAGCTTGTGTTGTCCCGTCTCTCAGTCTACTTTCATCCAATTTTTTCTTGAAAATATGGATGTTCCTTGCCCCTACCACCTCCTCCTCCAGCCTATTCCATTTGTCAATACATCTATAGGGGAAGCTAAACTTCCTGATATCGTTCTTGCAGGTAGGTCTTTTTACTTTGTAGCTGTGGCCTCTAGTTATTCCTGTATCCATAATTAATATATCCTCCCTATCCAGCCTCTCCAGCCCCCGGGTGCATTTGTACATCATTATCATGTCTCCCCTCTCTCTCCTCTCTTTTAGACTCGGTAGATTTAATTTGTCTAGCCTCCCTTCATATGGCAGTTCTCTGAGACTTGGAACCAATCTAGTAACTGCTCTCTGGATTCTTTCTAACTTGTGAATATGCTTCTTAAGATGCGGGGACCACACCACTGCTGCATACTCCAATCTTGGTCTAATCATACTTTTTATAATTTTCGCTAACATGTTCTCATCCAAGTAGTTCAGAGCAACTTTCATATTTCCGGCCATTGCATACATTCCGCTAAAGAGCTTGTTAATATGTTTCTCTGGCGACAAGTTATCTTGTATAATCAACCCTAAATCCTTTTCTTTTTCGGCCTTGCTAATTATATTATCTCCCATCCTGTACTCCCAATTTGGTCTATTCACACTTCTTCCCATATTTAACACATGACATTTACTTATATTAAATTTAATTTTCCACTTGGTGCTCCATTCATATATTTCATCTAAATCCCCTTGCAGCTCCTCACAACTACTTTTATTTGTTATTTGTCTCATAATTTTTACTTCATCTGCAAACATTGACATGTAGGAGTTTATGCCTATCGGCAGGTCATTCACGTACATAAGGAACATAAGAGGTGCCAACACAGATCCCTGTGGCACACCACTCTCAACTTTCCGCCACGATGAGTAAGTTCCTCTAATGTTGGTCCTCATTTCTCTATCTGTAAAATAGATCTCCATCCATTTCAGCAAACTACCCCTGACACATCCTAGCGTCTCAAGCTTAGATAACAATCTCTTGTGTGGTACCTTATCGAATGCTTTGGAAAGGTCTAAGTAGACGCAGTCCACCCATCCGCCTCTTTCTTGCAGTACATCTATCACCCTACTGTAGTAACATAACAGACTGGTAACACAAGATGTCCCTTCTCTGAATCCAAATTGCTTTGGCGTTATTATCTTCTTTCTCTCCAACATTTTCATCCATCTCTTCCTAATTAGCTTTTCACAAATCTTGCATACAATACTAGTAAGTGAAACTGGTCTATAGTTTAAAGGGTCCTCAGGACTTCCATTCTTGTATATTGGAATGATATTAGCTCTTTTCCATTCAACAGGAACCTGTCCTTTATCTAAGGAAGCTTGAATTATGTCCCTCACTGGCTCCACTAATTGCTCTGCACACTCCTTTAAAACCCAGGCAGACACTTCATCCGGTCCCATAGCTTTCCTTACTTCAAGTCCTCTCATCGCAGATAACAGCTCATCTCTAGTTATTTCAATCTTGCTAAGACCACTCTCCAGTACTCCCGCCTGTGGTTCGTCAAAACTTTCATCTCTAGTAAAAACCGACCCCAATTTGTTATTCATTACCTCGCACATGTCCGATACATTTTCATACGTCCTAGCATCTACTCATAATTTAGTAATTTGTTTCTTTACCTTCAACTTACTGTTTATATATTTATAAAACAATTTAGGGTCACTTTCACATTTATTTACTATGTTCTTTTCATAGTTCATTTTGACTTGCCTAATTATGTTAACATATCTATTCCTCTCCTGTTTATATTTATTCCGATTACTCTCAGTGTTCCTTCTTCTTAATCTAGCCCAAGCTGCATCACGCCTACCCAAAGCTCTTTTGCATTTCAAATTAAACCATTCTTTCTGCTTAGTAAAATTTCAAGTTTTGTATCTTGGGACAAACAGATTGGTTCCTTCTCTATAAATTTCGAGGAACCTACTATATTTACCTTGTACATCTTGTTTCTTCAAAATAAGATCCCAATCTACTCTCTCTAAATATCAAGGATACATAATCAGCTTTACTATAATTTAGTCTGTCATTTATATAGCTATTGTCTAATCTATTGGCATTACTCGAGATCAACTTCCATTTCAGTAATAGGTGATCACTTTTGCCTACAGGACATAGATAGTTTATATCACTAATTTCGTGAGGATCTTTTGTAAAAATCAGATCGAGTTTAGAAGGTTCGTTATTACCCCTCATTCTAGTATTCTCCTTCACATGTTGTGCAAGTACATTATCCGTAACCAACTCTAATAGCCGACTTTCCCAAGATCTCTGATTTGGCCCTGCATCTCCCGATTCCCAATTAACCTCACCACAGTTGAAATCTCCCACCAAGATCAATCTATTCTTTCTTAAAAGCAAGCTTCTCAACGACTGAATCATATCCTCGATCATCTCCTCAAACTCTAACTCCCTCCATGCTCTGGTCTTTGGTGGCATGTAAGCTACTGCTATGTCCATCTTTTTTCCTTCTATATCATTGAGTTCAACTGCCATTATTTCTGCCTTGTCATTATTTAACTCCACTTGCTTTGCTGTCATAGGGTTCTTAACTAATACTGCCACTCCACCTCCCCTTTTTCCCTTTCCATATATTATATCCTTCACTAAACACTATATTGCTGTCAAAGTCCTGGTTCAGCTTTGTCTCCGTCAAACAGACTATCTGTGGTTGATCTTTTCTTAATATATCATCTAACTCTACCTTTCTACTATTTATTCCATCTATATTAGTGTAGTAGCACAGTATATTGGAATCCACCTCCTTGTTTCTCTTCCCTCTCTGCCTCCTACCAGGTTCACCTCCTCCTCCATCCCTTCCCTGACCTAACTCTACCTTCCCTGCTAGTTCTATTCTCCTCCCCCCCCCCCCCTCCACAATCTCCCGTACCCCCTCTTTCTCCCTCTGTTCCACCTTCTCCACCATGTCCTGGCTCTCTCTCCGGTCCCCTGCTCCCTGCATTATCTCTCGCTCCGTCTCCTTGCTTCAACTTGGTACTTGTCTCTCTGCCTCTTTCACTATCACTCCTCTTACTTTCGGTTCTTGGTGGCTCCTGATGTACCACTTCCTAAATTGCCCTTCCCTTATTCTCCAAAAAAAAATCTTCTTTTGCTCTTCAGACAACTTTCCATTCTCTTCATCAGCCTTAGCTTGGAGTTCCCTTAACTGTTCTCGTTCTTCTACACTTAGGTCCTTTTTTACCCTTATATGATTCAGCTCTGTCAAATTTAATTTCCAGCTCACATTGGCTACTGCTTCTGCCGTTGATCTAGACTTAAGTTCCACTCTTAGTGGTCTCATCTCGCCCTTCTTATATTTTCCTAACCTTCTCACCTGCCTCAGTTATGATGAATTAACACAATATCGGACGGACGCAAGAAGAGTTTTAGTACTGCTCTTCTTGACTGTCTCTAACCGTTTTAAGAGGTTCAAAGAACTCAGGGCGGTGTTAACCTTTTAGTTGCAAAGTCAAATGGGGTGCCACAGACAAAATGCACCTAGGACTTATATATGCAGAGTCCCCGTGAGGGTGTCTCGCTAAGCCCTTATAACACAAAAGATCGTTAGATCTCAGATCTTCTGTGAGAAATGGTAGTGTAACTTTTAATAGTAAAACATTGAAGGGTAGCCTGTGTCCTTCAACTTTTAACTAGAAAAAGTGTAACCTAGAGAAGGTGACTATTAATCACTGGGGTGCCAGTAATAATAAAGTTCCTTGTATAGGGCACAATTGCCGTAGGCTATATACAATATTAAAATAGAAGTGAAGGGATGCCTACACACTTCAAACTTTAACATTGGCAATACAGCCTGTTAGAGGTCTCTATGTTAACTGATTGGGATGCCACAATTAACAAAGATCCTATAATAGGATTTCTTACTCACAGACAGTATAAGGACTTTGGGGTGCCGTGCATCCAGACTGTATGGAGGGGTAAAAATAATGTTTCTCAAAGTGGGGTGCCAACAACTGAGAAGCCTTAGAGTTACTTGATTTCCTTCAGATTTCCTTGGCCTAATGTGCACAATTACTGAGGGGTACCCATCCTCTGTGGAAGGATAGTAAGGGAGTGCGTATGCACTTTCTATTAGGACAAGAAGTCCTTCTTGTCCTAGGGGAGATGGACTTCATTTACACTATGATATAACTCTACTATACTTGACGAGTTGATCAAGGTGGTACGATATGTAGACGTTATTTAAGTCTAGGTTTTATTTGGCTTTATAGGTTACTGGGGGAGTCAGGGGGTTATGGATATAATTGGACTTTTGTTCAAGGTTTTGAGGACGTTTTTGCTTGATCTTTGAGCGTGAGAATTCAGGGGGGAAGGGGGGGAGGCATTGTACGTAGCTCTAAAACATGACGTCACTCACCATCTGCGCATGCGTGAGAATCTTGGCCTCGCTCCTCAAATGTACAACTATTATATTGGATTAGATTAGATTAACCTAACATAACCTAACCCTAAAATATAACCAAAATAACAAATATAACAAAATCAAAAATATAAAAAATACCGTATACCAAATACGAGTGGGATCGATCGCTGGTTTCCTCAGTGACGGGCGGGCGTTATACCGAGTGAGCTACGGAGAGATCTGGCTGGAGCGGTTTGAAGGGTATATTTAAACGCAACGGAGGTGAGGGGCGGGGCCAAGGGGGCCTAGATTCTCACGCATGGGCAGATGGTGAGTGACGTCATGTTTTAGAGCTACATACAACGCCTCCCGGGAAGGGGGTACGAAAAAGTGAGGTTTCTCTGTGTCGTTGGATATTATTTTTGCACACAAGAGCCTGTCACTGGTAATATTGAGAACAGGGTTAGGTGAGAATGTTAGATTCTCTTTGTAGAGTTAATACTGATAATTGTTTAGTTGCTATATATACGAGATATACGTTAGCTGCCGCCCGGGCATGGAGGCTATGTTGGTAACCCTGGGGTTAATGTGGGAACGCGTGTACAGGTAGCCTCTCCCGCATACGTTTTATAAGCTTGCAGACAAGGGCCTGTTGTCTTTAATATTGATCATAGGGATAGATGAGCATGTTAGGTTTTCTTTGTAGAGTTAACCCCTTACGGACGGGGATATTTGTAACTTCTACTACCAGGCAGGCGGGCATATTTACCCTAAACAAGCTTCATTCCATGCTCTTTTTCATGCATAAACAAGAGCCAGAGCGTAATACAATTATGTATCCGTGAAAGGGCGATAATAGAGCTTTCGAATGACACCTGAATCATCCTTCTACGACCACGGATTCTCTTGCAATGATGTTGCAACAAGAGGGAAAAACCCTAAAATACAGTAATTACCTCAGAATATCTTTGTCCTCGAGAGGCCAGGGATGTAGAGAGGTGTGGTGAGGGTTTCAGTTGCCCCACTCGGCCCAGGCCGAGCGGTCAGAGCCCGCCTGCGGTCCTCCCAACGCGTGGACTCTCTCTCAGAGCCGATAATGTGCTCAAAATCCCACCCGAATATTGTCGGGACCCGCTGAATAGGCCATGGTTCTCTCACTCGACATATGTCGGGACCCGCGGCTTGAGCGTTAATACTGATCATTTCTAAGCTTTTATATATATCAAATTATAGGTTTGATTCCCGGAGGGAAGTAGTGAAAACCTAATATTTAGTAGGGGCCCCGTAATCATTGACGATTTGTCTATTAATATAATAGTCTCCATTCAACACCCGCGTCAGCCGTTTGAATCTACCGCCGCGGGGATGAACAGAGCATTCCTCATAAGTGTAACGCAACTTCTCTTATGGAGTCGTCATTAGATCGGGTACCCACTACGAAAAACACTTTCGTAAAAAATAAGAGAAGAAAAAAAGAAAAATTTAACTTAAACATTGTTATAACACGCTTACCACTTTCGGTGGATTTCTTATGTTGTGGCACCCAGCCGCTCTTCACCAGGCGTCCATTCGTCCTTCACTGATATATCAAGATAACACCCAATATATTAAGCGAATGGGAAGGGGATGGATGGGAGGGCCCTGCATCGTCAATGATTACGGGGCCCCTACTAAATATTAGGTTTTCACTACTTCCCTCCGGGAATCAAACCTATAATTTAATAGTGGCCCCTCCATCATTGACGATTTGCCTGAATTCCCAAGACTGGAGAGGGACATTCGTAACAATATCCTAATCCTAGAACCGTAACGCATAGTCAAGAATTTGTATAACAGAATAAGTCTTTATTGTTAGCATACAATATAAAAATATAAAAATATTAAAGGATGTGAGCAGTGCGTCACTTCAAAGAAGATCTGCTCCAAAATTTTACAGGATCTCGTCTTGAGATTCTGTCCGATGGAAATTCGAGAAGACATTCATAGCTTCCTTTTCACTATCCCAGATTTTATACTATTCACAGTTTATTATGTGGCATAAAACTTTATCTATTTGACCAGTTTCATACTCAACTGAAACTATATACAGTCCTCCCTCAGGTAGCGCGGCTTTGGACAGTGCAGTTTTGGTCTAACGCGGGTACCCCTAGTGTGCCGAGTCAGCATCTAACACGGTTTTCTTTATGTAGCGCGCTCTGTGGTCGGCTGGGGGCTCGGCATCTCTCGCCATATCTCGGCCGTGACGTCAGACTCGGTAGACTCGTGACGTCAGACTCGTGACGTCAGACTCGGCTAGGCTCGGCTCGGCCTCCCCCACGCTTGGGTAGGCCTAGTCCTACGCCGCGTGTCTCCGTGATAACATAGTGCCCGCCCAAATAGTTTCTGTTCTACCAAGTATCACCGCAACCATGCCCCCACCACTCAAGCGCCGCAAGTTCACTTATGCAGAGAAGCTAGAGGTGGTGAAGAAGGTGGAATCTGGTACCAAGAAGGCACCTACATCCACAGGAAGCAGAAGAGCGCCAAGGGTTTCAAAGGGGCAAAGGATAGGGTAACATTGCTCTTGACATGCAATGCTTCAGGGTCTTGCAAGATGAAGCCCCTAGTCATCCACCGAGCTAAGAAACCTCGCCCCTACAGGAACTTAGACATGTCACGTCTCAACATGCATTGGATGTCCAACAAGAAAGCCTGGATGTTAGCTGCCCTCAGTCTTGAGTGGTTTGATAAATATCTTGTACCTGAACTTGAACAGTTTTGTCTGCGGAAAAATCTAGCTTTTAAGATCCTGTTCTTGCTGGACAACGCACCTGGTCATTCGCCCCTGCTAGTTGACAGACACCCTTCAATAAAGGTGATGTTTATGCCACCCAACACAACCTCTCTTCTACAGCCATTAGATCAGGAGATCATCGCCTGTCTTAAAGCTGCCTATGCCACGAAGACCTTCTTAATGTTGGATTCTGCAACCGACACAAATGAAGAAATTGATCAGATGTCCGACCTGGATTCTGAGCCTGATGACCCCAATGCCGCCCCACAACAAGCCCAAGATCCAGCCCCTGACCAAGCCCCTGAACAAGCCCAAGATCCAGCCCCTGACCAAGCCCCTGAACAAGCCCAAGATCCAGCCCCTGAACAAGCCTCTGCACAAGCCCAAGATCCCCCTGAAAATCCAGCCACCCTTACAGTCTTCCAATTTTGGAAGCAATTCCACATAAAAATGGGAATTGACTTCATTGTCGAGAGTTGGAACTCAATCAACCAGCCCACTATCCACCACGCATGGAGGAATATTTTGGAGGGGTTACCTGGCCACAAGCTAGACCTGCCAGGTGAGCGTCAGAGGTAGAAGCTGCGGTTGAACAGGCAGTGGCAGCAGCTCGTAACGTGGCAGGCCTACAATATATCAACGAGGAAGGCGTCCGAGAGATGATTGTTCCACCTGAGCAGGATCCCGAGGACTTACTGCAGGAATTTGATGAGGAACTAGCGGATGAAGAAGCGCCTGCCGAAGATGGAGTTAACGATGGAGACCCTATCACCAGTGACTTACGTGAGATCGTCGAGTTGGCTGATCGCTTGGCTGACCGTATCCAGAACAAGGATCCAAATAGGGATAGGGCTCGAGCAACGTCTATGCAACTCTCAACTCTGCTGAGACACTACTCCGAGATGTT
>CM064500.1:3075759-3554422 GCA_032716605.1 Paralithodes platypus | reverse complement strand
CTGAGAGGGTCAATGCTCGCCAACAGAGAAGGATCACAGAGTTTTTCCGTGACAACCAGGAACAGCAGGAACGGCAGCAGGGTGACGATTCGAGGAGGAAGAACGCCAGCTGGGTGACGATTCGGACTCCCTCCCTTCTGACGTTGACATTGACGACAACATGTCATTGTTCTCAGGGTTCGGCGATGACGACCAGAACCTGGGAAGGCCTTCAACCTCCACAAGGCCTTCAACCTCCTCTCAGTGATGCCCATCTTGGTGTTGTGGGGGAGGGGAGGGGAGGGGGCAGGCGGGCAGGCGGGAGAGAGAGAGAGGGAGGCGACGCACCACATCCACAGCACCACTCGACAAGGTAATGAACAGTAACTTACCTGTGTGTCTCATTTCATAGATATGATCTGTAAAATAGGGTTAGGTTGTCTGTTACTAATGTTTGATCCATATTTGGTAAGGTTATTGGGTGGTAAATGGTCAAAAAGGTGACTTTGGGGAAGTCGTCAGAACCAATAGAATTAATCCCATAAGTTCTTTGCTTTGTGTAGCGCGTGTTTGCGTAGCGCAGCACGGAACCAGTACGATATACCCGCGCTACCCGAGGGAGGAGTGTAGTTGTAACTTATGATAGAAAAACTTTTCTTAAAATACAACTAAAACAAATCAACGAGCTTTCAGAAAGCTGTCTTAAAACAATTCAACAAGCTTTTACATAGCCCTTTTTAAATAATGATAGAGTCTTTTAAAATCAAAATAAAACATATGAGCTTTCACATAGCTCACTCTTGTAAACAACGCCAGTGGTCTTCTCCAGCGGAGGAGTCTGTTTCCGGCGGAGAGGCTTAAGGGTATATTGGGATACTCTCATTCCCCCCCCCCCTTTTCCTGTCCTCCATGGGACTTAAACTACTATCACATTGACCATTAGCTCCTCAGCCGTAAAAAAACACCTGAAGCGCTTGCTAGTGGATACGTCAAGAAAGAGATTGCCCGACATACTTTTTGAAAATGAGAGGAAGATTCCTCTGCAGCATTTATATCTTATACAAATGAGGGTAGGGGGGGTAACTCTTTCGTGACTATCCCCCCACCAAAGGCGGCTTTCTAGGGCCTTTCCTAGCTGTTGCTGAGAGGATTGGGTTCTAGTCATGTGGTGATGGGCTGGTCTATCAGAGAGAACTGAGCGATCTCTGCCATACCCATAGCTTACTCTGACTTTTCCTTTTACTTATATATTTTCTAGATCTCAAGTGACGGCGTCTCTTCCGTGGATTGCCCTCCCAATCTACCAAGATTGGAAGCCAAAGCGTCACAGTTTTCCTTTGCCCCTCAACTTTCTCTTCATAATTGCTGAGGGGCACAAGGCCCTGGGTGGGGCTTTGGTTTCCCGGGCATTTCCGCACCCTCCTCAGCTCCCCACCATGGAGTGGCTTCGGTCACCCAGGCTTTATTGTGGTCGGCAGGAAGGGTTCTGTGGGGGCGCTCGGTTATGGCCTTGGCCTTGCTCGGGGCCTTGGGGCTGTTCGGCCAGGCAGCTTGGGGAACAGCAACAACAACAAAACTCTTTCGTGATGCGAACCACTGCTGTAGGTTAATCCTAAGCGGGTTCTAACAGGGGGGGGGGGAGTCAAGGTAGTTTTCCTGAGCTCCAGGCAATTTCTACATATAGCACCTAAGGATCCGCATGCCCTTCTGTGTTCATGTTGGGACTTTGTAAACATTTAAAACAATGAACCCCAAAGAACAGTGTCATACTCGTAATAAGCCTGAGGCACTTAATGCTATTAGCACAAAAACGCGTCAATGAGACAATTTCCAGCCACGAAGGTGTAGTGTTGTCAATTTTAACTGAAAACGTATAATGTAACCTCATTATATCTGGTAGAATAAATCCCCTATGGCCCTCAGCGCCTAAGCTACTCATACCGCTGGGGGGAGGAACAAAACACTCTATTACATGGAGTCATAGCACGAATACTTAGGCCCTCAGGAAAAGAGGGACTGGCTCGTTTGGTGAGATTGCTTTTGGTCCTGGAGGGTAGGTCGAAGCCTACTCCCATATAAGCCTTCCTCGTTACAGAAAAACCATCTCTATCAGCCGGTAAGACTTCTTACAGTTTATCCTCTGGAAAAAGGCAAACTAGGCCTGTGTATCCAGCTCAGTACCAGTACTTGCACTGCTGCAGTCGTTCACGGTGTTGGCGGCAGCGGTAGCAGACGCAACATTTTTACTATTCTGTATTTTTGCTTTATAATCAAACTTCAAATCTTGTCTTCCCCATGCTTTATCAAGATTACTTTCAAACTCCCTTATTGATTCGGAATCGACTACATACTGGGGCAGTGCGTTCCACTCATTTACCACTCTATCACAAAATGAGTTCTTTGCCTTCTCAAGCCTATTTCTTTCTTTGTAAATTTTCTTAGTGTCCTCTCGCTCTTGTTCCCTCCCGCATCAAGAAGATACCTTCACACACATCCTAATTATACTTTCCTGACACTATCTTAAAAGTCTCTATCATATCCCCTCTCTTTCTCCTATATGCCAGTGTCGGAAGCCCCAGTGTCCTCAACCTCTGCTCATAGCCTGCGTTCTTCAACGTTGGTACTAGCTTGCTTGCTCTCCTCTGCACTTTCTCCACTACTTCTATATCCTTTACCATATATGGAGCCCACACCTGGTTCGCATATTCCAGGTGCGGCCTAACCAGCGCTGTATAGAGATTCCTGAAGATTTCTTCGTCAAGTGACACATATGTCCTCCTTATCAGCCCTACAATTCTATTGGCTATGTTTATCTTTTCTGCTAAATGTTCTGAGAAATTTAACTTATTGTCTATCACTACTCCTATATCCTTTTCTGCATTCACTTCCTCCATCGCTTCATACACACTGTATCCTACCTTGTCTATCTTGCTTGTCCCAATCCGTGTACTTGCATTTTTTTTGGATGAAAAGGCCCCTCCACATCTCCTTGAAGCAAACCCACATCTTCCTTACTCCTCACTCTTCTATACAGCTTAGTGTCATCCGCATACAGGTATACCTCACTTCCATTAGTTATAACTTCAGGTAAGTCGTTGATAAATATAACGAACAGTAGTGGTCCCAACACAGATCCCTGAGGTACCCCACTTGTAATTTCCCTCCACCCCGAGCCTATTCCATTAACCAGTACCCTCTGTCTCCAATCTTTCAGGAAGGCTTCTATCCATTTCACACATTTCTCCCCTATATTATAGCTTCTAACTTTCTTTATTAACCTTTTATGTGGGACCTTATCGAAGGCCTTCATAAAATCGCAATATACCACGTCTATTACATCACCATCCTCTAGAATTTGCATCCAATCATCTACCACCTTAATTAGCTGTAGTACCGTCGACCTCCCTGGCAAGAATCCGAACTGTCTCCCACTGAAAAGTTGGGTTTTATTTCATATGCTCCATTATTCCTTCTGTAATTACCGTTTCCATTAGTTTACACACAACACTTGTCAAACTGACTGGTCTATAATTTCCTGGGTCATTTCTCTTTCCCTTCTTAAATATAGCTGTTATGTTCGCCTCTCTCCAGTCCATCGGGATTTGTCCTGTATTAAACGATACCTCTAATAACATTTTCAATGGCTCTACTAACATCTCACCTCCTTCCTTTACGATTCTTGGATGTATCCCATCTGGTCCCAGGGACTTACTTCTGTTCATTTTTTCTATAGCCCTTGTTATTCTAGCATGGGAAAACTCTATTATAGGTGTGACTCCTGTAAGGAGATAAAGAAAACCTAATATTTAGTAGTGGCCCCGTAATCATTGACGATTATGCCTATTACACAAGGCACCCTCTTCAAACACTCATTTACCGTAGTTTGAATCTACCGTGCAGAGCATAAAAAATTGAGGAGCCTTCATCATGAGCGCACGCAACCTCACTCATGGTTCGTCATTATGAAATTGGGTACTCACTACAAAAAAACTTCGTAAAAAAATAACAAATAAAAAGAAAATAAGAATAACTATTCATAAGCTTTCCATAACTTCGTGGATGTACTTGTGTGGATATTTAACCAGACGCTGATTCAGGCGTCATTCTTCCTTCACTGACATATCAAGTAAACCAAAATCCATAATACATCAACGAATGGGAAGGGGATGGTCGGGAGGGCCCCAGTCGTCAATGATTACGGGGCCACTACTAAATATTAGGTTTTCTTTATCTCCTTACAGGAGTCAAACCTATAATTTATTAGTGGCCCCTCCATCATTGACGATTATGCCTGATATCTAAGACTGGAGGGGGACATTCGTAATCATATCATAACTCTAGCAAAAGCAGATAATCAAACAACCACATAGTATTCATATTCTAGTCTCTCATACTTTGTAAAAAAGATATATTTGTGTGCATAATACTTTATACAGCATAACAATATACAAAAAGGTGACAAGCAGGAGCGTGCTTCGAAGAAGCCTGCTTGGACAAAAAGGAGTTAACTCCGAGACACTGTACACAGAGCTGGTAGTTAAGAAGGCACCCCACTTAAAGTAAGTGGTGAAAAACAAAAAACATCAAAGTTTACATGTGCACATATAAACCCCATTAACTCTTGGATATAATTTGAAAAATATACCGTCAAGAGGTACTTACATTACACATACCAGCTGCGGCCGCAACTACTAAGATTTACTTAAAATTATGCTTCACAGCCAAAACTATTTACAACAAGCATTGTCTTTGAACTATGATTGGACGTTAGCACAATTTCCTGTAATGAATACTACAGAAAATTCTTTAAAATCACAGCACCTACACCCTGTATCACAGCTCGTAAGCTTCGCACACGTCCTCCGGCGGGGTCTAGGGTGTCCTACGTTACACTGACTGCACCCCCCCCCCCCCTCTCTTTTCCTCATCTAAATATTAAGTGACCCAGAGGCCACCTAGACCCTCTGCCGTAAAGCTATACATGGCATGGAAGGCCTGTCCAAAGCTACTGAAAGGTATCGAGTCAAAAAAGTATGATTAGAGGACCAGAGGTGCGTGGCTGCTATGTCCTCAACAGAAAAATTCTTAAAAAGAAACGTAAAGAGATCGCCCATTTGCGGAAATCGTGAGCTCTACCCACAACGCCGGGATTACTTTCCTGAATGACGTTAACTAAGAGAGAAGCCAGTTTACGCTTCATAACGCGTTTACCCGTACTAGATACCCATAAAGCACCTTGTTGATTCCTAGGTGCGACCTTTAAATATTTGGTAAGCACTTGCACTGGACATAAATTATGGTGCACCTTTCCCCTTTTCAATGCCGGCACTGTGAACTCTGAAAACACGTGATCACTGTGTTCATTCTTGGCGATGAACCCTGGGGAAGGAGCAATATGAATACAATCATTGAGCCTACCAAACCTGATGCAATTAGGTGTGTTGCTCATCGCCGCCAGCTCAGACACCCTGTTCCCGGTAGCTAAAGCCATAAGGAATACTGCCCTTTCTGAAAGTAAGTCAAAATCTGCAGTATTTTGGTACCGCCGGGAATGAAGTAATGACAACGCTTTGTCCAGAGACCAGGTACGCATGAGCTGACCGGGAGGTGGGCGGAGCTTAAAACATGCCCTCATGAAGCCTGTTTCCTCCGCTAGTGGTATGGTTAGACCCGTAAGGTCCAGGAATGGCACCCTAATGGCTGTTAAGTGATTCTTTAACGTTACTACTGATAGCTGTTTCTGCTCAAACAGATAGTTTAAATAATTAAAAACCAAAGCCACCGAAGGCACGGATCGTTCTGTTTTGAGAACAATACTGAGATGATATGCAGTTTGGTTTTATGCCAGGACGTGGTACAACCGATGCTATCTTCATAGTCAGGCAGATACAGGAAAGATACTTACTAAAAGGCAGGGATCTTTACTTTGTGTTTGTGGACCTGGAGAAGGCCTTTGATAGGGTACCTAGAGATGTTGTACAGTGGGCTATGAGGAAACTTGGTGTGGAAGAGTGGCTGGTGCGTGTGATAATGAAGATGTATGAGGATTCGCGAAGTTCGGTGAGGGTGAAGGGTGTACTGAGTGATGAGTTCGCAGTCCGTGTTGGAGTCCATCAGGGTTCAGTGTTAAGCCCCCTCCTCTTTATTATGGTCTTGGAGGCGCTGTCTAGAGTTTTTAGAGGCGGACTCCCGTTGGAACTGTTTTATGCAGACGATTTAGTCCTAATAGCTGACAGTATGCAGGATGCTGAGGCCAAATTCAGAGAGTGGAAAGAGGGCATGGCGAGCAAGGGTTTAAGAGTTAATATTAACTAAACCAAGGTTATGCATTGTAGTTTGAGACGAGGCAATGTGGAAAAGAGCGGTGCATACCCATGTGCAGTGTGTGGAAAGGGAGTGGGCGTTAACTCAATTCAATGTAGCATCTGTCGATGTTGGGTACACCATGGGAGTAAGCGCTGTAGTAGAATAAAGGGGCCCCTGCCGAAGGATAAGTCCGAAATAGAGAAATTTGAGTGCGTAGTGTGCAAAGGCGAGCTTGTGTTGAGTGATGATCCTGTGGCTGTGAATTTTGGAAATGAGTCTTTGGAGCTGGTGAACAAGTTTTGTTACCTAGGAGATACCATCTCTGCCGGTGGTGGGGCCGAGGCTGCCACTGTTGCTAGAATTAGGTGTGGCTGGGGGAAGTTCAGAGAATTGATGCCAATCCTGACCATGAAAAGAATGCCTCTCCCCCTGAAGGGAAAGGTGTATGCCTCATGTGTTAGAAGTGCAATGACGTATGCCTCAGAAACATGGGCCGTTAAAGTAGAGGATGTCAACAGAATGGAGCGTAATGAGATGAGAATGGTGAGATGGATGTGTGGGGCCAGGCTACAGGATAGAATAACAAATGTTGAGCTGAGGAGACGTTTAGGTATAAAGAGTATTAGCGAGGTGATGCGTACAAGTAGACTGGAATGGTATGGACATGTGGAGAGAATGGATGAACAAAATTGGGTGAAAAAATGCAGGTCTGTGATTGTGGAGGGAGCTGGACCGAGGAAGACCTGGGATCGGACTATACGCGCCGATCTCAAATCCAAGAACTTAACAAGTGAAGCAGCCCTTAACAGGGTTGCCTGGAATGCCGCCATTAGGACAAGAGACTGAAACTGCACTTATGTGTGGAACACTCAGTCTTAAAATTTTATGTATGTATGTATGTATGTATCCAAGAAGTAAAAGACTGCCAATGCATATGATACTGTCTCTTAGTAGATTGTGTGTATTGATTCATGAATTTATCGGTCACGGTTCTACCATACGGAGTGAGCCATTTGGCCTCCTGAATGTCCATAATGTCAGCGAGGTCTCTAGGTTGCCAATCGTGTCTAAGTGGAAATATCCGACCGGGAGCGACACCGGGTTCGGGCACCACGTCTTTAATTGCTGGTACCACGCCTGCGCCGGCCACAGGGGCGCGATTAATGAGACGACGCCCCGATAATCCTGTAGTTTGTTTACTACTTGGCACATTAGAGAAGCGTCTGGCGGCGGAAACAGATAAATGGAACTCCACATGTTCCAGTGCGTCGGGTCCTCCCGCCGGCGTGGTTGTCCGGCGGGTTAGGTACAGCGGGAGTTTGTGAGTCTCCTCGGACGCAAATAGATCCACTTGTGGACGGTAAGGCTTCGCAATCATTAGGTCGAAAATGTTTTGCTTGAGCGCCCATTCTACTGTTGTGCTCTGTCTCCGAGACAGAGCGTCTCCCCAGACGTTCGCTACGCCGGGGAGATAAGAAGCGTGAAGCTGAATGTCCAGCTTGTCGGCTAGTACAAAAATCTTTTCTGACGCGTTTAGCAACCTCCGAGATCGCGTTGACCCCTGTTTCTGAACGCAGTGAACCGCATTCAGATTGTCCATCCTGAAGGCCACTGATTTGCCCCGCAAAGAAAAGCTGTGAGCCTGAAGGAAATACAAGGGGACTAGTAACTCTTTGACATTTATGTGGGAGGATTCTGAATGGGACCAGAGCCCTTGACCCTGGTGCCCTTGGTTTGACTGAAAGCCCCAATCTATCGTGCCTGACGCATCCGTGTCCACCCATACCGTCGGCGGAGGAGAGGTCCAAGACATGACTGAGTGCAATGTTTCCCTCTTCGCCCAGACCGCTAGTAAGGTGTGTATTAATTTTGGGATGGGCCATAATGTTTCCGCCGGCAATAGTGGAAAAAATTTGTAGCCCTCCAAAATTAAACGTTTGACTTTCAACCGGCCCAACTTTACAGTTAGTTGAATCCAGTTGAGAGAGCCGACCAGAGATTCCCAGACTCTCCGTGTCGTAGTCAGACTGTGAAGAAACAGAAACAGTTTCTTGCGAAACCTGTTCCGATTGTCCACACTCTGACTCAGAGTGAGAGCAGCTGTGTCCCAGACCAGCCCTATCCACTGAACCACTCGTGAGGGAACAAGGTTTGACTTTACCAGGTTTACCTTGAATCCTAGAGTTTTTACATGAGTTAATGTTATGTTGACATGACTTATGCATAATTGTTCCGTCTCCGCCACCACCAGCCAGTCGTCTAGATACCACAAAATTCTGATCCCTTGTTGCAACAAGGGCATCAGGGCTTGCCGGACTAATTTCGTGAATATGCGAGGTGCTAGGTTTAAACCGAACGGCATCCTCTGAAAGACATAAGTCTGATGCATGATTCTTAACGCTAGAAAACGTTGAAACCGTTTGTTTACCGGGACGTGCCAATACGCGTCCGTCAGGTCTAAAGAACACATCCACCCTTCCGGCGGAAGTGTTAGCCTGATTTGATTCACTGTCAGCATCCGGAAGGATACGTTGTGAATATGGAGGTTCAGATAAGACAGGTCTACGACCGGCCTCATCTGAACACTGTCCCTTTTGGGCACCAGAAAAAGTTTGGATGTAAAAACTGGGTAATTTTGGGGGACCGGGATGATAACATTCTTGGCCACCATCTCTTGGATCAGTGACTCCACCTCTAATGAAACAAAATTTGCCTTTGTCGGCTGACGTAAGCGAGGTCGCCAGAGCCACTGCCAGGTGATGCCTTTGCGTGCCACCATCCTCGCCCATGTGTTTAAAGGCCATGCGTGATGATTCGCCCGGAACGACCCAGTTAGCAGACAAGGGTTCGCCGGCTGGACTACCCCCTGATCCACTCGCCGGGAGATCGGCCCTGGGAGTGAGGGAGACCTTAGTTTTTTGGTGGTGGTGGAAGTTTAGACGACTGGCCGGGTTTGGCTGGAGACGGGCCCTGACCCGGCCTTTGATACCTCTGTCCTTTATGGGTACCTGAAGACTTTCCTTGCTTGTATCTGTACTGACCTTGGGTGGAAGAGGATTTAGGCAAATGAAAGGATTTCGCCCCACCAGACTGAGCTTTAGCGACTGGTTTGGGCTTGGTAAAAGTGAAAGAAGGTTTCTGAGATGGGGCGGGACTGTGCTTCAAGGCCTGAGCCATGCTAAACACCGTCCTCCACACCTCCGGGGACATTAAAGAGGCAGTTAGAACTGGGGACATTACTACTTGATTAGCAATCCTATCCGGGAGCTTTCGGACTAGAGACATCCTTAGATCTTGTCTTGCCCGCACCGCCTCTAACAAGGCCGTGCGTATATCTCCTAGTGACTGAATAGAAGTTTGGAGAAGTAAGCGTGTAGATAGTTCGATTGCCTTTCGAACTTCTGTGTCCGCTATCGCCTGAGCAGATCTTAGCATAGATTTTGCTACCTGTTGCGTAACAATATACAGTCAGGACCCCCAATTCGCGAGAATAGGGGTGACAGGAGGCATCGCGTATTGTGAATTCGTGTATTGTGGAACTAACTTTAAATGGGAATAATTAGATTGGGTGACATCTCTCAATTATGGCCTATTTTCGACATTTTTGGCCCTATTTTCGACATTTTTGGCTCTACCGTACAGTCTATATCTTATATATAAGAAGAACAATGAATACAAATATGAAACCTTACCTTAAAATTAGTAGTAGATAGGCTAGGACTAGGACTAGGACCGTAGGACTTCACGATTTTCTCCAACTTCTCCCTCCCTGACCAAATCGTACGAACAGTTTACTCTGACAAGCCTATTGCACAGTTTCCATCCCCTTTTTTCTGGCGATCCAACACTTCCACCTTCATTTTGTGTGTTATCTTCTTATATTGGCGTGGCATGGCGAAAAAAGTGGCAGGCACTACAAACGTTTGGTCACTCCGCACGGCTATGAGCACTTAAGCGGGACTGTGGGAGGGAGGGTAAGTGGGAGGGAAGGCAGGCGTATGCCCGTCTTCTTCTTTTTTCGGAGCTACTCCTGGGCCTCGCGAAACGTAGACGTGCTCGCGTATCAAGCGGGAATAGCGGATTTGGCCCCTTCTTAGCTTTCGATTCGTGTATTGTGGTACCACCTCGCATAATTAATGTTTAATTAATTAATGTTATTTTCGAGGGGTAACTCGTGTATTAGGGTTTTCGCGCATTGTGGAATCGTGTATTGGGGGTCCTGACTGTACTGAGAAAATAGTCTGTACGCCTTACCCCGTAGCCTAAACTCCCGGTCTAGGTGAGCAGTGGAAGGTGTAGAGAACGGATCTTTAAGCTCGCATAGATTAATTTTAGGAGCAGCTAAAAAGGCAAAGAGAGCAGAGGGAACTCCGCCGGCAGAGTATACTGGGAGAGAGAACCAAGAATGGCTCTCTTGTGGAATTTGGTGTGAAGCTTTAGAAGTGAATGTGGTTGCAAAGTTTTGCGCCTCGACTTCCACCTTCAAAACTGGATTCGCGGCTGAGTCTGTGAATGTCTTTAAACCTAACTCAGGTGTTAGAGCCGACAGCGCTTTGATATCATTGAACCCGTCATGTTTTGTCCAGTCCGAAAACAGTTTTGAAGCTGACGCAGGGGGTAGGGCAGGTGTAGAAGAATATACAAAATAATCATGATGATAATAGTTGGGGATGGCCTTAATACTAACATCAAGTACATTTCCCAGCATATCTAGAGCCCTTAACTTCCTAGATTTATTCCCTTGGATTACCCACTCTCGTGGTACCGGAAGCTCCCCTGACATAGTGGACTGTGCTACCTCTGGCTTTGTTGGTACCAGTGATACCCACGAATCGTCTGGCCCGTATAAGAGAGGCATAGCCCCTTTTCTGATCGGGGCTTTGTCTAATGGGGGAGGATTTACGTCTGCTACTACTCGCACATTGGAAGTAGTTAGTGCCGCCGAAGTTGGCCTAGTAACAATAGTAGGTGATACAAGGGGAGTGAGCGGAGTTTGTGTCAAAGTAACGGAAGTAGCCAGAGGTCGGACAGTCGATGTTGGCGTGGGAGCTCCCAGACCAACCATAGGAGGCTCCGGTTGCTGGCCAAAAAACTTAGTTAAAGCACTCGCTAATAACCCATCAATCTCATCCGCCGTGACAAATTGAGCCGATGAAGAACTATTAGGTGAAATATCCCTATTCTGAGAGTTATCTATGTTACCCACCTCAGAAATAATAGACCCATCATCCCCTGCCTCCGGTCCCTCCTGAGAGGATTCCGCCGAGGCAGGGGCCCCTTGCCATGTTAAGTCAGGGATGGAAGATGGTGTCTCCGCGTCCCGGTGGACTTCAGCCACTATCTGAGTTGCCTGAGACGGCAGAGAGCTGTGGCTGGGAGTACCTCCAAACTCCCCGGCCTTGGTCGGAACTTACTTGTGAGCCAGGCCCCACCCCAATGACTGAGCCCTCACTCGAGCCCTCTAGCGGGTTATCACTGCCGGGAGAACCCTCTAAATCTAAAGTGAGAATATTATTTTGGGACACTATGTCCGCCGGAATATCCCCGACCACAGTCTCTGACTCCACTTCCGACCTGTCAGATTGGACTTGAGACATGTCGGGAGTAGAGGCAGAAAGCGAGGTTCGAGGCTCCGGCGAACGGCGGGAGGACTTTCGTACATGAGACTCTTTTTTAGAAGACTTGTGACTCTGCCTCGACTTTGATGTATCACTAGAACTATCCTTGGTGTTGTCTGTCTTGCTCTTCTTCCGCGAAGGTGAAGTCGAGTGACTATGTGTCTGCTTTCTGAGAGGAGACCGTGACCTGGACCTAGATCTTGATTCCGAAGTTGTCGCCGGGGGAGACGGCTCTCGCGGTCTCTTAGATGTGCCGGGGGAGGCAAGAAGCTCTTTAACCAGCCCAGTCTCTGCCGGCTTAGTGACTTTACTTCGGGAAGGAGGACGTTTAATTGGGGGGTACTGAACCAACAAACGGTCCCACAGAATTACGTTATCACACTGCAATGCTTTATGAGCCACTGCAGTCGCATAATTAGTAAGAAGTTGTCTGACCTCGCGTAATGCAACCGCCGCGGCCAGATTATCGTGCTGTAATACTTTGATACCCAGCTGACTACAAAAGGTACAATTCTTTGTGACCCACAAACCCTTTGATCGGTCTAAGCATTTGACACAACGAATGCACAGAGTGTGCGCAAAAATAGGGATTCCGGAACATGAGGGTGTTGAGCAAAGAGCAAAAACAGGGGCTAGAGCAGCCATGGCAGAGACTGGTTAAAAGCTAACTCCCCCCGGGCCTCACCTGGTCCTCTGTGGACCCGCCGGAACTCCGCCTTGGAAAAAAGAAAATTTCCAGGAATTAATGCTCATAAGGTTACCCCAAAATATTCTAGCACAAGTGTTAATGAACCGCCGGGCAACGAGACGTAATACCCCACCATTACCTCTCGTTACCCTGTAGGTTCGTATGTAAAGATTTGTAAATAACTTTACGTGTCCAAAAGATTTAAGAATATCCTCAGACATGATATAAAGATGAGCAGTTCTTTATAAGTGACACAGTCTTCCCTGTGATATAACGTTCACCGGGAACCCATACTAAGACGCCGGCCTCCTTATTATAACGCAGTTAGCCAGGTTAAGCCCATCTTAATCATTAGATCGCCGTGAGTTGAATGTCTTGATACCTAAATGTATCCCTCCAATTGTTAGGCTAACCCTACCGAATTGCAAATCCGTGATTCCCACCCTCCCGAGGTTCAACCGCCGGGTGAAAAATAATAGAAAAGTTAACCCCAATTGTTCCTATCCCCACTTCTTTGCAAAAGATCGCCGGGGTGGAAAGACTACTCAAACAACACAGCCCAGTTTTTCAACGGCTTTGCAAAACCGGGAAAAACTATAGTCAACAGGTGTCCGCATGAACCCCTAGTTGAACCGGGTAAAGCCCTTCCGCCGGGAAACACATAGTAAGCCTGAACACAGGCCCCACTACAAAGACGCAGTTCTGGAGAGCCCTCAAGCCACCACTCGCCGGGGGAAACTAGCCTATTTTAACCACGCGTGATTAAAACTCGGCAACCAGCCGGATTTTTCTCGGTGCAATCGAGAAAACCCGCCGGAAAAGGCAACCCACACCCACCAGACGCAATCTGAGAACCAGCCGGGTTTTCACGGAGCAATCGAGAAAACCCGCCGGAAACGGTAACCCACACCAACCAGAAGCAATCGGAGGTAAACAAATAGTGCCTGGAATAAGCCAATACACAACTTATCCAGAACACACATGACACAGTAGTACATATTTATACAATAAATCAATAACACTTGTACATGTAAAAAAGCTACGAGAGGCTGGCTAGGCCTAAGCAGACGGAGTATCGCTTAACCCTTCCTACCCGGTCTGCCTTAGATAAGGACAGCACGAAAGAAGGGCAAATACCTGGTATGCCTTATCTAAGGCATGAGCTTAATAGCCTAATTAAGCTTGGTCCGAACGCCGTGCGTACGACGTATGTCAACAAACCCAAGCGTTCGTCACCGCACCTCCGAAAACAAGGAGAAGACTCCTCAATGTTATTGTTCTGACGTCATGACGAAATTAGTGTCTAAAATGCCCCCATATTGGCAACATCTCTGCAATATTGGCTCCACTGAAATCGTCATCACAACTGAACCAGTTGATTTACAGAGCTCTACTCAATGCCAAAATACAGATTGAAAACCGCACTACGATTATAGATGAGTGGGAAAGTTCTAGCAGTGAAAATAAACATAAATACGGTAGCCTAGGCCTAGACGTTTTTCGGCCATATCGCCCGGGTAGGGGCGACCGTCATTGGGTAACACAGCCCGGGTAGGAAGGGTTAAACATGTGGTAATAAAACAAAAAGCACTGAATATTATCACAACAGGAACAGCAGCCAACACACCTCGAAGAAATATACCCGGGAGAGGGAAGCACTGACACAGGACCTAGAAAAAACTTCACTAAGTGAAGAAAAATACGCTAGGAACGTCAGAAAACAAACAAATAAGGCAACTTCATCAGAAAGATAAAAAGAAGCCTAATCACGCGTAGTTAAAGCCAACTAAATAACTAGGCTAGCTAAACCGCGAAAACGTTTCACGCGTCCTCCCCGGGACCACGAGGGTACGCCCGATATAGGCATCCCAAACACACGACCCAAAATACACTGAACTGCGGGCAGCCCACCCATGACACCCCTGCTACGCATATCCTAACCTTAGTCGATACATCCCAGAGTAAACAAATGAGAAAAAACTCACTAAGGATGCAGCAAATGCGGAACGAGCGGAGCGTGGGGAGACACGTCAGGGCAGGTTGAGCGCAGAGCAGAGAAGGAAGAATGACGCCTGAAGTCAGCGTCTGGTTAAAGATCCACACAAGTACATCCACGAAGTTATGGAAAGCTTATGAATAGTTGTTCTTATTTTCTTTTTATTTGTTATATTTTATGAAGTTTTTTCGTAGTGAGTACCCAATTTCATAATGACGAACCATGAGTGAGGTTGCGTGCGCTCATGATGAAGGCTCCTCAATTTTTGATGCTCTGCGCGGTAGATTCAAACTACGGTAAATGAGTGTTTGAAGAGGGTGCCTTATGTAATAGGCATAATCGTCAATGATGGAGGGGCCACTAATAAATTAGTTCTAGTGCCGGTGCCTGTTTGATGGGAATAGTAGGCACTGCATCATCTGACTCCACTGTTAGTACCCCCCCCAAAGTATTTCCCCAGCACCTCTGCTTTCTCCTTATCAGTCTCCGCTCTACTCCCATCATCCAACCCCCCTCCCAGCTCTGGGATCCCTACTCTTCTTGTTAACTTTTCCTGAATGTACTTCCAGAATATTTTTGGATTATCCTTCACATTTCTAGCAATCTCTCTCTCCCTCTCCTTCACCCCCCTCCATGTCTCCCACCTTATTTTATTGTTTATTTGTCTGCGTTCCAGATCCACTTCTTTAGCTTCTATACTAGACCCCCTGTTCTTTTTTAACAATTTTAGTCTTTCCCACAATCGTTTCTTTCTTCTAATCAATGTCCAAAGCTTTCTTTTCATTGGCAATTCTTGGCAAGACGTTAGTGTTGCGTCGGCGGCCCGGACTGGATATTTTTAAAATGTTCCCCGAGGTGAGAACTTTACCGAAGATCCTGCACCCTGCCTTATCCCAGTGCTTGTGACTGAAAACCTTTTTATACCTGAGAGCTGCCGTGCTCATGCCATGTCCCATGTAATAGTTAATCTAAACATTCTACTTTTAGGGATATAATATTCCACTACTCGTGTGATGATATCCCTAGAATAGTTACCCTCCGTTCCGTTTTATCCGTACAGCTCAGCCAGGCGTAATGATACATTCTTATAGGCCTGGAGAGATAACCCTGGTTGAGTCTCGGGTCACTAAGTTAGTTACCGGTACTCTAAACAGTGGAGAAGAACTCAAACGGCTTTGGCCAGCGACCGGCGGACGCTTATCTGAGCCTTTGAGAGTCCAGAGCCAGTGGAATAATTACCGTAGTAACCTTACACTGTAAGTGGCACCGACAATGGTTTCATAGGCATCGGCGTACTTTCGCTTAAAAAAAATCGCTGTTTATGGGAGAGAAGCCTGCCTGTTTCGCTTATTAGTGCCCAAACGTGGCCTGTTTGTCGTGTAAACTTGTGCCGAAAGATATCCTCCTCCAGCCAGTTTCACGGTAGGCTCCCGCGGGAGCATATGCGTCAACAGTTATGCCACGTTCGCCGGTACGCAGCCCGGACAAACCGTAGTGACCCTTGGCGCGGCCTGGGTGTTTTAAAGACGGTATCGACCTCGGAACCCTGTACCAGAGCACGGCCTAGGGAGAGAGGTAGAAAAAAGGAGGGGAATCTTCCAAGACTTGGGAAAGAAAAACGAAACCAACAAGCGGGTATTTTGGTGTGGTAACATCCTGCATCCGCTTGTCGCTGGCCATCGTCGTGTCTAAAGCCTAGGCTAATCTTACTATGATGCCCCCTTGCTTATACTAAGCATCGTACCTACATCTCTTTGAGTCTGTGAATCAATCATTGATGCTGTTAGTACCGGGGAAAAAATAGCCCTGTAATATACATTATCGGGTGACCCTTTCACCATATTGAGTCTGAGAAGCTGTCTAGCTTGAACTGCCTCAAACAAGGCTGTATGGATGTCCCTGATCGATCTCGCCGGATGCGGCAGGAGATATTGTTGAAAAACTTTAACCGCTTCATCCTGACGCCTCGGTGGATTGGGCACCGGTTTAGCAATGGCTTGAGCTGTCAGAAAACCAATAAAGTTACGGTGAGCGTTATCACGTACTAGGAACTCTCGTTGGAGTTCAATAGGGATCTGGAGTTTTGAAAGGAGCTGGGAAGTCTTTAACTTCTAATTGAGGAACTCAAATATAGCTCGTGGGACACCGCCGGGCCATGGCTTCAGCAAATCAAACTCAATATGGTGTGCTGGGGGGACAGGTAGAGAAACATTGGAAGTTACGTCAATGGCAAACTGTTGGACCTCCTGATCCCAACTCACCCACGGTCCTTGCCCCACCTCTCCCAGATTGAATTCCCTTTGCTCTTTTTTTTTTTTTTTTTTTTTTTTTTTTTTTTTTTCTATATTCCAACTACTCCCTCTCGGGCATAGGCTGAGAGCCTGTACATTCCACCGCTCAACACGGTGAAGCCCGTGAGGTCTTGTTCCAGCCTGGGGAGTGAGACATGTGAAGCATCCATCATGGCTCAAAGCAGCTCCATCTCTGAAGCGGCTGGTTGCTTCGCTCAAGTGCTTCACCGTCTCACCCTCCAGACTCAGACCCTCACTCTCCTGCTGTGAAGTTGTTGGAGTAAAGGCTAAACTTGGTTCAATCAAACCCAGTGAATGACCACCATTGCTGTCGCAAAGCTGAGAGCGATCGGGGCAAATAGGAACATCTGGGGAAGGAGGGGCAAGCCGACGTGGTTCATAGACGAAATATTGATAACTGGTAGGGTTAGGAATTGCTTGAATCTGTACCCTATGACGTTCCCCTGGGCATCTTTGGCCCGGAAGACTTTATGTCTGTTTACTTCAATGGTCCATTCCCTCGGTACCGGGACCTCCCCATGTACGGATCTGTGCCCGTCTCCTGCCTTAGACGAGGTAACAGGAAGCCAAAGCCTGCCCGTTTTTTTTCGACCCTGAAGCTTGCCTTCCGTATGTGATTGAGATAGTTGGGATTGAGCAACTGGTTTAGAGCCACGAGATACTACGTGATCCGGCTGAGGCTTCAAGGGCTCCGCCGTTGACTGAACTGCTACGTTAACTTCAGGAATACTAGCACTAGGTTGTGAGCAAGAAACTGTCTCCTCCGCCGTGGTAGAAGCATTTACGTTAGCTGCTAACTTGCTAGCTTGTGATAGTCTATCGGAACCGTCTACACCCGGTTGTGACGTCGGCCCTGGCTTGTAAGTCCGCCGGACGGTTACTAGCGGTGGAGAGTGGTAATTTAGTTATTGTCGAAGCCATGATTGTATCTGGGTCTGCGATAACATTAATTTTGGCTGGTGACAGGGGACGGATTGGAACGTGTTCTGGCATTATTACGTTAGTGGAGGAGACCGAATGGAGAAACAAAACCTCGTCGTCCGTGGAGGTTGCAGGCACAGATTCCGGCGGGGGGGGTTACTGCCACCTCGGTAGGATTATCCCTAGGACGTTTGGAAATAGCAAATTGTTGGAGAACCTTTTGTAACAATTCATCTAAATGAATTTCGGGTGGATGGGACTCGTTAGCCTTGGTCGGCAACCCATCTAGGGGAGATAACCTTATAAAAATCCGGGTGGATGGGACTCGTCAGCCTTGGTCGGCAACCTGTCTAGGGGAGTAAACCTTATATAAATCAGTACTGCTATCTTAGGGTGAAGCAGGTTAGTGGATGGATTAGCCGCACACCGCTGTAGAAAAATAGTGCTAAAAAATACATAAAAGGCCTCGGAGTCGGACGGACCCTAAATTAAGTGGTCAATCCTGTAAGTCCTTCAGTAAACTGGCATGGGTTGTCCCTCTTACAGGGGATAGCTTTGCTTGGGGGCATTTTGTGTATGGCCACCCCCATTAAGGGGAGTAAGGCGTCTGGCATTAGGGGTGTGGTGGAGTGGTCTTGCCACTGGATTGGTAATCCAATGGACCCGGGTTCAAATCCCGATATGTCAATGGGAAGATATTATTAGGATTTAATTTGTGCTGTACCTAGTATCAGTGCATCCACAAAGCCCACCAAAATGCCAAAAAAAAAATACCCTCATTGTTCCCTGATTAAAAAGCACTGTATGAATATTCCCATATTCAAAATATGCTACAGGGGGACAATGCCTAGTGAGTTCACTGCTCAATAGGTGGCATTCTGAGAGTGAGGGTCTGAGTCTGGAGGGCGAGACAGTGAAGCACTTGAACGAAGCAACCAGCGGCTTCAGAGATGGAGCTGCTTCGAGCCATGAATGGTTGCTTCACATGTCTCATTCCCCAGACTGGAACGAGACCTCACGGGCTTCACCGTGTTGAGCGGTGGATTGTAAGGGCTCTCAGCCTATGTCCGAGAGGGAGTAGTTGGAATATAGAAAAAAGAAAAAAAGAAAAAGAAGATAGAATAGATCTAAATGTTTCGCCGTGACACATTGGGACCTTGGCCTCTTGTGATATTTAGACCTTACCTTCTCCTCAGACTTCAGCTCCTCTACCTGTACCTTTGGACTTGGTTCCTCTAGTCCCTTACCTTCGTTATGCAGAGTTATTGGTTGGGAACTTTTACCGGCGACCTTTTAACGTGCGTCACCGGCCACTGACTAACTAGCCGAGAGGGTTGTGTAACCCTGTCCCTTGGGACATCGCTCAACTTATTCTCTATCATGGTATGACCTGTAGTGACAGACTCTGACCTAGGGTTAGGTACTATTACTCCTGTGTCTCTGGCCTCCGGCCTAGTGGACAATATTGGGACGTCTATCACCGGCGTGTCTAACCCCGCCGCTCTATCATGACGTTGTTCCGTGTCAGGCGCCGGAGACAAATACAATCCTATTTTGCCGTCCGGTAAATTACTCTTAGATAACACTAGCTTAGATCCTTGTAGTCTTACTCTAACACTTGGTCTAACCCTCATCGCCGGTAGGCATTGCTCGGCATCCATCCCGACGTGACCGGGGGAAGCCCCCGGCGTCTCCAAAGTGGATGTCGAGGCGACCGGTTGTTAATCGGACTTACATACGTGGGTGAGGGGGCTATCATGTATTTCCGCCGCAACCTGGTTCTGCAGTGGGCTGGACAACTTGCGCTTCTTGGGTGGCAAGTATTCCAAACTGGACACCCTCTGACGAAGCCGCTGGGGTGATTCCGGTTGAGTTGAAGGTACGAACTCCGGCGACTCAGAGCGAGTTCTCTTGGTTTGGGGAGGGGAGGGACCTTCGGATGCCTCGGATGACTGGGGGGAAGCAAGATTTGAATTTGGTACCAAAGGAACATGTGCCTGATGGACTGAGGGATCTTTGAAAGAGTACAGGCGGATGATTCTAAGTAACTCTGCATTGTCACAGAACAATTCTACATCAGCCACCCGTGAAGCGTAAGAAGCAAACTTATTCTTAATTTCAATAAGGGTCAACAAGCATGACATATCTTGACTAGCTAGCCATTCTTCGAATAGATCCGAGCAAACCGGACATTTATGAGATGTCCATGAAAAAGTAGTCTTGTCCAAACATTTAATACAGCGTATACACAGCCTGTGCACTGCTACTGGGACCAAAAGACAGGTAGGAGTAGAACAAATCGAGAATAGAGGCATGGTTACTGACTCCCCTCCCCGCCAGGAACAGTTCCTCCTTAGCCGCGCTGCTCGAGATGTGAAGAGATCTGGAAATAGAACATTTCCAGGAATCAATGCTCATAAGGATAACCTGAGAGGTGTTAACAACATCCTACCTACTCTCCGGCATCGAAAAATTAGTGGGCCACTGCCCAACTATTTTTCCGCCTCCTGAGAGTTGCCGTGAACAACCCCTCGCCCTTTTCAATCGGGGGGAAGTCACGCGGGACTGCTTACCTAGGACATGGGTCACTGGCCCTAAACAGAACTCCTAGCGAGCGTCGTCGTGCAGCTACTTGCTAGCTAGACACCGCTAAACCTGTTACCCAACTGTGCCGCCGGGCTGGCGGGGTAAACTGGCAATTCACAGGGCGAGTCATTATACATCGGTCCGATATCATCCTCTGTCCGCCGGGCCATGCATGTCCGCCGGCAAGGAGGGTAGTGGCACACTACAAACAAAAGAATGGGTAGGTAAAGCCCAAGCACACTAGCACGGCGGCAGTCGGGCTCAGTACGAAGACAGAGGACCGGCGGGCCAAAGAACTAGGGAAAAAAAAACGACTAAAGCACAAGACCACCATTCCCTTACCAAAAACCCCACACAATAAGGACGTCTCCTAGAGTTCCCGGAAAGTGATCGACACCCGAACCAGGGAATACAGGAAAATATCATAGAATATATCATAGAATAGAATATGATAGAATAAGTAAACACCCCTAACCCCTAAGGAGACCCTACTGAGGCTGGCCACGAGGCATAAGTAACCCGTAATGTAGGAAGAAACTTACTCCTGAAGACATCACAGCCACAGCACGAGGAGAAGGGGCCCAAGAGCAGGCTCGAACACCAGAAGATCCCACACCACGTGTGACAATCCTTGAACTGGAGCGTCTGCTAAGATGAAAAAACATGGCCCACAGGCCAAACACACTGGACTGAAGACCATTCTGCGATGAAAGTATCCTCCTAGCTAAAGATAATAAAAAACTAAGGCGCGCAGAACCAAAGAAAAAACACATGTGGCGACTGTCCTGGAGAACACGTAAGCGCCTGTACAATACCCTAATTTTAACACTTCCTGCGGGCAACCAGTAGGGTAGCTTGTGCTAGCTAATCTAAACCTTGTTCAATACAACTCAGATATATACAAATGAGTAAGGACTCACGAGAATTGAGCGAACGAAGAATCTGGCTGAGCGCAGGCGACACACGTCTGACTCGGTTGCCCGTGGGGAAGAGAAGGACGAATGGACGCCTGGTGAGGAGCGGCAAGGAGCCACAACGCAAGAAATCCACTGAAGTGGGAAGCGTGTTATAACAATGTTTAAGTTAAATTTTTCTCTTTTCTTCTCTTATTTTTTACGAAAGTTTTTTCGTAGTGGGTACCCGATCTAATGACGACTCCATAAGAGAAGTTGCGTTACACTTATGAGGAATGCTCTGTTCATCCCCATGGCGGTAGATTAAAACGGCTGACGCGGGTGTTGAATGGAGACTATTATATTAATAGGCAAATTGTCAATGATGGAGGGGCCACTATTAAATAGCAGTTGTATATGAGTTGTAGGACTCCCATGTGTGGAGGTTATATTGGTAACACTGGGGGTCAAGTGTGTCACGCGGGCTCGTAGCCTCTCTGTCGTCGTTTTATAGATTTGCAGACAAGGGCTTGCTGCTTCTAATATGGATAACATAGAAAGGTGATCATGCTAGATTTTTTTATTAGAGGTAATACTGATAGTTTCTGAACTGAGAAATACACAAGAGGGAGATCTACAGGATTATATAGGTCCTGGGCGGTGAGCTTGTGTTGGTATCCCTGGGGGTCATTCTGTTATCTGCGAGGCTAAAAAGGTTGGTTGGTTCACGACTCAAAGTAGGAAGGAACAAATTGTGTTTTGTTTATTAAAATAGAATAGTTGGATATTGAGAAGACGTATACATATGTGTTTATTATAAAATAGATAAAAGAGTTAATCTGTGTGTAGGACATGGTTCTTGCATAATTAAATACATACATAAATTAAACATCATAATGGTAGGTATCATAACCTTCTTAATATTATTAATCTGGTGACTTACTAGAGCTGCTGCTAGTAGGTCGACATCAAGGGTTTATATCAAGATACGAAGGAAGATAATGTGATTTGTATACTACAGTAAAAGTCCTTTAATCCGACGACCGATGATTCGAATCTCCCAATAGTCCGAATTTTTCAATTTGAGGCCAAATCCGAATTCACCCGATGGTCCGAATTTCAAGAAGTCCCAAAGTCCCCTTTTTGAGGCATTAGTCCACTCAAATGACACATAATGGAGCACACACATATCATATGTTCATGAATTCACTTTAAAAGTTTACCATTGTCATTGTAGCCTATTACCTACTTCAAAACATTCAGATTAATGGTCAAAGGAAGCTACTGATATAAACGTAAACACCACATCGTCTGCTAGAGAGTTTGTTTTGCTCTTGAACGCATCCTTGGGACGCTCCGATGCGCTACTGGCCGCATTTTCTGCAAGCGCATTCAGTCTTGAGCTTGAAAACGCACCTTTGGACTTTCCGATACGCTACTATTTATAGTTCAGTGATCGGAGCGTCCCAAGGGTGCTTTCAAGACAACAAGACAAGGGTGCTTTCAAGACAACAAGACAAGGGTGCTTTCAATACAATATAATATAACCGAGCACGTCACAAAAGGAAAATCACAAAAGGAAAATACAAGAACCTCTCAGGGAAGTGCCGTTGTTAACCTTCTTAACATTAACAATCTGGTGACCTACTAGGACTTGTGCTAGTAGGTCCTACATAAAGGACTTGTGCTAGTAGGTCCTACATAAAGGACTTGTGCTAGTAGGTCCTACATAAAGGACTTGTGCTAGTAGGTCCTACATAAAGGACTTGTGCTAGTAGGTCCTACATAAAGGACTTGTGCTAGTAGGTCCTACATAAAGGACTTGTATGTAGTGAAGTAGAAAAGACACGAAGGAAGGTCATATTGTTTGTTTACTAGGAACATAGCTTAGTAATGAGAAGACATGTGAATATGTGTGTTGGGAGAAGATAAGGAAAAGATTGTAGCGAGTCTATATCATTATTAGAGCATAAGAATATGGTGGTGGTATCGTCGCACAGTGTTGATATTCTTAACAATCCTAATTGCAATAAAGAATAGAAGGTTATGCAATGCATAGATTAATATGGTGAAGACAATGAGTCTTAATCAACATGAACATTTTCATAGGCATATAGGAACTTAAATCTAACATCTTAGAAACTACTATATGGGTGATCTACTAGTGTTTGGTCTAGTAGATAAAACATGGTAGGGGAACGGAAAAATTCTGTAGGTGTGGTTGTGAGGTCTTGTGTTTTAGTTATCCTCTTCTCTTTCCGTTTTCTTCCTCTGTCTTGGGGGGGATGACTTCTCGGTTGATTTAATTTTCCATTTAATTTTCTGGGTATTTTAGAGGCTGCTGCAAGGAATTGAGTGCCTCTCATGTCCAGATGGTCTTTGACTTTGAGGACTTTGGTTTTTTGATGTAGGTGTAGTAGCTGTGCAGCCTGTGATAATTTTTAGGGCTATATTTTGAATAGTCTGTAAGGTCTTATGATGTGTTTCAGCTAGGTTAGAAGCCCAGGCAGGGCTTGGATATTCCATTACTGATCTTATGTATTGTTTGTAAACTGTGGGCGTTAAGGACAAGGAGTTAGAAGGAATAGTTAGATCTCAAAGATCTTGCAGTCCATTCCGGTAAGATACTCAAAGTGGAAGGAGACATTATTTAGTGCACTACACTCATTACAGAGTGTGCACAATACTATTCATTATCTTCATTTAATGGGAGACGGTCCCCGTTTTTTGTTTTTCTTTGGTTTATTAATTTATTTATTCCTTTATTTCTTAGTTTTTTCGCTAAACCTCCATCAAGCTTAGAAAAACACGCCCTAGACACCCCTTCAAGATAAATTTGTACATTTTTCGGTAGAAAGCGTTTCTCTTAAAATTTCAGGCTCGTTATCGCTCGCCAGGAAAAACTTGACACCTAAATGGCAGAAAAGATCTTAAAATTGACAACGAAATGGGGCAAAAGGTGTTCAAATTGCCAAACTAATGGGCCGAATGTCTTATAATTTAAAAACAAATGGGGCTTCATACGAGGGAGAAAGGGGACCAGAAAAATGACCCATCTTCCCTTAACCTCAACAGTCCATCAGCCTCACCTTAAAAAAACATCAAAATATTAATTTAAAAAGTTTATTGTTATGGAAATTACACAATTTCGATATAATCTGCTCTCAGATCGCCAGTATGGCTTCCTTAACTCGGCAGATGCGCAGCCTATGTAGCACACACCATGTCGCTGTGCGAAGGTATTTACACTGTTTCCTTCACTAAAATAATTATTTTAGCATAAATATAATTAATACTTATCTATATGCGCCTATTTTACGTTTAATAGTTATTTTAGCATAAATATAATTAATACTTATCTATATGCGCCTATTTTACGTTTAATATGAAGATAGTAACATGTTACAATAATAAAAGAAGTGGAAAAAGTTTCTGGATGGTCAAAATTGCGAAATGAAAGCGAGTTTCATTCATCAAGTGTGAGCCAGCCGGCAACACATTCTCCTCTCTCGAGGCCTGGAGAGACACTGAGGCCTCTCTCTCTGTATTTCTCGCTCTTTTCCACGCATAGACACATAGATGACCACGCCCTGCTAGCAACTCGCTAATGTTAGCACGAAAATATACCAAAGAATAAGGGAATAACAGGGAAAATAGGTGATAATTGAAGGGGGAGGGGGGAAGGAGTGATATGTAGCATGGCCGCGGGGCAAAAAAAAACAAAAAAAAAATCAAGTGCTACTGGGGTGTTTTAAAGTTTTTTTTTTTTAGGCCTAGGATCTTAAGAGTCTCCCCGCAGTCGCCCAGTAAAACCTCTTAACCCGGGAACTGCAGGAAGACTCTTAAGAGTTCCCCCGGCGGACTGCGGGAAGACTCTTAAGAGTCAGGGAAAAACAAAATCAATTTAAAACACCAAAACAAAAAACAAAAAATTGTTTTTTTGCCCCTGGGCCATGCAAAATATCACTCCTCTACCTCCCCTCCTTCCCCACTTTCCTCCCCTCCTTCAGTTGCGAGTTGCAAGCAGGGCATTGTCATCACTGTTAGCAAGCGAGTGCAAGAGAGAGAGAGAGAGAGAGAGAGAGAGTATCGATCGACAGTGTCTCTCCAGACTTGGGGAAAAGTGGCGGGAAAGGAGGTTGCCTCAGCCATACATTATGTAACTCCCGGCCTGTATCGCCGATTTTGACCATCCAAACGCTGTTTCCACTTGTTTTATTGTTGTAACAGGTTAATACCTTTATAATCAACCTATAATAGGCGCATATGGAGAAGTATTAATGCTATTTATGGTAAAATAAATATTTTAGTGATGGAAACAGCTCAAATACGTGCGCACAGGCAGAGGTGTCTCATACCCGATTAAGAGTCTCCCCTGCAGCTGCCGGGTTAAGGGTCGCTCTACTGGTGATCTTCTTTCATATCTTACTAACTCTTGGTCATCCAACTTTCGGGACTTCGGTGAGACTTTTCTGTTGCACTATACATATCGAAGGCCTTCGATAGAGTCTGGCACAAATCTTCAATTTCCAAACTGCCCTCCTTCGGTTTCTGTCCCTCCATCTGTGCCTTTGTCTCTAATTTCCTTTCCGGCCGTTCCATAGCTGCGATTGTGGACGGCCATCACTCATTTCCTCATCCTATCAACTCCGGTGTTCCTCAGGCTTCTGTCCTATATCTCCTATTCTCTTTCTAATTTTCATAAATGATCATCTCAACTGTACATTCAGTCCCATCCATTCATATGCAGATGACTCTACCTTACACCACTCAATTAGTTTTCCAGAACGCCTCAGCCAGCAGTCCCTCAAAAGTAAACGTAATGAAGCCATAATATAGGTTTGATTCCCGGAGGGAAGAAATGAAAAACTAATATTTAGTAGTGGCCCCGAAGTCATTGACGATATGCCTACTACATAATAGTTCCCTTTCAAGCCCTTGCGTTAGCTGTTTGAAACCACCGCCGCAGGGAGAGAGAGAGGAACACATCGTAAGGGTACGCTTATTCTCTTACGAAATCGTCCTTATTATTGGGTACTCACTACGAAAAAACTTCGTAAAAAAAAAAAATAAAATAAAGTATTAGAAATACAATAAACCAAGCTTCCAAAAACTTGTGGATGTTTTGCCGTGCAGAGTATCCTCCGTGAGACGCTGCTTTATGAAGCGTCATTCCGTCTTCAATGATATATCAAGATACACTTAAAAACATCAAAGAATGGAAAGGGGATGGACGGGAGGGCCCTACATCGTCAATGATTTCGGGGCCACTACTAAATATTAGGTTTTCATTTCTTCCCTCCGGGAATCAAACCTATAATTTATTAGTGGCCCCTCCATCATTGACGATATGCCTAATATCTCAAGACTGGAGGGGGACATTCGTGACAATATCAAAACCACTAACAAATCTAACATAGGTTGAAAACCACATCCAATATAGCGATCTAATCGTCATTTTGTGCATACAAAATATTGAAAAATGGATAAAAGAAATGCAGGTAGCGTACTTCGAAGAAGGCCTGCATGTACTATCATACAAAAAAGTATCCTTACTAAAATGACATGCACCATTTAGACTCAATGGACGAAGTAATATGGAAACTATTGTTTGAGCTCGAATCGTACCCCACTTTATGAAACTCGACGTTCACGAGAGTAAGGATACTTTTTTGTATGATAGTACATAACCTCGCAGGTCCATGTAACAATTGATAAGAAATGTGATCCACATTCTACATCAAAACTTTAGCTAATGAATAACAATTTTAAAACAAAATTGTGATCCTAACTCATGACTCATAGTCCGTGAGTAAAGGCTTGTGCCTGCGTAACACAAAAGTTGTGGTTATGAATAACCATATAAGATATCAAAAGACTGCATGTAACCTTTGTAGTCATTACTAAAACTTTGGAAATGAATACACATTCGTATACCAATTAAAACTAACTCGTGACTTTGGAACAGTCCTAGAGACGAGTGGATTACCTGCATATCCCAACATATTCGGTACGTATCTAAAGACTGGAATAATTCAGTTTCCTGATTCCTTGCCCTTTGCTAAGGAACATAAGCTACTTGCAGATCATCTGAAATATGTGTCTCTGTATTTCAAAATACAATAAACAAAACTTCATTTCGCTGGACTGAACATTCTGTCCTGAAAAATGATCCAAATTTTTTTTTTTTTGCTAGCGTACATTGCTCGAGCATTTACCACCTGTCCGGCGGAGCTGAGGATCTTGGTCTTTCAGTAAACCTTACCCATCGCCCCCCCCCCCCTTTCTCTTAAAACTCGTAAAGGTAACCTTAATACCAAAGAACCATATCAACAGACCCGTTGCCACTCCGTGACACTGGATCTCTCCGGTTGAGCGAGAGCGAGAGGGTAGAGACAACCGTGAGAGTGTCCGGCTGGCTAGGCTGGGACACTCCCATAAAACTGCCTGAGATATAGCACCCGGCATCCAAGACGGTGATTAGTTCCAACGAGCGCTGGAACCAGAAAGCCGTAAGCAAATTCACTGCTCGTTTGTGGCCGTGACGATCGGAGATGGCGCATATGAACAACTGTTTCGCGTCGTCCGAACTTGAAATTATCATGGTTCGGTGCCCCTTGTCGCCTGCTGAGATACTAGGGATTAACCTGGTAATTATGAGCTGACGGGGCGGGGGGTGAAGTTTGGCACTTGCACCCAAGAGACCCTTTATCTTCGTTCGCGGAACGGAGATAAAAAACCGGGAAAAAAACCCTAATTGCTGTCTTGTGAATCTAAACCGTCATGATTGAATCGGTTGATGAGCCATCGTATACAGAGATTCGAAACTGAACATTACTGAAGCTTCAGTTTGATCAGTTTCCTCTATACCTGTGACAACCAAAGTCCAGCCTGAACGACAGAGGAAAACTAGTCGAAAAAGGGGGGCTTACCCCGGACTGACTAATTCCGAGCCTGGTTGGTAACCAAACACAGGTTATCACTAACATCAAAAACTGGGACCCATCAATGACTAGGTCAACACCAGGAAATAGTGACACTCAGTGAGTGTAGTGTGATGTCGGAGGGGAAGAGAAGGAGCTCCGTTCCTTTACCCAAGTCCAGGCCAATGCCGGATATAGTGAAACCTGGCGGGCCAACACCGAAGACTTGTACAGGATAGCATGTTCCGGTCCACGCCGGAATGTAGTTAAAAGAGGAGAGCCAATTCTGAGGGGTTCTACAAGCTAGGAGTCTTAAGATGAGCACCGAATTCCTTCGGTTTCATCGAAACAACTAATTGCCTGAGCCCCATGCTAAAACCTTGTAACTGCTCAGACGTTGGTGACGTCCAGCAGCTCAGCTCGTCTGAAGATAAAGGTTTATCTTATCGGCGAGCCAAACTTTCTCCAACCACTCTTAACAGCAAGTCGAGACCTTGTTGACCCTCGTATCTGAGAGCAAGGATTTGCAGTCAGAGAGGACCTTCGTAAAGCTATCACGTCCAGGTAACTGTGGAGCCCAGAGCTGAAAAGCATCAAAGGGAAAAGGGGACTCAATTGCATTGAAGTGAACCTCCGTGGAGTGGGGCCGAAGACCTTGATCTGAGGTTTGTCTAACCCCCAAACTACACGTTTCCGAAGCCTTGGGATCACAACATACCGTAGGCGGAGGGAAAGACCACGTCCGAAAAACGCAGTGTTGCAGGTTCAAACCTCGAGTTATAGCAAGTGGTGGGGTAAATACCGATTTTTGTTTTTCTATGTGAATGAGGGAGACAAAAGGCATAACTGCCTGCAGCGAGTGCCTCCCCCAGATTTCAAAGAGTGACAGGGCCGAAATCAAGGGACGTTCGAGCTAAAATGCCTGGATACACAGAGTTTGAAGCAATTTAAGTCATAGGAAGAGGGAAAGACTGATTCTGGGAGAGAGTTCCAGAGCTCAGCAGTTGAATAGAAGAAAGTCTGAGAATAGCATTTCACTCTTGGGTTGGAGAGTTGCACAGAGTAGGGGTGGGATTGTGTTGCAAGGAGGGTACTACATACCCTATGCAGAGGAGGTGGTATACACTGGGAAAGCTCCGAGGAACACTAATTATTGTAGTAGCGATAGAATAGCGAGAGATGCAACATTGCAGCGAAGAGAGAGAGATTGCAGAGAGCTGGTGAGTGGACGTGAGTTAATGATACGAAAGGCTTTCCTTTCTACTTTTTCTAGGAGTGTGGTGTGAGAGGATCCTCCCCACACATGTACAGAGCAAGAAGCTGCGCAGGGGTAAAGAACCCCTTGAGGTGGTTGAGCACACCCAGCTTCTGGGAGGCTGCCTTAGCGAGACTGGTAATATGGTATTTGCTACTATTGTCTCGCTATTAATAGCGGTAACAACCCGTTTACCTCCAAGATTTAAACTCTGGCCTTCAACCTGTCCGACTGACTAGGAAGGTGAATCCAGATAAACCCACTTGAGGCATGGTATCTCTAGTTGTGCTACCCTCATGAGCCAGACGGCGAGGGACCCCATTGTCGTGATCCTTTGTATTAAACAACAAGAAAAGCCGACCCTGTCAGACTAGTTTGTTCAGGATGCACGGAGTCATGTTCAGGTTAAGAGGGATTCCATGAAATTCCCCTTGGCCTGAGGTTCGATCCTCATAGCAACAAATCATTGGAACCTGTCATGTAATGGGACATGCCTTCCACGACGGTACGAGACAACTTAGACGAGGTAGTCAGAGTAAACCCTTCACGGACGCCATTGCTTATCGCTAATCGTGCTTAAGTTTGGTGGCACGTCCGAAAAGACCCCTTCCTGTAACAGGGTGTGTCCGGCATAACGACCTCCAGATCCCCTTTTCCCAGTACTGGAAACGGGATTGAGCGATCGTTTTGGAAGGTGGGAATTAGACTTGTGAGTTGGTCGGAGTCAGCGGGAGGCAGACAAAATTGTGAAACTGATTTTGGTCAGGCCCCTTCTAAGGCTGACTATAGCACTAAAACTCCGGAATACCTACCCGGCCGTTCAGTTTGTTCAGCAAGACCGTGTCACGGTATGGGAGTCTAGACTAAAGGGGAGGTGTGGTGGAGTGGTCTTGCCACTGGCCTGGTAATCCAAAGGTCCCGGGTTCAAATCCCGATGTATCAATGGGAAGATATTATTGGGATGGAATTTGTGCTGTACCTGGTATCAGTGCATTACCACAAGCCCACCGAAACGTCAATAAAATACCCTCATTGTTCCCTGATTAAATAGCACTGTATGAATATTCCCATATTCAAAATATGCTATAGGGGTGCAATGCCTGGTGAGTTATCTGCTCAACAGGTGGCGTTGTGTGTGTGTAAGTGTGAGAGTCCGAGTGTAGGGGGTGAGACAGTGAAGCACGGGAACGAGGTGGCTTCAGAGATGGGGTCGTTTCGGGCCATGAGTGAGCACCGTGCCTCATGTGAAGGCAAGATGGCAGGTGCTCGTTGTACTCTACATGCTTCACATGTCTCACTCCCTAGACTGGAACAAGACCTCACAGGCTTCACTGTTCATTGTAAAGCTGTGAATGTTAAGGCTCTCAGCCTATGTCCGAGAGGAAGTAAGTTGGAATATAGAAAAACAAAAAAAAACTACCGGACCTTATAGCTCATTTAGGTGACTCTTACGACTAAATTTGAAGTTTAGTGTAGGGCTTAGAGTTTTTATGTGACTTCTCCTGTACCGGGGAGACAGTCAATGTTAGAATCTACGAGACAAACCCTAGTCTACCATGAATCCTGACATAACAGATTCGATGGTAAGGAACGGGGAAAAGGAAAAGACGTAAGACTGCTCCTGTATCGTGGAAGTCGTCAGTGTCAAAATCTACGGGGCTACACCCGGTCTACCAGAAAGCATGATATCATAGCCACCGGTAAGAACGGGAAAAATTAAAGACTTTGGGTCCGTTCTCCGCTTGTAACCGGAGAGGGGGCCCTACGTAGTGTGAAAAGTAGTAAGTGCTTAAGTCGTTCTGACTGGCACCTGTACGATCAGGCGACAGCCAGGGGTTACCCAGCCTGACTGCACGTCTGGTGGGGTTAACGGTTTGGGCCGTTTCGTATCTCTTTTCTTTTCACCCTAAAATAGTCTTAAAACGAAAAGTCCTCTACCTATCATACCCGGTGTCGTGATGCTTAATCAGCAACAAAGCGGCGTATGTAGGGCAAAGGGAAGACATCTTATTCAGGAGAGTCAGGGTAAAGTCTACAGATGAGATGCGTCGATACTCGTGACCGAAAAATATCTCATGCTAAGCTCGGAAAAAGAATAAGCAGGGATCCCGTTCATCCTCCCTTGGTGTCAAAGCCAGAGATAGTGAACCCTGGAGGGCCACCTCTGTGGAGTGTGGACAAAACCATCTCTCACAGGAACGCGGGAAAACCCGAAGTTCGTCCATCTTATTCTTTCCAAACGTGTATCGATGTACTCTTCCTTGTTCCGTACCTATTCACAGGGGAAGGGAGAAAACGGATGCTAGAGGACACTAAAGTAACTCAAAAACACGTGCACTGTGACTAAAGTAAAGTGCTTGTGTCTGGGTTGTTACGCTTTATCACCTTTCCTACTTAAAGGGGTGAACGCCCCAGTCGTAATCGAGACCACCTAATTTACCGAACGTCAAGAGCGTCCGGTTGAGTAGGCCGGGACCCTCTCCTAGAGGCAAAAGAGTTCACCGAACAAAATGCAAGGTGAATATCTCTTAAAGAGCACTGGGACAATGAAACCGGAAAAAAACAACCCCCCCTAACCCCATACTCGCGCTGAAGCATCAGGAGGCGTAAAAGGAACCCTAACGCGTCGCCAGAAATAGAGACTTAAGTTCGTCGGTCCTTGCACCTGCTCAAGTACCCGGATACCAGGTCAGAAGGACATTGTCTACCTTAACCAAAACTCGAAAGAGAGATGGTAACGAAATGACTGAGAAGTCAGTGACGATTATAGGTTTGACTCCTGTAAGGAGATTAGGAAAACCTAATATTTAGTAGTGGCCCCGTAATCATTGACGAACATGCCTATTACATAAGGCATCCTCTTCAAACACTAATCCGCCGTAGTTTGAATCTACCGCGCAGAGCATTTAAAAACTGAGGAGCCTTCATCATGAGCGCACGCGACCTCACTCATGGCTTCAGTCATTATGAATTGGGTTCTCACTACGAAAAAACTTCGTAAAAAATATAAACAAACAGAAAATAAGAATAACTATCCAATAAGCTTTCCATCATATCGTGGATGTACTTGTGTGGATTTCTGACCAGACGCTGAATCAGGCAGTCATTCCTCCTTCATGACATATCAAGTAAACCAAAATCCTTAATACATCAACGAATGGGAAGGGGACGGTCGGGAGGGCCCAGTCGTCAATGATTACGGGCCACTACTAATATTAGTTTTCCTAATCTCCTTACAGGAGTCAAACCTATAATTTATTAGTGGCCCCTCCATCATTGACGAACATTGCCTGATATCTAAGACTGGAGGGGGACATTCGTAATCATATCATAACTCTAGAAAAGCAGATAATAAAAACAACCACATAGTATTCTTACTTTTGAAAAATGTATTTAATACGGCGTTGGTCGGAAATATCAAGAAAAAAGGGGGGTTCAGGCGGGTGCGTGCTTCAAAGAAGCCTGCCTGACAAAAATAGGTAACCCTGAAGATTCTGAACACAGATCTGTAGTTACAAAAGGCACCCCACTCAACGAGTGGTGACAAATAATAAGTTATAAGTTTATATGTGCACATCATAAACCCCAAAATACATGTGGAGATCAATTGCTAATGAACTCCATTGAACTAATGTTACATTGCTTTCGCAGCTAAAACTACTATAACAACACCGTTGTTTTGTACTAACTTTGTACTAGCACAAATTCTCTCAGAGAAATTTCATAATCACATTTCAACCTTAAATTGTATCACAGTTTTCATACTCCGGGGGGGCCTAGGGGGTCCTATGCCACCTGACGCCCCCCCCCCCCCCCCCCCTTTCCTTGAAAATAAACATAAGTGACTGCAGGGCCACCTAGACCCTCTGCCTTAAAGCTATACATGGTAAGGAAGGTTTGTCTAGAGCAACTGACTAGTATCTAGAGAGAAACGTATGATTAGACGCCCACAACTGTGTGGACGCAATATCTTCAACTGAAAAGTTTTTCAGGAAACGTAAAGAGGCCGCCCACTTGCGTAAATCGTGGGGCCCTACCCACAACGCCGGGATTACTCTCTTTAATGACTTCTACCAGAAGAGAGGCTAATCGCCGTTTAAGTAAGCGTTTACCCGTACTCGCTACCCATAAAGCACCTTGGGGGTATGAGGAGCTATTCTTAAATATTTGGATAGAGATTGCACTGGACATAAAATATGACGCACCTTTCCCCTTTTAACGCCGGCACCGTGAACTCAGAAAACACGTGTGCACTATGCTCATTCTTGGCTACAAACGCCGGGAGGGTGCAATGGAAATTGAATCATTAAGTCTACCAAACCTAAGACAATTAGTGTGTTGCTCATCGCCGCCAGCTCAGACACTCTGTTTCCGGTGGCCAAAGCCACAAGGAAAACTGCCTTCTTTAAGATTAAAGCAAAGTCTGCAGTATTTTGATACAGACGAGAATGAAGTAAAGACAAAGCTTTGTCCAGAGACCAAGTAGGCATGAGCTGACGGGGGGGAGGTGGGCGGAGTTTAAAACACGCTCTCATAAATCCTGTTTCCTCCGCCACCGGTATGGATAGACCTGGTAAGGTCGAAAAAGGGCACTTAATCGCAGTTAAGTGATTCTTCCAGGTAACCACAGATAAACGTTTCTGCTCAAACAGATAGTTCAAGTAATTAAAAACCAATGCCACTGAGGGTACAGTTTGTTCCGTTCTAACAATCCAAGAAGTAAAAGCTTTCCAATGAGATTGATATTGTCGCTTAGTAGACTGAGTATATTGATTGAGCAATTTATTGGTTACATCCCTACCGTATGGTGCTAGCCACTTGGCCTCCTGAATGTCCATAATGCAAAAGTCAGCGAGGGCTCTAGGTTGCGAATCGTGTCTAAGTGGAAGTACCCGACCGGGAAGCGATACCGGGTACGGGCACCACATTATTAACTGCTGGCACCACAACCTGCGCTGGCCACAGGGGCGCGATATTAGCGAGACTAAGCCTCGATAAACTCGTAGTTTGTTTCACTACGTGGCACATTAGTGACGCATCTGGCGGTGGAAACAGATAGATGGAAGCTCCATCTGTTCCAGTCTGTCACTAGGGCGTCTGGCCCCTGCAACGGCGTTATCGTCCGGCGGGTGAGGTATAGAGGAGCTTGTGAGTCTCCTCGGACGCAAAAAGATCCACTTGTGGATGGGAGAGCTCCGCAATCATTAGGTCGAAAATGGGTTGCTTGAGCTCCCATTCTAACTGTCGTGCTCTGTCTCCGGGTCAGAGCGTCTGCCCAGTCGACCGCTACGCCTGGGAGATAAGATGCGTGAAGATAATATCTAGACTGGTGGCTAGAACAAAAATCTCTTCCGACACGAGTAGTAACTGCCTTGACCTCGTTGACCGGTGTTTCTGGATACAGTGAACTGCATTCAGATTGTCGATTCTGAAGGGCACTGACTTGCCCGTAACGCCGGGCCGTGAGCCTGAAGGAAATACAATGGGTCTAGTAACTCTTTGACATTTATGTGAGAGATTTCTAAGTGGGACCAAATTCCCTGACCCTGGTGCCCCTGATTTGACTGAAATCCCCACCCTATGGTGCCTGACGCATCCGTGTCTACCCATACCGTTGGAGGGGGAGGGGTCCAGGGCATGATTGAGTGCAAAGTTTCCCTCTTCGCCCAGACCGCAGTAAGGTGTGATTAATTTTGGTATGGGCCTAATTTTCCCGCCGGTAAGAGTGGGAAATATTTGTTCTGCCCTCCAATATTAATCGTTTTACTTTCAACGGCCCAACTTGACAGTTAGCTGAATCCAGTGAGAGAGCCGACCAGAGACTCCCAGACTCTTCGTGTCGTAGTCAGACTGTGAAGAAAACCTGAACAGTTTCCTGCGAAACCTGTTGCGATTGTCCACCCACTCTGGAATCAGAGTGAGAGCGGCGGGTGTCCCAGACCAGCCCTATCCACTGAATTAACTCTTGGGGGAACAAGGTTTGACTTTACCAGATTTACGTTGAAGCCTAGAGTTTTGACATGTTTAAAAATGATATTGACATGTTCTTAGCCTGTGCGGGACTGTGCTTCACGGCCTGTGCCATGTTAAAACCAATGTTCGCCATACATCAGGGGACATTAAAGAAGGTGTAAGTACTGGGGACATTACCACCTGGTTAGCAATGCGATCAGGCAGCTTGCGAACTAATGACATTCTAAGATCTGTCGTTGCTCGCACCGCCTCAAGTAAGGCTGTGCGTATGTCACCTAAGGATTGAATTGACGACTGAGAATCAGACGCCGGGATAATTCAACTGATCTTCGAGCATCCGCGTCTGCGATTGCCTGAGTAGACCTGAGTTAAAGGACTTAGCCACCTGTTGAGAAACTATGTACTGTGAAAAACAGGCGGGAAAGCTTTTCCCCTTAGCCTAAATTCTCTGTCTAGGTGAGAAGGGGTAGGGGTAATGAATGGTTCCTTTAGTTCACAAAGATTAATCTTAGGGCAGCTAAAAAGGAAAATAAAGCTGACGGAAACTCCGCCGGCAGAACCTACCGGCATTGAGAACCATGAATGTGTATCCTGAGGGGTCTGGTGGGAAGATTTAGGAGTGAAAGTGGGTTGCCAAAGTTTGAGCCTCTACCTCCCAATCCACCCAAGGTCCTGGTCCAACTGTCCCACCTTCAAACACTGGATTAGCTGTCTCGTCTGTGACGGTCTGTAAATCTAGTTCAGGAGTAATAGCCAACAGAGCCTTAATACCATTAAACCCATCCAGCTTAGACCAGACTGAAAAAAGTTCTGAAGCTGAGGCAGGGGGTAAAGCAGGATTAGATGCATAAACAAAATAATCCTGATAATAATAAACTAGGTATAGCCTTGATATTTACGTCCAAAACATTACCCAAAGGCATCCAATGCCCTTAATTTCTTAGACTTATTTCCCTGGATAAACCACTCACGTGGGGGGTACCGGGAGTTCCCCTGACAAGGTAGGCTGGGCAAGCTCTGGGCTTAGAGGGGTTCAAAGGGACCCATGACTCGTTCTGGCCCATAAAGCAGGGGCATAGCTACCTTTCTAAGAGGCGCTTTGTCTAGAGGGGGTGGATTAACATCCGTAATGACCCTGACATTGACGTAGTGAATGCCCGCGAAGCTGGCTTAGAGCTCCCTGCCTGTGACAGAGTAGGAGGGTTAGGAATCTTAGATAAATCGATTGACGTTATCAGAGGCCGTACCGCAGAACCTGTCCAAGGGAGCCCCCAAGTCCATTGTGGGGTTTTCTCGTTGTTAATTAAAGAATTTTGATAGAGCATGAGTAAGTAACCCATCAATTTCTTGTGCTGTAACAAACTGGTTAGGTGCTGAACTTTCAGGTGAATTTGTATTATCCTGGGCGGCGCCCAGGCCTGAGGCTGAACCTTGTCCTTCCCTATCTGAAATTAATGACACTTCATCTTGTTCCTCCGATCCTCCTGAGAAGACCCCACCGAGGCAGGGGCACCTTGTTTCCAAGATAAATCAGGGATAGAGGGATGGGGTCGCCGAGTCCTCTGTGGACATCGGCTACTGTGTGACTCGTATGAGTCGGACGTGGATGGACAGACCCTGGCTGAGCAAATCGCCAAACACGAGGCTCTGGCCTACGCTCTCTTGAGAGTCTGAAACATTCTCAATTATTGAATATCCTGAACTCTCCATTTCTAGGGTTAAAATATCAATAGGTAAATCTTGTTAGGGACAGGCGCTTCACTATACTCTGAGGCTGTAACAGAAACATTGTCAGGTGTAGAGGTACGATGAGATGAGATGCACTAGACTTAGAAGAATGTCGAGAGGACTTCTATGGGAATCCTTTTTGGAGGATTTGTGGCTACGGTGTGAACCCGCGAACTGGACCTAGGTTTGGAAGAATCACCACCATGGCCCCCCTTGGGGGAAGCTTCAGTCTTGCACTTCTTACTAAGCCGGGGAAGAGGCCCGACTTGAAGGGGACCGCTGTCTGAGGGGGGTCCTTGGCCTCGATCTCGCCTGCGGACGAGGAGGTGGCTGCCGGGGGAGTAGGCTCTCTCGGGCGTTTAAACGTCTCCACAGACGATACAGAAACCCGGCTAGGTCTCTGTCGGCTTTAAAACCCCTTACTCTAGAGGTACGTTTAGGGGGGAGGGTGCTCTGACAGCAACTTATCCCAAAAGTGGACGTTCTCACATTGAAGGGACTTATGTCCGTCAATGGTAGTGTAGGCCGACATTTGTTGTCTGACCTCTCTCAACGCTACCGCCGCGGTCTTGTCATTGTCACACAGGACTTTATTGGTTAATTGGGAGCAAAAAAGAACAATTACGTGTAACCCAGACACCCCTTGAACGGTCTACACTTCTTACACACCTTATGCAAAAGGGTATGTGCAAAAAATTGGGATACCCGCGCAAGTAGGGGTAATGCACAGGGCCAAAAACTGGGGTCACATTAGCCATGACAGAGACTGGTGAGAGGAACTCCCGCCGGGTCTGTATTGGGTCCGCCGGAGCTCAGCTCTGGAAAAATAAAGAAAATTTCAGGAATAAAAGCTCATAAGGTTAACCCAAGAGTAGGGATACAAGTGTTAATAAGCGGCCGGGAAAGGGGATGCAAAGACACAGCTAACACATCTCGCCACGCGGCTGGGTAATAAAGAGGGCTAAACAAGTCTTCTTAGCTAAGAACATGAAGAATACCCTCTGATATATGGTCCAGTATGGCACTAATAGTCTGTAGGAGGTGGTGACGGTCTCAAGATTCAATTTTGTAACAAAGCCCCCCCTCATATAAAGACGCCGGCCCTTTGAAATATTTTAGTAGAATAGCCCAGGGCAGGAATATACGAGATCTGATTTTTTAACGGATTGTCCCACACGATGGTCGTAAAAATAGTACGCGGCGATACTGAAAGTATCACCCGATTAAGGTTAATCGAAATTGAATTTGTTTATAAATTCCTTAGTTCCTTTACTTAGGGACACACCGCCGGAGGTGTGGAAATCGATTTGGTTAAACCTCACTGATCCTTCAAATGCCGTTAAGAGTAACAGGCAGCGATACACAGAGTATCACTCACATGGATTGGTTAACTATAAGAGACCTAAGTCGTTTTATCCCACCCTGCTAAGGTGCACCCGCCGGGTGAGAAGTCTAAAAGTTAACCCCACAAGTTCCTGACCCCACTACTTTGTAAAAGATCGCCGGGGAGGAAACGCCTAAACAACAGCTAGGTTTTCCCCGTGGTTTGTCGTAAACCAGGTAGAAAAACCTATAAAAAACGAGTGTTCTCACACGAACGTCGTTCTTTATATATAACTAAATATATATGTAAGGATGGGTACAGCCATCCCGCCGGGAATATAAAAGGAGGCCTGAAACAGGCACCCCACAGATACGCAGTCCTGGAGAGCCACAGACACCTCCCTCGCCGGGGAACCAGCCAGTGTTAACAACCACGTGTGGCCTAACACTGCTCATCGGTCAGGATTTTTCACGGTGAAACCGAGGGAGAAAAACCCGCCGGAAGGCAAACCCCACCCTGAACAGACACCATCTGAACAATACGACACGAGGAGAGACACGCACGACTAACCAAGGTCACAAACATAATCCGTGGAACTAGAATTAGCCAATACACAACTAAACCAGGAAACAAATATAGTCCGAGGAATTAGCCAATACACAACTAAAACCGGATACACATGACACAGTAGGGCATATTTATAAAATAAATTAATAAAAACACTAGACATGTGGCAAAGCTACGAGCGGCTGGCTAGGCCTAGGTAGACGGCATGAAAAATAGTTGAAATATAAACAAAAACCACACTGCAATATCACAACAGGAACCACCGCCAACCCACCACCGAAGCGATAACTTCCCAAGCGCGGGAAGCCTGACACGGACACAGAAAAAACTTCACTAAGTGAAGAAAAATACGCTGGGAAACGTCAGCAACACACAGCTCACCTCATCAGAAGGATAAAAGGCAGCAATTATTAAGCGTAATGAAAGCCGCCTGCATCACCAACTAAACCAAACTGTGAAAAGTTTCACAAACGTGTCCACAAACAGGACCACGAGGGTACATCCGAAATAGATGCCCATACATACGACCCAAAATACATTGCACTGCGGGCAACCAGCCCAGGACACTCCTGCTACGCCTATCCTAACCTTACTCGATACATCCCAGAGTAAAACAAATGAGAAAAAACTCACTAGGGACGCCACGAATGCGGAACCAGCGGAGCCTGAAAGGAACGTCCGGGCAGGCTGAGCGCAGAGCAAAGAAGGAGGAATGACGCCTGATTCAGCGTCTGGTCAGAAATCCACACAAGTACATCCACGATATGATGGAAAGCCTATTGGATAGGTATTCTTATTTTCTTTTTGTTTTTATTTTTTACGAAGTTTTTTCGTAGTGAGAACCCAATTCATAATGACTGAAGCCATGAGTGAGGTCGCGTGCGCTCATGATGAAGGCTCCTCAGTTTTTAAATGCTCTGCGCGGTAGATTCAAACTACGGCGGATTAGTGTTTGAAGAGGATGCCTTATGTAATAGGCATGTTCGTCAATGATGGAGGGGCCACTAATAAATAAGGTCCTGTAACTTGACCCAGAGGTCATAAGCTGACATGTTGGGAGATAGTGAGAACAATTTGCCAGCAGGCCAACATCTTCCACTACCGGCGAAAACCAGAGTCCATTTAACCCTAAAAAATGGGAATCTGATTGCTGTCACAGGTCAAAAGTGTCCGATTGTCTGCCGCAACGGGACACACCTGACCTATACCGGATCGTCGTGATCGACCTACCATTGACAAAGGTTCCAACCCAAGTAAAAACTTGACAGTCCCTGCACCTCACGCTTTACGTACACCTATTGTTGGTGATCTGCGAGGTAGTGGGCACGAACCTTCCTTATTGGCAGACCTGGACCCGGCGTTATCCCGGTACGCCTGTTACAGAATAACCCTTGAAATTCAATATAAATTGTTGTTCAAGAACCTTCTTGTCATCATGTCCAACATTGTAAAGACACAAATTAATCATATGATCATCTTGTTGTCCTTAGCATTAATTTGTACATACCCTAACCTCTGTACAACTTTTACTTAATATCCTATAGTTGCACCCATTATAGATATTATAGAGTAAAATTTAAAAAAAATTGCCGTATAACCAGCTCAACTCGTGTCACAGCTTAAAGTCCGGCGGAGGGTCTAGAAGTCCTGAGCTCTCCAGCACCCCCCTTTTCATTTCACTATTAAGCTAGAACGTAACTAGTAGCACATAGACCACTAGAACCTCTGCCACGTGAATAGTCAGAAGAGTGTGACTTGATTACTAAAAGGGCCACTAAATCTAGTGCTTCATCGGGAAGTTAAGCACCAAAACCAACAACTTTGGTAGACTAAAAGACCACTTCGTTAACTAATCGGGGAAGTAATCATGAAAAACGATTCCACCAAGCCACAGCATCGTACAACGAAACCTGGGCTACCTCTTTTGAATAGTTATTGAAGTTTGCCTTCATAAACAATAGTGCCCTTTGGCCTAGTTAGAAAACAGAACGCATGCCTTAACCCTCTTCTAGGCACGGCCCCCCACTTTGGGGCGCGCCGTCGGGGTCTAAGAGTGTAACCTGGAAATAAACATTTCCAAGAATCAATGCTCATAAGTATAAACCAAGACATTAACCCACTGAGCCCCAGCTAGTTTATAATAAATGTACCAGCAGGATTTGATTTTTTTTTTCCAGAAACAATAGCGAATGGGTTAGGAATGAAGGAAAAAACGGTCAAAAAGGTCAAAAATTGGTCCTACGGAGCCCCCGAAAGTCGATTTTACAAGAGTAAAAAATTTAAGGCAAATACACCCAAAATACTGGTTTGTGCGCGCTCACGCGCACACGGTTGGACTTTGAGAGTTTTCAACGATCGGCATGGTTGCGTGGGATACTTACACAGTTCCCATACAAATCTGAGCCCTCTAGGTGCCATAGGACCGGAGTAATTGGGACCGGATTAACATGACGCAACGTGTGAGTCGCTGGGGTTTAGCGTTACATACATTGTGGACGCATGGTTTGCGTCGCTGGGGTTCAGTGGGTTAACACTCCTAGTCGTATCGAGAATATGCCGGAAAAATAGACCTAGCGCACTTGCTACTCTAATTTTCCTTCGTATCCTCCTGGTACGTATCATGGAAGGCAAAAATTAGACTTAGCACACCGGCGCCTCTAATTGTCCTTCGTAACCTTAATGAAAAACCTTGATGGTCTTTTCATTAACCGTAATGAAAAACCTTGATGGTCTTTTCATTAACCGTAATGAAAAACATTGATGGTCTTTTCATTAACCGTAATGAAAAACCTTGATGGTCTTTTCATGGAAGGGGAAAAACTACTTATCAATGATACTCTGTATCCTTGCCTAGATAGTCTCATTCTTTTAAGAATGTTAAAGAAACAACAATCCCACCGCCTTACCGACGATTGATTGTTTCATTCTTAAAGAATGTTACGTGTCACAACACTACCGTTAACATACGGACGATTGTCGATCCCCTAATAGGCCTCGCCGTCGCAATGATGGACTTCCGGCCTGAGGTATCTCACACGTATAGGCGAGTCATATCAGCTGTGCTGAAAGTCCCCTTTTATTCCATGAAGCTGCTTGTCGATAAAACTCAGTATCCATGTATACAACCGTTTATCCGATTAGGATTAAGTAACGGAACTAATCGATCTTAAAAGACACCTAGACACGTCCGCCGTGGAGACGGAGGGTAGACTGTACCCGCCGCATGAGGATATCCGTATAGATTAGGCCAGACGGCTGGGCCGAAAAATCTCTCAAACAGTTAGACCAGCCGCCGGGGAATGGAAGGTCTGAAAACCAAAATGGGTGTCTTGGGTAGATTCCAAACCCGCCGAAGCGAGTCTCCGGCACCAAATGCAGGCAAAAAGCGCCGGAGGGAAAAAACACCCCTTGTGTGGTCTTGTGTGGCCAGGCCAGCTAGAACCACACAAAACATACCAGAGACATCAGGGCAAAACCTGACACTTTTCACTCATGTAACATAACATCAAAAGAGAGTGAAAGTAAAAATAAATGGCTACTCTTATTATTTATATCAAGAATCAATAATAAAGCCTAGTACAGACACCTACCCCTAAGACGAGGCTAGCCACGAGACATAGGGCAAGCAACACGAAAAAACATGTGAAGCCTAACCCTCCCACGACGTCCTAGCAACCGGCTACCACACGTCGCCTCGCGCTACAGGGGCTCCAGAACGTTCCACACCCCGTGGGGCCACACGTGGATGAGAGCGTCAGAAAGATGCCCAAAACACCAGAAACACCATCAGATAGATGGCAAGCAGAGGAGCCCCGCATTAACACAGCCTCCTAACTAGCTAAAAGGCAAAGCTAATGCTGAAAAGGAAAAGTTAACATGAGGCGCCCAGGTCCGACCCGGACCGCATGGACGTCACAACACAATAGTACCCTAAATTAAACACACTTCCTGCGACCGTGCCAATGGGGACGACCGTTCTCACTAATCTAAACCTATTCTATAACGTCTCTGATAGATACAAATGAGCAAGGACTCACTACGAGGTGGACGAACGAAGAATGAAGAGAGACGGTCCCGCACGTCCACTCGCCACGGACGCAGGGAGAGGAAGATGAAATGACGCTTCATAAACAAACGTCTCACGGAGGATACTCCGCACCGCAAAACATCCACAAGCTCTGGGAAGCTTGGTTTATAGTATTTCTAATGCTTTATTTTCTTTTATTTTTTACAAAGTTTTTTCGTAGTGAGTACCCAATCATAAGGACGATTCCCGTAAGAGAATAAGCGTACCCTTACGATGTGTTCCTCTCTCTCTCCCTGCGGCGGTGGTTTCAAACAGCTAAAGCAAGGGCTTGAAAGGGAACTATCATGTAATAGGCATATCGTCAATGATGGAGGGGCCACTAATAAATAATAAATAATAAATAATAAATAAATAATCTTCTGATCTAGCTACTAATTCCAATTGGGGAGGGGTGGCAGAGTGGTCTTGCCACTGGACTGGTAATCCAATGGACCCGGGTTCGAATCCCAATATGTCAATGGGAAGATATTATTGGGATGGAATTTGTGCTGTACCTAGTGTCAGTGCATTACCACAGCACACCGAAATGCCAAATAAATACCCTCATTGTTCCCTGATTAAATAGCATTGTATGAATATTCCCATATTAAAAAATATGCTACAGGGGGGGCAATGCCTAGTGAGTTAATTGCTCAATAGGTGGCGTTCTGAGAGTGAGGGTCCGAGCCTGGGGGATGAGACTGTGAAGCACAGAGGTGGAGCAGCTTCAGAGATGGAGTTGCTTCGAGCCGTGAAGCTTCACATGTCTCACTCCCTAGACTGGAACAAGACCTCACTGGCCTCACCGTGTTCAGCGATAGAGTGTAAAGGCTATCAGCCTATGCCCGAGAGGGAGTAGTTGGAATATATAAAAAAAACAAAAAAAAATATCTTGCAAAATGCAATGTCACTGAAATAATTATTATCAGTGGTATAAAGACTTTGTGGACTGTCTACATCAGGCCTGTGACGTCATAGGAGTGTAAGTCCACCATCCAGTCCAGGATGAGGATACTTCTGTGACGTCACTATGATGTCACAGGCCTGATATAGACGATTCACAAAGTCCTTTATACCACTGTTAATAATTATTTCAGTGCCATTGCATTTTGCAAGATAGTTATGTGCAGGTTGGCGATTATCATTCCATGTTTATCTCAACCCATGCACCACCACCTTTAATATAGGGGTTAATATGGTATAATGAACAGCAACTCACTTTTAACTCTTTTAATTTTTTACACTGTTCATCTCTCCCTCCTCTTCCTTCTTCTTGTCTAGAGAACTAAGATCTGCCTCTCCAACGGCCAGATATTTAGCGTCTTCTGCTATAAATTTACCGGTCATTTCCTCCGACACCTCTATGCTAGATAGGTCGTCCGCTCCAATTTCACCCTCCGTCCTGGGTGAAAAGAAAATGAGATTTTAGTACAAGAAAATGGAGGTTAAATGTACAAAAATGGGATCAGAATTTTGTTTACACCTGAATGAGGTGAAGAATCTTAAAATCTCAAACTAATGGAGTGAAAGAGGGGAAGCCCAAACAGACCTTCCTTGGACCAAATAGGGTTAAAGATTCAACAGACTCTAAGGCCCGAATTCAGAACAGTGGCTTAAACCTCCTCGCTGGTTTAAACCCGAGATTGAAACTCAATCCAGGACTATCGGTATTCAGAATATAATCCTGAGCCGCTTATCCAGTCAATCCGCAGATTACTCTATCCGAGGTTTAAACCTGCGGGAGAGTAGGTTTGAAGTTAGATCAAAGTTATAAAATCTCAAATGACTTATTATAGTTTACACTAATCCATAAGGAATCCATAATATAAATGACTTATTATAGCTTACACTAATCCATAAGGAATCCATAATATAAATTAATAAAGACTGGTACGGACTATTAATAAAGACTGGTACGGACTATTTGCAGTCATTCTAAGCAAGTTATCTGCTCAACAGGTGGCGTTGTGTGTGTGTAAGTGTGAGAGTCCGAGTGTAGGGGGTGAGACAGTGAAGCACGGGAACGAGGTGGCTTCAGAGATGGGGTCGTTTCGGGCCATGAGTGAGCACCGTGCCTCATGTGAGGGCAAGATGGCAGGTGCTCGTTGTGCTCTACGTGCTTCACATGTCTCACTCCCTAGACTGGAACAAGACCTCACGGGCTTCACTGTTCATTGTAAAGCGGTGAATGTTAAGGCTCTCAGCCTATGCCCGAGAGGAAGTAGCCTAAGTTGGAATATAGGAAAAAAAAAAAAAAAAAAAAAAAAAGGGATTTATATAAATAATGGGTGACAAGTGTAAGAATGCAGCTCAGGCAGTCAATCCGAGGTTTAAACCAGCGGGAGGCTTGACAGACGATCGATTGAAGGCTTCCTACTCGCCACTAAAATCTCTTATTATTACTTCCAACTAACACAAACTGTCATTAAGCCGATTCTATTATATTGTAAAGAACGACAACAGTTTTTACATTACGTTGGAAATTATCTAAGCATACGAACAAATAAATAATGAGTGCCAAGGGAACGAAGCATCGCCGTAGCCTAATCATTGATGTGGTTATTCGATAATAGTTGTAAGTGTCTTGATAACCTGAGATGCCTCTATGCTGAATAAAATTAATTTTATAATCAAATGTCCACGAACATATATTATATATGTTAGTATTGTATTAGTTTATCATAGAACCAATAGTATTAGTTCATTACATGTTGCACAGCAAATACACTATAATTATTCACTGTATCCATGCAGTTATTAATCCTTTGTACGAATTAAAATATATAGCTAATATAAATAAGGAATCACAAGTGAACCATTTTCTTCAAATGCATTTAACAAGTAGCCTAGGATAAGAGATAATTTGTATGAGTTGTCTTTTCCATAGCCTAGTAGGTTGCAATGCTGCATAGTTTAAATCACGAGTCACATTGGTAACGGTTTTTGCCTACATACTTAATGGTTACAAATTATTTCAGTTGAGCTATTTATCCCATATACATGTGTCCAGTTGAGGGAGTATTAACAGTGCTGAGCATGCGGTAGATGCAGTATCTTAAGTATAAGCTTGACTTAAGCTCGGTTCACACATGCACGAAGTAACGTCCCGTCCGTCCCCGACCCCTTAATTCGCCGTGCCTAGGCGGCGTCTTTTTTGTGCAGCATAAAATAGTCCGTGTGGGTCGGGGACACTGCCAGAAAACGTGTTATGTCGGGGACACCCCCGGGACACACACGGAAGCAGTCGTCGTCTAGACGACGACTGCTTCCGTGTGTGTCCGTGGGTGTCCTGGCAAAAAAACTTTGGAACGGTCCTAGTGGCCATCGTGGCCTCCAGATTGATGCCGTGCTGCCTATTTGGTCGGGACGTGACGTTTCGTGAGTGAACCGAGCATTACTGTACCTAATGTTGTTGTTGTTGTTGCTGTTCCCCAAGCTGCCTGGCCGAACAGCCCCAAGGCCCCGAGCAAGGCCAAGGCCATAACCGAGCGCCCCCCACAGAACCCTCCCTGCCGACCACAATAAAGCCTGGGTGACCGAAGCCACTCCATGGCGGGGAGCTGAGGAGGGTGCGAAAACGCCCGGGAAACCAAAGCCCCACCCAGGGCCCTGTGCCCCTCAGCAATCATGAAGAGAAAGTTGAGGGGCAAAGGAAAAATGTGACGCTTTGGCTTCCAATCTTGGTAGATTGGGAGGTCAATCCACGGAAGAGACGCCGTCACTTGAGATCTAGAAAATATATAAGTAAAAGGAAAAGTCAGAGTAAGCTATGGGTATGGCAGAGATCGCTCAGTTCTCTCTGATAGACCAGCCCATCACCACATGACTAGAACCCAATCCTCTCAGCAACAGCTAGGAAAGGCCCTAGAAAGCCGCCTTTGGCGGGGGGATAGCTCCCCTATTTCAATCCCTTTCGGGGTTGGGCACCCGCAATGTACCTAATGTAGCTGCCTACAGTATTGGGTTTAGCGTTTTAGTTATCATTATCACTCTTAAATGTATTAATTGATAGATTATAAGTCGAACCACGGAGTACACATTAGTTCTGCATTAATACATAAGCCAATATCAATATTTCGAACCTTAACTACAATGAGAGTGCTTTCTTTTTATGATTAGCTTGGTGACTTCAAATGAATTAATAGCCTATGGTTGCCATGCAATTGGTTTGGATAAATGGAGCAGTTGATATCCGTACATGTAGAAATCAATGAACATTTATTTGTTGATAATTGATTACAAAACAAAAATAACAGGTTGCAGTTTATCACAGTATTGGAGTTTGGCAAAGCTTGAATGATTATATTTTTCCTCTGAGTAGGCTACCTGCCAATATCCAACAGTAGGCCTATCTTTCATGACATACACATACTGTACACATATACTCGTAAATTAAATATTATGTCCGATATATGCCATCATCTATATGCTCAGATACATTTTTAAATTTTTGAAACTCTCAGAAGCTTAAAGTAACTGAAATAGATAGGAGGAAAGTAGCGACATGTCAGGAGTAGGCTACTTCTACAGTATAGGCTACCCGGTACCGGATCATCTCTAATTCTATATTCATATTTGTTTAATTAATGTGTACTCTCCTGGTAAAACAACTTATTATATTATATAATTTCTTTTGTGAATTGGTAATTACAAACTAGAATTCACCTGAGCGAAAACAAAAGACGAAAATAAGGACATACAGTAAACTTCCGTTAATCCGAAGGGCAGCGGACCGGCCCTCGTTCGGATTAGTGGATTTTTCGGATTATCGGACTTTACCCCTATGAACCTGTGTATTAACCCGGGAACTGCTGGGAGACTCTTAAGAGTTCCCCTGGCGGACTGCTGGGAGACTCTTAAGAGTGAGTGAAAAAAAAAATCAACTTTTGACATCGAACAAAAAATATTTTGTTTATTTTTATTTTTGTATTTTTTTAATTTTGTTTGGCCCCTGGGCCATGCAAAATCTCAGTCCTCTACCTCCCCTCCTTCCCCACTTTCCTCCTCTCCTTCAGTTATCACCTATTTTCCCTGTTATTCCCTTATTCTGAGGTATATTTTCGTGCTAACATTAGCGAGTTGCAAGCAGGGTGTTGTCATCACTGATGGCAAGCGAGTGCAAGAGAGAGAGAGAGAGAGAGAGTATCGATCGACTGTGTCTCAGTGGCCTTGGGGGAAATTGGCGGGAAAGCAGCTTGCCTCACCCATACTTATACAACTCCCGGGCTATATCTCCGATTTTGACCATCCAAAACGCTGTTTTCACTCGTTTTATTGTTGTTTCAGGTTAATACCTTTATAATCAACCCATAATAGGCGCATATGGATAAGTATTAATGCTATTAATGGTACAATGAATATTTTAGTGACGGAAACACCTCAAATACGTCAGCACAGGGGGACGTTTCCAATTACCCCCATGCGCACTTGTTAGGTTAATGGCCTGACGAAAACATTGAGGCATTAGGCCACCCAAATGACACACACACATATCATATGTTCATGAAATCACTTCAAAAGTTTACCATTGTCATTGTAGCCTATTACCTACTTCAAAACATTAAGATTAATGGTCAAAGGAATCTGCTGATATAAACGTCTTCTTCTTCTTCTAAACACCATATGTCCGCATCGTCTACTAGCGAGTTTGTCTTGCTCTTGAAGATCAGATCAGATGTGGTTCGGGAAGTAATGCCTTAACAACGGCACTCACTGAGAGGTTCTTGTAATTTTCATTTTGTGATTTTCCTTTTGTGACGTGCTCTGTTATATTATATTGTATTGAAAGCACCCTTGTCTTGTTGTCTTGAAAGCACCCTTGGGACGCTCCGACCACTGAACTATAAATAGTTGCGTATCGGAACGTCCAAAGGTGCGTTTTCAAGCTCAAGACTAATACGTCCAAAGGTGCATTTTCAAGCTCAAGACTGAATGTGCTTGCAGAAAATGAGGTGCAAGCCAGTAGCGCATCGGAGCGTCCCAAGGATGCGTTCAAGAGCAAAACAAACTCTCTAGCAGACGATGTGGTGTTTACGTTTATATCAGTAGCTTCCTTTGACCATTAATCTGAATGTTTTGAAGTAGGTAATAGGCTACAATGACAATGGTAAACTTTTAAAGTGAATTCATGAACATATGATATGTGTGTGCTCCATTATGTCATTTGAGTGGACTAATGCCTCAAAAAGGGGACTTTGGGACTTCTTGAAATTCGGACCATCGGGTGAATTCGGATTTGGCCTCAAATTGAAAAATTCGGACTATTGGGAGATTCGAATCATCGGTCGTCGGATTAAAGGACTTTTACTGTATATAGATACAATGGCTCGTTCGTGTTCTTATTGGCTGACTGCATTCCTTACGGCACTGTGATTGGCTGTTGCAAACCTTGGACTTGAACAGAGATTTAAGCCGTGGATTACTCGATCTCGATCTTAAGCCCGTGTTCTGAATACGGATAAACCTTTGTTTTCGACCCAGGATCGAGTAATCTCAATCCTATGTTTAAACCTGCTCCGAAATCCGAGGTTTAAACCGTTGTTCTGAATTCGGGCCTAAGTGTTATTTATACAGTAGCAAAATTTGTTATACAACCACAGATCGTTAATTATCAAATAAAAGGGTTATATATTATTATTGATCATGTAAAAACAACCTATACTATACTGCATAGGGTAAGGCTGGGTAATTACGCCGCAGGTTAGTTCCGTGGCAACAGCAATAATACCAATTCAAAGGCCTATAGCTCCGAAACTATTGCAAGGATTTGGCTGCTGTTGGGCTTATGTTATAGACTCCAGAGGATGCTGACCTAACAAGGTCTTATGAGGTTTTCATCAATTATGCAAACAAATGGCTTTAATGAAATTAAATTGTTTACCACGTGGTATTTGTCTAACGGTCACACCGATATGAACGGCGAATTTGGCGGCACATAATAATCGAAGTTGGTCACCACATCCTTCTGGGCGAACTAATTGACGTAGCGACTTTTGGTTTTCATTATTCTCCAGGAGATTTGGAGCTTGATTTAGCTATTTAGTGGATGTTTGCAACCCTTTCCATTTCAGAGAATGATAAGAATGGAAATGATCGTGGCGAAATTACCCCGTCAGGCGGGGTCATTTTGCCGCGAGGTACGTACAGTATGTTTAAGAATATCTGTGGCATGCCCCAAATTATTTTTTAGACAAAAATATTGATAGGTATATTTAACAGAAGACCTGAATGTATAGATAAAACTTAATATTGTTCATAACTAGGCTTGAAAAGACAAAGAACTCTTTTTGTGATAGAGTGGTAAATGAGTGGAATGCACTGCCCCAGTATGTAGTCGATTCCAAATCAGTAAAGAAGTTTGAAAGCAATCTTGATAAAGTATGGGGAAGACAAGACTTGAAGTTTGATTACAAAGCGAAAATACAGAATAGTAAAAAAATTGCGTCTGCTGCCGCCGCCGCCAACACCGTGAACATCTGCAGCAGTGCAAGTACTGGTACTGAGCTGGATATACAGGCCTAGTTTGCCTTTTTTTCCAGAGGATCTACTGTAAGATACGGTAAGATAACACTAATAACCCCCAAATGAAATGAATAAAAGCATGTGAATTTCCCAGGATTCGAACCTAGGACACCAAATACTGTACAGAACTTACATGCTCTGACAATTTTACCACCGAGACAGTTAAAGGTTAAGTATATGACTACGATTAATATCCATTTATCAAATGCTGGATATCAATCTAATCATGTACTTGGACCTAACTGCACAATGAATAGCATAATGTTTATGCCAGAAAAGGAAGAATAATGAATGGGGTGCAGATCTCATAGGATCCGACCTCGCAAATTAATCGTTTGTTCCTGTACCTATAGATATGAATTAATATCATTCTTAACTCGTTCAGTACCAGCGACGGCAGAGAATCGTCAGTAGATAAACCACTCCCCAGTCCCAGCGACAACAGAGAGCCATCAGTAATATACGATCCTTGTAACTGCCAGTATCAGGCAGTGCCTGGTACCACGACCGTTTGAGCACTGCTCTAGAGTTGGCAACACTTCTCAGCTTATATTTTTTTTTTTTTTTTTTTTTTTTTTACCCATAGGTGGGTCTAAGGGGGGGAAAAGAGAGGGGGGGGGGGTGATAGGGAAGAGAAAGGAGGAAAGTATGAAGGAAAGTAGGAGAGTAACAGTTGGTGGGCAGACCACCTTGCTATGTTGTGTGTTTGAAACATGTTTTTGTGTTGGGGCAAGTGGTGTATTTTCTTTATGTTTGTTGTTTGGTAGCTAGCTAAGGACGAAAGTGTGATTGTTATTATTATAATTATTTTTATTATTATTACTGTTTGTGTATAGTTGAGTTCAATATTTTTCTTTTTGATTTGAATTTTATTTAGTATTTGTTTTTATTAATATATTGGATCTGGTTCCTCTAGTTCATTTATTATCTTTAGACTACTTTTGAACCAGGTGTGTTGTCTGAGGTCATGTTGTAATTCATGGTTATTTTTTATATTTACGAATATCGGGGCTTGTAGGTGTTCTAGTCTGCTCCATATTTTCGTTGCCTGTTTGTGGATGCGTATATTAAGTGGTAGAGTGTTTGTGTGTTCGTGTATCTGGATAGTTGTCATCGTATATGGGTAACGTTGGTTAGTGGCAAATCTTAGTGCTTTATTTTGTATTATTTGTAGTTTTCTGAGTTGTGTTTTACTCAATGTATGTGTAGGTACGGGGGGATAGTCTAGGATTGGTAATATGAGTGTTTTTACTAGGTGTGTTTTTATGTTGGTGTTAAGAGCTGAGAAGCGGTATAGTTTGTTCAAGGCTATTTGTGCTAGGTTTTTCCTCTGTTACATTTTTGGTGTAGCCATTTGTGCTAATTGTTAGGCCAAGGAGTCTTCCATTATTTTTTTCTTCTATTTGGTTATTATTTATATGTATTTGGGTTTTCTTTTTTACTCCTAGTTGGATGACTGTGAATTTATTGACGTTTGTTTTAATTTTCCAGTTTTCCTCATAGTTGTTTATTATCTCTGCTTCTCTTTGGGTCTTTCTAGCCATGATGGCTCTGGATGGCCCTCCGTATCCTACGATCTGTGTTATATCATCTGCATATGCGATGTTTGTGCCTGTTTGTGAGGGAGGGGTGTCACTTGTGTAGATGGTGAATAGTGTTGGTGATAGTACTGATCCCTGAGGGACACCACAGCTTATGCTGATTTTGTCACTTAGGGTTGTCTTTATTTTAATTCGGGCTGAGCGGTTTACTAGGAAATTATTCAGTAGCTTTTCTATTATTATTGGGAGATTTAGGTTTAGTATCTTATATTGCAACCCTAAGTGCCATACCTTGTCAAATGCTTTTGATATGTCTCTCAGGATGACATGGCATTGTCCTTTGTTGCTCATGTTGTGTGCTATTGTTTCTGTTGCCAGAGCTAGGGCGTGTGTGGTGCCTCTTCTTTCCCTGAAACCATATTGTGCGGTGTTGTATAGGTTATGTGTAGTTAGATATGTTCTTAGTCTTTTGTTTATGATTCTCTCGAATATTTTCCCTGGCACTTCTAGTAGTGATATTGGTCTTTGGTTTTCTTTGTGGTGTGGGTTTTTATTTTGTTTGGGGATGAGTTTTATTGTTGCTTCTTTCCATTTGTCGGGGAAATATCCTATGGAAAGTGCTGCATTTAGGATACTTTTTAATGTGTTTAGGGCTGAGTCAGGTAGGTTTTTAAGGATTGTTTTGTTTAATCCACTTTGTCCTGGGCATGTCTTTTTGAGCTTTGTTATGATTGTTTTCATGTCTTCTGTGTTTATTGGTCTGGACAGTGGGTTGTTAATGTCAAGTCTGTTAATGTCTATGTCCTCATATGGGATGGTTCTGTGTCTGTTTATCTGAATGAAGTCTTTAATGTAGTCATGTCTTGGTAGATCGTTGCCCCCATCATTGAGTATACTTTCCCAATATTCTTTATGTATCTTTGTCTGTTCTTTGATGTCATATATTTTGTTCCCCTGAGGGTCTATTGTGTAGTTTGTTGTAGGTGTGTCATGTCCTTGCATCATTCGTATTTTTTTCTAGAACGTTTCTGGGTCAGTGTATGAGTTGGCTGTTTCTGTTAACTGTTGTCTCCACATTTCGTTGTATTCTTGTATCATATTTGTCTTGAGGCTGTCTTGCATCTGTTTGTATTGTCTGTAGTGGTTATATGTCCATCCATGATTGTGTGCATGTTGTCTAATTCTGTTGTATTGGTTCAGTATCATTTTAGTTTGTTGGCTCATTTTAGGACTATTTAGAGTTTTATGGTGTGTTGTGGGGATATGTTTTTTCACATTATCTTCAATTATGGTGTGCCATTCATTTATTTTGGTGTCTATGTTTTCCTTTTTTCCGTTGTTTAGGTCAGTGTTTAGTTGTAGTTTTAGATCAATGTCGGTTTTGAATAAGTCCCAGTTCGCTGCTTGGAATTTGGGTCTTGGAGGGGCAGGTATTATTATTGGTAGGGTGGATATTGTGGTTATGATGGGGATGTGATCGCTAGTGGTGAGTGGTCCGGGGGTGAAGTGTATGTTGTGGTAGGTTTTATTGTTGGATAGTGCTATGTCGGGGTTAGTTGATGAGTGTGGGGCGTGGAAGGTTGGGAAGTGGGGGCCTATGTGTCTTATTAGACCGTTAGTGATTAATGTGCCTAATTGTCTTCCCACAGTGTTTTGGGTCCTATTATTCAGTGTGTGGTGTTTCGCGTTTAGGTCACCTATTAGGTATACTGGTATGTTGTTTCTGAATAGTCTGTAGAAGTCTGGGGTGGGTAAGTATGGTCTTCTGGGAGGTAAATAGACTGTGGCTATTATTATTGGGCCAGTGTCAGTCATTATTTCTATAGCTAGGAGGTCAGATATAAAATCATCATGTATTTTATGTGTGATAGTTTCTAGTACTGCTATAGCTGTACCGTCCATGGGACTGTCAGTTATGTTTTTTTTTTTTTTTTTGTAGCCTTGTATTTTTAGTGATTCGCTATTAGGGACACCGTGGCTGTTAATGAGTATTATGTGTGGTTTTATAGTGCTATATATGTTGCTTAAAGTGTGTCTTCTATTACTCCAGTGTAGGACGTTGTGTTGTAGTATTTTTAGTGTGTTCATGAATTTTGTTTGATAGATGATCTTGTTTTTGTTTTGGTTTGGGGTCGATTGGAGTTAACGATTAGTTTTCCTTTTGTGTAGAATGCTTCATTTAGGGTGTTATCTGTGTAGCATTTGTGAAAATAGTTAATAGCTTCATTTGGTGGCCATTGGGTACCGTCTAAGTCTTCAACTATAACCTTTTTGAGGGAGAGAGTTTTCCTTAGTTTATCCCATAGTTGGCTGTTCTTTAGGTTTTTGAATTATTCATCAGTGTGTATCATTATTTTGTAAGAGTGGCCTGTTTCATGTTCCTCAAGACTGGGTAGTTCTACATCGAGTGTTTCTTCATCACTGCTTGATTCTGTGTCTGTCTCTTCCTCATTGTCTTGCTGGTCGGGAGTGTTTTCTTCCTCTTTTGTTGTATTATGGGGGAGTTGGCTAGTTTCTGGGTTCATTGTTGTGGTTTGTGTGTTGAGGTTTGGGGGTGTCCAGATTGTGAATAGTTGGAGTATTTTTCTAGATTCTTCTTTGGTATATTCTAGGGGTTGGTATGGGGGCAAGTTGTTCTGTTGCAGACTCTTTGCCATTGTTTCTTGCATGGTTGACTTTCTGATTGCATTGCACGTGTGGGCTTCAATCCAAGCCCTACAAGCTGGTAGAGCCAGTATTTCTCGATCTTTTGAGGTGGGAGGTTGTTATATCTTGCCATTTTGGCCATATTGCTTGGGACTGGGGGGGATTTTTATGGTAGTACCCTATGGTACAGTAGGGGTTAACACCAATATGGTAGTACCCTATGGTACAGTAAGTAGGGTTACACCAATAAGTATATGGTACAGTAGGGTAACCCAATGGTACAGTAGGGTTTTTTTTTTTTTTTTTTTCTATGTGATTGAGGGAGGCAAAAGGCATAACTGCCTATAGCGAGTGCCTCCCCCATAGTTGAAAGAGTGACAGGGCCAAAATCAAGGGACGTTCGAGCCAAAATGCCTGGACACACGGAGTTTGAAGCAATTTAAGTCATAGGAAGAGGGAAAGACTGATTCTGGGAGAGAGTTCCAGAGCTCAGCTGTTGAGTAGAAGAAAGTTTGAGAGTAACGTTTCACTCTTGGGTTGGAGAGTTGCACAGAGTAGGGGTGGGATTGAGTTGCAAGACGGGTACCACGTGCCCTACGTAAAGGAGGTGGTATGCACTGGGATAGCTCTGAGGAACACTGATTATTATAGTAGCGATAGAATAGCGAGAGAGATGCAACATTGCGGCGGAGAGAGAGAGATTTCAGAGAGTTGGTGAGTGGACGGGAGTTAATGATACGAAAGGCCTTCCTTTCAACTTTGTCTAGGAGAGCGGTGTGAGAGGAACCTCCCCACACATGTGAACAATACTCAATACAAGGGCGCACTATGCCCCTGTACAGAGCAAGAAGCTGTGCAGGGGAAAAGAACCCCCTAAGGCGGTTGAGAACACCCAGCTTCTGGGAGGCTGCCTTAGCAAGACTGGTAATATGGTCCTTCCAAATGAGAGCAGAAGAAAAAGAGACACCAAGAATATTGAGAGAAGATGAAGGGTTGATTTTTGTATTGTTGAAGAATAAGGGATAGTCCGCTGGGAGATCCTGACGGGTAGATAGATGGAGAAATTGGGTTTTGGAAGCATTAAAGTTAACAAGGTTTTCTCTGCCCCAATTGGAAATAGTATTTAGATCAGAATTTAAGAGTTCTATGGCTTCATTACGTTTGTCGTTGAGGGATTGCTGGCTGGGGCGTTCTGAAAAACTAATGGAGTAGTGTAAGGTTGAGTCGTCTGCGTATGAATGGATGGGAATTAAGGTACAGTTAAGGAGATCATTTATAAAAATTAGAAAGAGAATAGGAGATAGGACAGAGCCCTGAGGAACACCGGAGTTTATAGGGTGAGGAAGTGAACAATGGCCGTCCACAACCGCAGCTATGGAACGGCCGGAAAGGAAATAAGAGACAAAGGCACAGATGGAGGGATAGAAACCGAAGGAGGGTAGTTTAGAAATTAAAGATTTATGCCAGACTCTATCGAAGGCTTTCGATATGTCTAGTGCAATAGAAAAAGTCTCACCGAAGTCCCGAAAGGAGGATGACCAAGAGTTAGTAAGATATGAAAGAAGATCACCAGTAGAGCGACCCTTAAGGAAGCCATACTGGCGATCTGAGAGCAGATTATGAGAAGAGAAATGCTTAAGAAATTTGGAAGCAAGAATAGTTTCAAAAACTTTAGAAAGACAAGAGATAAGAGCAATTGGACGATAGTTGGAGGGTTGAGAGCGGTCACCCTTCTTTGGGACAGGTTGAATGTGAGCAAACTTCCAGCATGAAGGGAAGACATTAGAGGATAGACAGAGACGAAAGAGTTTGCCTAGGCAGGGAGTCAGCACGGAAGCACAGTTTTTGAGAACAACAGGAGGAACACCGTCCGGACCGTACGCCTTATTAGTGTTAAGCCCAGAGAGGGTAGAAAGTACATCTTTAGAAGAGATTAGGATATTAGGCATAAGTAAGAGAGAGAGGAGGGCGGAGAGGGAGGAATAGCACCGGAATCATCCAAGGTGGAGTTTCAAGCAAAAGTTTGAGCGAAGAGTTTAGCTTTGTCAGAGGAAGAAGTGATGGTTGTGCCATCAGAGTGGGAAAGGGGAGGGAAAGACGAGGAAGAGAAATTGTTGGAGAGGTTTTTGGCTAGATGCCAGAAAGCTTGGGAAGAGCTAGAGTTGGATAGTTCAGTGCATTTATTATTGATGAAAGAGTGTTTGGCAAGTCGAAGAACAGATTTGGCTTGATTCCGGGCAGAAACATATGAAGAATGAGAGTCTTGAGTTTTTAGGCGTCGGTACCGTTTGAATGCTTCCTCCTTATTGCAGACAGCAGTAGAACAGGCGTGAGTAAACCAAGATTTTTTAGCATTAGACTGAGAGAAAGAGAATGGAATGTATGCTTCCATGCCCGATAGGATTACCTCGGTAATGCGTTCAGCACTCTCCTCGGGTCCTCGGCCATGGAAGCAGAAATCATTCCATGGGAAATCAAAGAAGTACTCCTATATCCTTTTCTGCATTCATTTCCTAGATCGCTTCATACATACTGTATCCTACCTTGGCTGTCTTGCTTGTCCCAATTTGCATGTACAGTCAGGACCCCCAATTCGCGAGAATAGGGGTGACAGGAGGCATCGCGTATTGTGAATTCGTGTATTGTGGAACTAACTTTAAATGGGAATAATTAGATTGGGTGACATCTCTCAATTATGGCCTATTTTCGACATTTTTGGCTCTACAGTACAGTCTATATCTTATATATAAGAAGAACAATGAATAAAAATATGAAACCTTACCTTAAAATTAGTAGTAGATAGGCTAGGACTAGGACCGTAGGACTTCACGATTTTCTCCAACTTCTCCCTCCCTGACGAAATCGTACGAACAGTTTACTCTGACAAGCCTATTGCACAGTTTCCTTCTCCTTTTTTCTTGCGATCCAACACTTCCACCTTCATTTTGTGTGTTATCTTTTTATATTGGCGTGGCATGGCGAAAAAAGTGGCAGGCACTACAAACGTTTGGTCACTCCGCACGGCTATGAACGCTTGAGCGGGACTGTGGGAGGGAGGGTAAGCGGGAGGGAAGGCAGGCGTATGCCCGTCTTCTTCTCTTTTCGAAGCTACTCCTGGGCCTCGCGAAACGTAGACGTGCTCGCGTATCAAGCGGGAATAGCGGATTTGGCCCCTTCTTAGCTCTCGATTCGTGTATTGTGGTACCACCTCGCGTAATTAATGTTTAATTAATTAATGTTATTTTCGAGGGGTAACTCGTGTATTAGGGTTTTCGCGCATTGTGGAATCGTGTATTGGGGGTCCTGACTGCACTTGCATTTTTTGGATGAAAAGGCATTAACCCCTTATTAGCGGGGCCCGACTTAAGCCCATATCGAAAAATCTGGACTCTGTGGCGGGGCCCGACTTAAGTCTGTGTGCAATTTTGGCGCAATATTGGCTCTGAGAGAGAGACGAGCGACGGGAGAGCGTAGGTTGCCTCATGACCGCTCGCCACGGCTCCCGTGGGCCTACTGACATCTACTCCACACACATCCACCCTCCCTCCCTCGCTACACACGTAATTATGTAACGAAATGACCGTATTTTAGCGATTTTGCCCTTCGGTTGCACGATCGTTGCAAGACAACCAGTGATCGTAGAAGGATGGTTCAGGTGTCATTGGAAAGCTCAATTAACTCCCTTTCAAGGATACATAATTGTATTACGCTCTGGCTCTTGTTTATGCATGAAAAAGAGCACGGAAACAAGCTCGTAAGGTGTTAACCAATGTTCAGACCATCCCTTCGTGCCCTCCACATCTCCTTGAAGCAAACCCACATCTTCCTTACTCCTCACTCTTCTATACAGCTTGGTGTCATCCGTATACAGGTATATCTCACTTCCATTAGTTATAACTTCAGGTAAGTCGTTGATAAACATAACGAACAGTAGTGGTCCCAACACAGATCCCTGAGGTACCTCACTTGTAACTTCCCTCCTCCCCGAGCCTATTCCATTCACCAATACCCTCTGTCTCCGATCTTTCAGGAAGGCTTCTATCCATTTCACACATTTCTCTCCTATATTATAGCTTCTAACTTTCTCTATTAGCCTTTTATATGGGACCTTATCGAAGGCCTTCATAAAATCGCAATATACCACGTCTATAACATCCCCATCCTCCAGAATTTGCATCCAATCGTCTACCACCTTAATCAGCTGTAGCACCGTCGAATTCCCCGGCAAGAATCCGAACTGTCTCCCACTGAAAAGTTGGTTTGATTTCATAAGTTCCATGATTCCTTCTCTAATACAGTTTTCATTAGTTTACACACAACACTTGTCAAACTGACCGGTCTATAGTTTCCTAGGTCATTTCTTTTTCCCTTCTTAAAAGTAGCTGTTATGTTCGCCTCTCTCCAGTCCGTCGGGATTTGTCCTGTATTAAAAAATACCTCAAATAATTTTTTTAATGGCTCTACTAACATCTCACCTCCTTCCTTTAGGATTCTTGGATGTATCCCATCCAGTCCCGGGAACTTACTTCTGTTCATTTTTCTTATAGCACTCCTTATTCCAGCATGGGAGAACTCTATCAGTTCCAGTGCTGGTACCTGTTTGATGGGAATAGTAGGCACCGCTTCATCTGACTCTACTGTAAGTACCTCCCCAAAGTATTTCCCCAGCACCTCTGCTTTCTCCTTATCAGTTTCTGCTCTATTCATGTCATCTGAGTCTCCTATCAGTTCTGGGATACCTACTCTTCTTGTTAACTTTTCTTGAATATACTTCCAGAATGTTTTTGAATTATCTTTCACATTCCTTGCAATCTCTCTTTCCCTCTCCTTCACCCCCCTCCTTGTCTCCCACCTTATTTTATTGTTTATTTGTCTGCGTTCCAAATCCACTTCTTTAGTTTCTATACTAGACCCATTGTTCTTTTTTAACAATTTTAGTCTTTTTAGCCCACAAACGTTTCTTTCTTCTTATCAATGTCCAAAGCTTTCTTTTCATTGGTAATTCTGGGTTCGTTCTTTTCCTCAATTTTTTTTATCCTTATATTCTCTTACTGGTACACATTTGAATATAGCATTCTCCAGTTTGACTATAATCTTCCTCCATATTCCCTCAGCATCATCACCGTTCAAGTGCTCCCTCCAGTCAATGTCCAAACACCGTCTCAGCAGCTCATAATCTGCTCTACCATACATGTATATTTTTTTGCTTCTTTTATCCCTCTCCGATTTAATGTTACAACTAAAGCTTATACAGGCATGGTCACTACGACCTATAGGGCTATCCACATTGCCATCCTCCACTATATCCTCCTCACTGCTAAATATCAAATCAAGTACACTCCCCTGTGTCCCATCTCTATATCTTGTCATCTCTGTAATATGTTGTGTTAAGAAACAATCTCTCACTTTCTCTATGAACTTGTATACACTGTCCCGCTGGAGTAGTATTATTTGCCCAGTTGATCTTTGGCAAATTGAAATCTCCAATCAAAATCTTATATTTGTTCTCTATTATCTATTTCCTCCATTGCTTTCAGTAGGTTATCATCCTCTTCCCTACTATTATTTGGGCTTCTGTATATTGAGGCAATTAAAATTGACCCTCTTGCAAATTTTACTTCAATACAAAAATACTTACAATACTGCTGTCTCATATCCACCTCATTTACCTTAAGCGCTTTTCTTACATAAATAAACAGTCCACTTCCAACCTCTGCTCTAATAGCATTCCTCTCATACAACTCAAAACCCTCCAAACTATACTCCACCAGTTCCCTTTCAATTCTAGCATTTTTTGGTCTTACTTCCTGTAAGGCTATGACATCAGGTTTTTCCTCTTCATCCTGCAACCTACATATCAGTTCTCTTTTCTTGTCCTGGGTAAACACATCAACATTACTAAACATAATCCTTAATCTTTCTACCATTCCTTCAGCAACTACATCATCCCGCTCCGCCTGTCCGTACGCTACTCCCCCCCCTAGCACTACTGCTCTTCCCCTCCGCCACAACTCCTATCACATTCTCTTCCCTCCCTGATCTCCTCCCTTCTGTTCGTATAAACCACTTCTTCAATTTCCCGTCCCTCACTCTCCAGAAAAACTTCCTCTTATCCTCCTCACCCAACTTTCCATTATCTTCATCAGCCTTTTCCTGTAATTCCTTTATTTTTTTCCTTTGTTCTATGCTCAAATCCTTCTTTAGTCTTATATGTTTCAGTTCTTCATTTGTGTTTAGCCTACAACTAAAATGTGTCACTGTCTCTGCCACTGCCCTGGTTTTAAACTGTACTCTTATAGGTCTCATCTCCCCCCTTCTATATCTACCTATCCTACTGACTTCCTCCACCTGCCATTCCCATCCACATCTTTCATGACCTCTTTCACTTTCTCCATATCCCTCACTTTTCTCACTCCATTATCATTCATATAAGCCTCTATATCTCCATGCATGATTACACCCCTATCCCTGTCCATGGCCTCCCTCACGACACTCTCCTTGTTCTTCATGACACCCACGACTGCACTCTCAAAACTTTTTTTGGTCTTATTCATTTCTTCCTTTTGTTCTTTCACAATATCCTCCAAAGCGTTAACTTTCTTTTCACCTACCACCGTCCATGCAGTTGACTCCTTCACTTCCTTGAATCGTCCTTCGTATTCCTTCAGCTGCTCCTTCAATGCCATATTTTCTGCTCCCAATTCATCTACCCATTTTAATACCATCTCTAGGCTATTATTAACTTCCGAAATAGGCCTACATTCGCTTACTTCACTAGGCCTATTCCCTTCCCCACCTGACACACCACATAGTTCACACAGTACCTTAACTTTCTCACCAATGTCCCCCTTCCATGTGTCCGTATCACTCTTCCACTTTTCCAAATCCTTCACTACCTTAATAACCTCTTCTAACTTCTTATCTGTACTCTTAAACCCACGGAAACGTTCTAGCCTTTCTTCCGCCTCCGAAATTCCCGAACTTCCCTCCGCCATTTTTTTTACGATCACAACAAATCACAACAACTCCCGCTGTCCCGTTTCACTACTCTTATTACACTATATATCACCCCTCCACCACACCAATTTATCTTCCAAACACTTCACGAGTCCTTCCTCTCCTCGCCAGCTCCGTATGCACTCGAAATTCTGTGTTATTTACTCTTGCCCATGTAATATGCCGGAGCCTCAAAAAATGTGTCCGCCTCCCGCCATTGCCGCCGACCTAAAAACCTAGATATTCCTTTAATTTTAGTCATCATTACTAAATTTACAGTCAAAATTTATTGTACGTTTCACAGTTCTTATTATATTCTTGCAAGTGATTAAATGGCCAAACAAACACACTCTATGTATAAATGAGTTGTCAATAATAAAAATATATACATACTGTACACTTTGACCCAAGAAACGCGAAATTGATGTAGGAAAAAGTGCCAAAAACGGGAAACTTCTAGCCTTCAATTCTGACAGAATGTTATATTTACGATATAAAGCATTATTTCTTCTCCATGTATGTTTATTTTACTTATATGATGAACATAGGAACCTTGAAGAACAATAAAAGAAGTGGGAACAGCAATTAGGTGGTGAAAAACGTATAATTTATTAGTGGCCCCTCCATCATTGACGATATGCCTATTAACCCACGAAATCCGGGAGGGCCTCATATGATCCCGATCGCTGTGTCCGGGGCCCTTTATGTACAGGCAGACTTCATAATTCAGTAACTACTGATTGAGACCACCTAGAGCAGTAAATTTATTTGCAAATTGTAGAACTCTTTGTTATCTATAGAATGCCGTTGAGATGACATCGATACGACGCGTGGTTGCCGTGTTATGACGATTTTAGCGGCGATTTTTACCCGCGCATTTTGCCTCATATTAGGCCTCCCGGATTCCTGCCAATATTTCTTTTTGCCTCACTCCCGGATTCCGAGGGTTAACCCTTTATTGGCGGCGCACAACTTATGTCGTGTGAATGAAATTTGGACTAAGTGGCGGTACACAACTTATGTCGTGTGCCATTTTCACCACGTAATGTTGCAGAGAGAGAGAGCTGAGCGGTGTGAGGAGCGTAGTAAGTCTATGACCGACGCACACCACCGCGGTGGGCCAACTGAAGTGAAAACCACCCTTCCTTCTCCCCTCACACTCGCTACACAGGGAATTATGTAGGGAAAGTACCTAATTACATGGTTTTTGCACTCGTGTTGTGCGATCGTTGCAAGAAAACTATCGATTGTACAAGGATGGTTGGGGTGTCATTGGAAAGCTCTGTTTATGCCCTTTCAGGGATAGATACTTGTTTTACGCTCTGGGTCTTATTTAGGCATGAAAATGATCACGTAAACAACCCTATTTAGGGTAAAAACACCCCGCTGGGCGGTACATATAAATTACTGCCTAGGCCGCTCGTTAGGTGTCAAGTAATAGCTCTCTTTCGAACACCTGCGGTCAGCCTGTTTGAAACACCCGCCACAGGGGAAAGAGTGCCAACATCATAAGTGCAACGCTCATTCTCATATGGAATCGTCTTTATGATTGGGTACTCACTACGAAAACACTTCGTAAAAAAAAAAATTAAAAAAGAAAAATTAACTTAAGAATTGTTATAATAAAGCTTTCCAACTTCGTGGATGTCTTTCTGTGGATTCTATCCGAGATGCTGAACCAGGCAACGCCATTCCTCCTTCCTTCCCCTGTGGCCGTCCCGACAAGGTGTGCGTAACCTGTCCTCCGCTTCATTCGACATTCGTTCACCTCTAGTGAGTCTTTTGCTCATTTGTATTTATCTGAGATGTTATAGAATAGGTTTAGATTAGCCAGGACGGTCGACCCCATTGGTACATCCACAGGAAGTGTTAAAATAGGGTACTTATGTGTAGGTGCCCAGTCGGTCCGCATTGGACACGCGCACCATGTGTTTTTGTTTTTGTTTCTATGCCTTAGCTTTGCTATAACCTAGTTATTTAGGAGGCTATATATCTGCGGAACTACGTTACTAGCTATCCATATGATGGAGTAGCATTTTTTGCTTTTATAGCAGACGTGCTGGTTTAAGAGTTGTCCCACGTGGTGGGGAACTTTCCAGAATCCGAGTTTGCTGTTTTCCCTTTTTGGCCTGGGGCGCCATGCGTGCTGCTGCTGCTGTGTCTTCTTGGGAGGTAAGGGTGTATTATTCGTCGAAATATCTACCTCGAGCCTCGTGACCAGCCTCATTAGGGGTATTCTTAGTAGGCTAGAGGTTATTATTTGTTAGTAGTCTTGGCAAATCCAACGTCAAGGCTATTAACCTAATTGCAATGACGACTTGTCTATTTTGACTGCTATGTCGTCATTCCAACCGCGGTTAAAAAGAAAACGTCTAGAGTCTACTCCTTATCTTGCTCTAGGAGACGTTGTACATTAACCAAAACTACCACCGAAGGTGAAAAAAGCATAGAAGAGAAGAAAAAGGGGTTCACCTTAGTTACCGCTCAAGGCCCATCCCGTGTTCCGTCATGTGCAGATCCCTGTCGAACGTGCGCATGAGCGACCCTCTTTTGTCATCATTTTTTCACGCGTCTCCATGTTGAGTCCGCTTTTGTTGTGCTCCTTCAATTCACCCTGTTTTAGGTTCGTTTCGGCTTATCTGGCCTTCTTTTTTGGTTAGACAGATGTTACATGATCTAGGGCACACGTAAATGGGCTCCTAAGTGTGTATAATGGAGACGCGTGTGGAAATAGCTACCGAAGGTACGGGGGCGCCTGGCGTTCCTCGTCTATGTTTTTTCACTCTTTCTCTTTTCATATTCTTTTTTCCTGTTAGTCTGGGCATAGTTTAGCTTTTAGCTTATTTTAGCCTAGCTAGTTTTCTCATTCAGGAATTGCTATGCCCCTATGAGTTTTCATTTTTTTCATAGCCTAGGTGTACAGTTGGTAAACAATCTGAGATTTAGTTGGTGGCGGTGCTGTTTGTAGAGTTTGTGTTGGCCGCGTTATTCCCGAGTCCCCCCTTTCGAGCCTTCACTGTGTCTCAAGGGCCTGGGCGACAGGTGGTTCGTGATATCCAGGGGTACCCCACGGGGGCCCCTCCTTCACACCACAGGGTTTTTCGCCCCTGACACATTCTCTGCTCACGGCTAGGCCACCCTTTTTCTCGCCAGTTTCATTTACTGGTTTTTGTTTTATCTTCCTGTTTCACCTCCATCCTTTCATAGTCTTTTTGCCCAATCCAGGGGTACCCCACGGGGGCCCCTGTTTGTGCCAAACCACCCTCCCTGCCACTTCTCCTCATGGGCTTTGCTCTATCTCTGTGGGTTGGGTGGTTCCTGGGGGATGTGCCTCCTCTCCCCTGGTGTGTCTTCCTTGCCTCTCCCTTGACCGGTTGAGTTAGGATATAATCAAGGAAGACACTGCTCAGCTTGATGGCCATCATCGCTTGGAGTTCATAAGGAGATGACGCATTTTTGTGGGCCTTTTTTGGTATTCCCTAGACGCTCCTCTCGCTTTTTCGGCGCCGGACCATCTCGGCCGGTCCCGCAAATTTGCGGAGAGCTCGATTCGGTCCTCTGGGACGTTTCGGTTCCCCGCAAATTTGCGGAGATCGCTGGGGGGGTCCCGCGGAGATGCGGGAGGGTTGTGTCGGTACGGTTATGCCTCCATTGGCCCGCAAATTTGCGATTATAGTTGGCTTTCACTGTTGACCTTTTTTATGTAATATTGTTGCCTGATACTATATTGGTGTATGCACTTTACTAGTGTTATGGACCCTGCATGTAAGGTGTTGAGTGGTGGTTAACACTTTCTCCATCTTTGCAGGTTCTGCTTGTGCTCTTCCACCTCGCCCGCCCTCCTCACCTACCTCGGTGCTCCCGGTTTAGAGTGAGTACGGATACCGATTTGCATGTGTGTTACTGTTTACCCATGCTCATTCCCTGGTTTTTATTGGACATTCTCTACACTTACTCCTTCGACGTGCTGCTTATGGTGTGTGTTCTTCCGTTGCAGGTGGGATGCCTTGCTTTCGCCAGGGTTGTGGCTCCCCGTGCTTGGAACGCCACAGGTCCTGCTTACGCCACTCGCAATGTGTGTCCTCTACGGCCTACCTCCCTGCTTTGTGTGGCCCGTGTATGGACCTGGTGGATGTGGTGGACCGTCACCCTGGTTCCTCGGAGGCGGCAGTGGCCTCTGCTTCCCTTCAATCAGTGTGGGCGGTGGTCTCCCACCACATTAGGACTGTGGGCCACCGTTCCCCGGCCTTTGTTGACGACCGGATCCGCGTCGCCCTGGGCATCCCTGACCCGTCTGGAGGCCGTTAACCTGGCCCTCTCCCTGCTCGGGCCCTCCTCCCTGGATCCCGTGGCCGGTCGTCACATCGTCGGGAGGATCACCAGCTCCATCCACGCTCTCGCTCGCCTCATCGCCCGTCCTCTACTGCCCCTCGTCGTCCTCCTGATCGCCTTGACGCCGCCCATCGCCCTCGTCATGGTTCTCACCCTGAGGCCGGGGTTAGCGGCTCTGCCCCTGTGCGCCCTCCCCTGGCCTCTCTCCGGATAGGGGCTCTACTACCTTCCGCCCGCTTCCCCTGCACAAAAGACGTCCTCTTCCTTTGTCCTCTACGCGTGCGGATGTTCATGCTGTAGCTGGCCCTCTGCTCCCTCCTCCTACACTGTCCAGGAGGGTCCGCCAGGATGTAGTTGCTTCTCCTGCTGCTTCGGTGCCTATTCTTCCTTCACGGTCTCATCCCAAGGTGGAGGTCCCTCCCTCCTCCGCCTCGGTGTCGGGCCGCCCTGTTCTCTCAGCCCCGGGGATCCTTGCTCTGTTTCCCCCCGCGGCTCCTTCTCACCTCCTTTCACCCGGCCAGCCTTCCCACTCCCGTCATCCTGCTCCTCCTCATTCTTCTATCCCTGATCTTCACTTACCAGCTCGCCAGGGGGGTACCCCGCCTCTTGACTCGGTGGAATATAGCGAGGTTTCGGGGTCCCCTTTCTCGGGAGCTGACGTGTCGCTGGAAGAGGGGGATGGTGATGTTTCCCCCTAGGGCGTTAGTGATCGGGGACGAGACCCTCAGGGGCGCCACGGCCGTCGTCGCTCGCCTTCTTTGGGCCGCGACGCTGCTGTTTCGTGTCATGGGTCTCGCTCCCGCTCACCCCTGCGGGCCGAACAATCTTCGGGGGGGTCGCCTCTCTCGGATCGATTTTCGGCAATGCAGGGGTGGGTTGTGTCACACATCGACGAGCGCTTGGAGGCGATGCAAGACTCCCTCTTATCGCGCTTCTTGGCGGTGACACAACCTCAGCGCCTCACCCAACCTACCCCTGCTTTGGTCCCCCTCCCTTCTGCAGTGCACCACATTCCTTCTCGCCCTGCTTCTCCGCCTGCCCGGTCGTCAGCTAGTACTGCTCCTGCCCTAGCTCAGGAGGTTGCCCCTGCTGTCTCCCATGCGGGGGTTCTCCGTCTGCTAGGGCAGGGTCCGCACTTGCCCCCCATCCAGAAGGCCAAGGTCCCATCGCGGACCATGCCGCTCCTCTATGGCTCCTTGGCTGTTTGGAAGGGGGTGCAGGCCTCCCACCCGGAGCGTGCTACCGGCTTCCCGTCAGGTGAGAGGGCCCTACCTTCGGACTGGTCGGTGCAAATTAATGATAAGATGCAGTTCAGGGCGATCAGGGTGGATGGTCAGGTGGCTGACGTGGAGGTGCGGGTTTACCCGACGAGGACTGACCTTCAGTACTTTTCGGTGAAGCCCAAGCCCCCGTCTGCTCCTCGGACTAAGCTCTGGTCAGACTTCAGCCGCCAGGACATCCTTCAGGATGTTCAGTCCCTGGCTGTGTTGATGGGACTGTCCTCCTATGGGACGGGTTTGTGCGACGACGGTAAGCCTGGCTTGGCCGTCGTGCTCGATAACCCTCTCCCATTGGAGGCCTTAGAATTCGCCAACCGTTCCGTCGACAGATCTACTTCAGTCCCTCCCCCGGAGTCATCACTGCTTATGCCTCCTCTTGTATCTGTCGGCGGATTGGATGGCAAGTTCTGGTCCTGGATTAGCGCGCCCAAACTTGAAATTTGTTCTATTGCTAACCCGTTCTTCTCTCACCCAGATAAGTCCTCTGTCGACAGGGATTTTACCTTGCGACAGAGGATGGCGAACTTATTATCTTGTCTTTTAGGTTCCCTCCAGACGTCTGTTCACCACCTGCGGCTTATCGAGGCGACTGCACCGGGCGATCTTCGCGAGAGTTTGGACCACGTTCGGCGGATCCACCTTCAGCTCGCGGTGTCTTTGGTTCCCGAGCTGAAGGCGGTTTTGTGCGAGGCAACTCGACAACGCCAGACGGTAAGGTCCTCTGTTCTGGAAAGCCCCCTTGGATATTCGTCAGGGTTTGTTGTACTCTGAGCTCTATACATCGGGGCTTTTTCCGCAGGATGCTTGGGAACGCTACGCTTCTCTGTCGGCGGACCCTGCTTACGACACGCAAAGACGCGCTGTGTCGCGACCAGGGTCTTCTCAGTCCCGTCCTTCTGACGGTCCTCTTCGGGGTGCTGCCGCCAGTGCTACCGCCAAGAAAGGGCGCAGGAAAGGGAAGTTGCCGGCCAGAGCGTCGGTTCCGCCTCGCACTTCTGCTCCTGCTCCCTTTCATCCCCGCCGAGAAGGGGCTGGCCAGCCTTCCACTTCCGGCCGCACTTCGACAGGGTCAGACGCGCGACGGACAGGGGATGGGGTAACCCGCCCTTTTCGACGAGGTGGGGGGGGGGGGAGAGGAGGTCAACGTGGCTCTTATGACCGCAAGGACCGTACCAGGGGACCCTCCACGTCAAAAAATGTGTAGGTTCTCCGGGTCGGTCTCCTCCTTGTTCTCCTTCTCGCCTAGCCGAAAGGGTCGCTCACCTCATCTCGGGGGCTACCACAGGTTGTTTTCACCCTTGCGCCCCTCGCTGACCGCGAGGGACATGGGGGCGGAAGATTGCACGGAGGGGTCTAACCTGGAGATGGAAGTCCAGACCCCCACTCAGCTCTTGTCAACGAAGCCGGCCCGTCTCTTCGGAGGTGGCCGACGTGATAACGTCCATGCACGAGCAGGGAATCGTCAAGGAGGTGAAAGCCGGTCAACCGGTTTTCCTCTCCCGTGTATTTCTGGTACCAAAGAAGGACTGCGACGCGATGCGACCAGTGGTGGATCTGTCGGCCCTCAACGGGCACATCGTGAACACACGGTTTCGGATGCTGACGGTGCACCAGGTACGACTGGCCCTGCGGCCTCTGTCGTGGGTAGTGTCGCTGGACCTCAAGGATGCGTATTGGCACGTTCCTATCCATCCTCGTTTCCAGCGATTCTTGGCCGTTCAGACTTCCGATCGTGTGTTCATGTTCGACAGACTTCCCTTCGGTCTCAACATCGCGCCGCGGATCTTCTCGAAACTGGTGAAGCAGGCTCTGGATCCTCTCCTCAGGAGCGGCCTCCAGATCCTGTTTTACTTGGACGATTGGTTGATAGTTTCAGACACCCTAGAACAGTGCGTCCGCGACACCCTCACAGTAGAACACCGTGAACGACCGCAGCAGTGCAAGTACTGGTACTGAGCTGGATACACAGGCATAGTTTGCCTTTTTCCAGAGGATCTACTGTAAGAAACTGTAAGTAGTTCAACACATCACACAGTTAGGGTTCAAAATCAATATTCCCAAGTCCCGCCTGACCCCGTCGCGTGTACGTGACGTGGGTAGGTCTCGAATGGGATCTGACCAGCGCTACAGTGACCCAGAGTCAGCCAAACGCGGTGAAACTTCGCAGGAAGGTCTTCGCCGTGTTGCACTCGGTCTCCCTCCCGAGGAGGATCTGGGACTTGTTAGTGGGTTCACTGAATTGGGCCGCTCTGACCATTCCTTAGGGAGGCTCAGGCTACGCCGCCTAATACTCATGGGCAACAAGGTGTTTCCGTTGGCCCCTATGGATCGGCTCATGCCGATCCCGCGTACCATTCACAGACACTTAGGACACTGGGTTGCTCGGGGCACGCTCTCTGCGGCTGTGCCCTGGACCGTCCCCCCGCCGACGATCTGGGTAGATACAGATGCGTCGAGCGAGGTAGGGTGGGGTTACCAATCCAACCTGGGACATCAACATCACGGCAGATGGGTGGGACACACACACCTACACATCAATGCCCTCGAACTGTTGGTTCCCTTGTTCTTCCTGAGGGACCACGCTCTGGCCCTTCGGGGAAAGTCGGTGGCCTTCAGGATGGACAATCAGACAGCTGTCCACTGTATCCAAAAGCAGGGGTCCTCCAGGTCATTGACTCTGTTGGGGATCTCAGAGAAGTTGTTCTTCCTTGCGAACCGACACAACATCTCCCTGCACGCCTCCTACCTGCCCGAGACTGCCAACCTGTGGGCGGACGCCCTGTCGAGAGGACAGGGCGTTCTTGTAGAATGGGCAATGAAACAGACTGTGTTCGACGACCTCGCAGCTTCCTGGGGTGTTCCGGAGGTCGACTTGTTCGCATCGAAGGAGACGCGCAAGTTGCCTCAGTACCTATCCCTCCGGACTCGTACTCCGGAGGGGGGTCCGGACGCTTTCATGGAAGACTGGAACAGGTGGCAGTCGATATACATATTTCCGCCACCAGACGCACTGTTGATGTGCAAAGTCCTCGCGAGGCTGCGGCTGTACCGCGGCAGAGTCTGGCTAATAGCGCCTCTGTGGCCGGCCCAGGCTTGGTACGCCCAGTTGAAGCGGTGGTGCCCGAGTCCGGTCCCTCTCCCTCTCTCAAGCTTCCACTTGAGCCAGGTTGGAGACCTGCGGACCTCGTTGGCCTTCGCATCGTGGATGTTCATGAGGCACGGTGGCTCCCAGTCCACGGACGGGCCCTGACTGACTTCCTGAAGCGTTCATGGACGTCTTCGACTTGGGGGACTTACGAGTCCGCTGGAGGTCTTTTACTAGGTGGATACAGGACACTCACCAGACAGTTAGCTCTCCTTCCCTCATACTACACTACTTGTTTCACCTCTTCCGTACACGTCACTTTCAAGTCAACACTATACGTAACCACTTGTCTGCCATCCCGGAGGTCTTTGAGTCCGTCACTGGGCTGGTCGTTCCGCCGAAGGAGCTGGATTCCTTCATGAAGGCTGCCTTCAGGGAACGACCGCCTCCGCGCCAGATCCCTCCTCAGTGGGATCTGGGGCGAGCTCTGGACCTTCTGGCTTCACACGCATATACACGGGACACTACACCGGTTCAGTTGCTTGAGCGTACACTCTTCCTTGTCGCTCTGGCCACTGGGGATAGGGTGTCTGAACGAGCAGCCATGACACGGTCCCAGGAATGGATGCGATTCTCCCCGTCCTTGAATGTCGTCACGTTAGCCCCCTCCCCTCATTTTGTTGCCAAGAATGAGAGAGACCCACGATTTCAAGCCTTTCACCATCCAGGCTTGAAAGCGTGGGCATACTCACCATGTGTTGTGCCCAGTGCAAGCCTTGCACTCCTATGTTGAGTCTGTGGCGCCGACTTCGGGTGTCTCCTCGGACTGGTGGGAGGCTCTCGAAGGTGCAGATAGGACGCCACATTTGTCGGGTCATTCGTGCCAGTAACCCTGATTGTAGGGGTTCTGCGCACGATGTGCGATCCTTTGCTGCCTCCTTACGGTTCCTGAAAAGTCGATCCTTACCTGACATCGCTTCGGCGGGTTTGTGGTCTTCTGTCAATACCTTCGTCTCCTCCTACCTCTCCATGTCCATTGTTAGACCCCCTCGGCCTGTGATAGCTCTCGGGAGTCGTGTTTCCTAGAGCTCTGGCGAAGATACCTGGTCTTCCCCCCTTGTCACTCTTTCATTTACTTTGTTTTCTTTGGAAAAGGGGTGGGGAGTACGGGTTTGCAACACTTGATTGCAAGTTTGGGATTATGTTTTTATGTATACCGTACATAAGTGTTTTTGCCAAATTGAAATTTGTGTTTTATTATTGTGTTCAATGTTTTTGTTGGTTTTGGAAGAAAAGGGATTTTGGGTACAGTACTTTTTTTGGTTTAAGACAAGTCTATGTTTTTGCATTACTATGAATGACGGGCACGTGTTAAAACTGTTCTTTTTAGCTACTCCTCAGTTTTTCACTCTTTTATTAAACTCTCTTGTTTAAATTGTGTTTCTTTGTCATTCATAATTTTGTTTTATGCATTGTTTTTTTTTGGTATGTTGGGCTTGGATGTCCTCCTCCTATTTGTTATGCAGCCTTGACGTTGGATTTGCCAAGACTACTAACAAATTGGGATGTTTAACGTACCTTCCAACCTACCAAATAGGAAAACCTACTATTTGGTAGTAGTCTTGGAAAATCCAACGTACATAATACCCTCCCTCACGCCGGACCCCTGCCCATCCGCGTTCTTCTGCTGACGTGAGATGTGATGACAAAAGAGGGTCGCTCATGCGCACGTTCGACAGGGATCTGCACATGACGGAACACGGGATGGGCCTTGAGCGGTAACTAAGGTAAACCCCCATTTTCTTCTCTTCTATGCTTTTTTCACCTTCGGTGGTAGTTTTGGTTAATGTACAACGTCTCTTAGAGCAAGATAAGGAGTAGACTCTAGACGTTTTCTTTTGAACCGCGGTTGGAATGACGACATAGCAGTCAAAATAGACAAGTTGTCATTGCAATTAGGTTAACCCAGTGAGACCCAGCGTCGCACGTGATGCGTCGGCAGTGTTTGATCACCAACTCCCAGCGACGCATCACGTGCGTCCGACATATTAAAATCAATTACGTGGCTCGTAAGGTAGGAAATGGCGGGAGAATAGGAGGGGGAGGTACCGTAGTGTGTGTGGGAGCCGGGCCGGTAGGTGTGAGCGGGCCAAGACAGCCGCGCGGCTGGTGGTGGTGGGCTTAGTGGGGATACTTTACACCCTTAGTTCACCGCCACTTTGAACCTTCATTACTCCGGTCGTATGGGAGCTAGAGGCTTGAGATTTATGTGAGACACTCCTTAGGATGTATGCCGTACATTGCCATACTCAGTTTTTACCCTAGTGCTCCTGGGCGGGTGGTCATGCGGGGGAGACGAACTTTCGATCCCCTCCCCCCGCCCCCCAAATGACCAAGGTGATTTTTTTTTCTTCATTTCTCACCATTCTCTTCCATTTTGGCTCAACAAATTTTTTTGAGGCCCCCCCCCAAAAAAAAAATATCGGAGGTGATTTTTTTTTTTTTTTTTTTTCATTTCTCATCCTTGTCTTCCATTTTAGCAAACAAAAATAAGAAGTGAAAATGGCTTGGAACTGGGGTGAACAAAATATTATAACTAGCCGGGGCTCAACGGGTTAATAGCCTTGATGTTGGATTTTCCAAGACTACTACCAAATAGTAGGTTTTCCTATTTGGTAGGTTGGGAGGTACGTCAAACCTCCCAGTAGTGAAAAGATCGTCATATTGCTAACATCGCCTGCAAATGCTCTCCACTGAAATCGTCATCACAACTGAACCAGTTGACATAGAGAGCTCTACTCAACGCCAGTCTACAGATTGGAAACCGCACTACATTTATAGATGCGTGGGAAATTTCTAGCAGTTAAACTAAACAAAAATACGGTAGCCTAGGCCTAGACGTTTTTCGGCCAGATCGCCCGGGTAGCCCACACTGTCATTTTGAGAGCCTGCCCGGGCCAGGAGGGTTAATGTATAAGGGAGTTACGTAGATGCATTAGAGAGATAGATAGATAGAAAGAGAGAGATGCAGAGGGGGAGTCAGCGATACACACAAACTATTATGAGACGGACTTAATTGGTTCTGAAAAGACAAGGAGACTTTTTGATTGACTCTTTTTCATGTTATTATTTGTGTGCTAGAAGGATAATATTGTTTTCAATTCCATCGCATTAGAAATGATTTATAGATTACAAAAAGTCCAAATAAGACATAGTTATGTTAATGTATAAGGGAGTTAGTTACTGTAGATGCATTAGAGAGATAAATAGAGAGAGAGTGGCTAGGGGCGAGCGAGCGATAAAATACTAACATATACGAGACGGACTTATGTTTCTGAAAGACAAAGGAGACATTTTTATTTACTCTCATTTTCATTTTATTATTTGTGTGTTAGAAGGGTAATATTGTTTTCAATTCCATGTATTAGAATTGATTCATAGATTAAAAAAAGACCAAATAAGACATAGGCCTAGTTATGTTAATGTATAAGGGAGTTAGGTAGATGCATTAGAGAGATACAGTAGATAGATAGATAGATAGAAAGAGAGATGCAGAGGTGGAAGTGAGCGATAGACAAACACGAACTATTAAAATACCGGACAACTTTTAAATTAACGGTCTTTTGCCCGATTTGTCCGGTCTTTTGGGGACTAGTCCGCATCGGCTGTTGGGTCCGCACAAACCGAAGTCCGGTCAACTGGGGTCCGCCCATGCGAGGGTCGACTGTACTCTTAAATTAGCTTGGTTTTCCCCCCGGAGATCTTTACCGGGTATTGATGCCAGAGGCTCGCCTTGCAGGCGGGCAGGGAATAGATCCAAGGATCACGGCGTGGTCTGGAGTACCACTAGACTCCCGGCGGAAATGCAGATTCCTAAGGGGTGATCTCGGCCCGGCCGAAAGAACTCGCCTATACAAAGAGCCTCATGGCATGACATGACTTTAAATCCACCCGGCAGAAAAGTCCCGTGGGGTAATTAACTATCAGGTCATGGGAGATGTTGTGTTAGTTAATTTATATCCAAAAGGAATTCTCTAAAGTATGGGTCAGTGACACTTAGTCATAGGTAAGCAGTTCAAACCGAGAAAGGATCTCCGAGATCTTATCGACAACAAGTGTGAAGGAAGATTAGAGTAGCGGTGTGGCTACGTCTAATTTTCCGGCGCATTTGGGGGTGATATGTGTAAATGTCTCGGTTTATCCTTATGAGCATTGATTCCTGGAAATTTTCTTTTCAGATCACAACACATCTGTACGGGCACCGGACACCAGGGGGAGGGGCCGATCCCGGCGGGGGTGGAGTCGTTAGTCTCCATCATGCCCTTAGTCACGTTATGCTCTACCCCAACTTGTTCTAACATCCCGGTCTTTTACCATAATGTTATATTATTTTTATTAATCTCACCACCACACCCCCAATGAAATTAATTAAAGTATATATGATCCACCGGGATTCGAACCCGGGTTATCACACACATATTTTTGCCACCTTAACCATTATGACGGGTTGTAATATTTACAACTCGTGATATAGTCTCCACAAAATTCCAATTACGGACTTATAGACCTTAATATAGCCCGACAGGGTCACACCGAACACAGTCTCACTAGCACAAAATAGGTATTCAATCAGGATCATGCAGAACTCAATGACAACACACATGGAACATATAAATGGTATATTAATTCAAGCAACATCTATCTTGAGGAGTCTCAACATAATCATATCAATCTCCAACTCTCGAATATAGATTCGTAGTCAGGGATGGTTTCTTATCTGAAATAATAACAGTAATAATACACAAATAATAGGGCACAAATGTGGTCAATGGTATCAGTTAATAAAATGGCAACAAAGATGCAACATGAACATAGTAATTATAACCCTTACTAATAACAATGGCAACAAAGATGCAACATGAACATAGTAATTATAACCCTTACTAATAACAATCGATATGAGTCGTGTGTCTTTCGTGAATGAGGAATAAAATACAGAAACAAAATCAAAGTCTCAGTATGGGAGACACGGGGAGAGTTGAGAGTCAAAAACACACCCAGGTAGGCTGGGGGGGGAGGCACACGATAGAGGGGCGCGCCAAAAAGGTAGCCGCGGTATTCTCAAGTGACCTTCCTACTTAACCCTCCAGCCCCGGCTATTGTATTCTATACTTTCCCCGAAACCCGGAGGTTTTGGCCGAAAAAAGTCTATGCCTAGGCTTCCGTATCTTTGTTATTTTGACTGCTTGCGCATTCCCGCGCATCCCCAAGCGTAGATGTGTTTCGTACCTGTAGAATGGCGTTGAGTAGAGCTCTCTAAGTCAACTGGTTCAGTTGTGATGACGATTTCCGTGGAGAGAACTTTGTGGCGATATCAGCCATTTTTCACTACTTTTCACTACTTAACAATAACACACACCCACACACGAACAAGCGACGCCTCTCCTTCTTGTGGTCGGAGATGCGCGGCGTCGGTCCAACCGGCTGTTGTTTACATGCGTCGGACGGACGCCTCGCACACCAAGCTTACAGGCTTTCAAGCTGCCGGTGCCTCAGAGCCCTACCGGGTTCCGCGGGCGCATTTGTTATGGGTTTCTCAGAGCCTAACCGGGTCTGGTGGGTTAAACTGTGGTCAGGTCACTTACTGGACTGCAGTGGTGAACATTTATTTCAAAGTTAATGCAACTAGAAGGGTAAATGGAATAATATTACTCTAAGATTTGTGGCAGAAGGTCAATTAATGAAATTTAGAAAAGATGAAGATCGTAGATTAAATTATGTAATTTCTAATGACTATCTTATATTCACGTCAACGATCGTATGTAAGTACTGTATAACGAAACGAGCCAAGGAATTCAGATATAAAGTTGGCGTATAATTATGAATGAACTATAGAATAAATCTACAGTGGTCCCTTGCATTTGGCGATTTAATTAGTCTAGCCAAACCACCGCCAAAAGTGTATTTCGCCAAACGTAGATAGTACTTTAAATGGGAAAATTATCCATTAGTCTTTGACGAGGCCCGAGTTTACCCTTTTCAAACCGCCCGGCATGCGCATCGTCGATCGCCGACACACTCGGCGCCGTCTGCTTACTCTGTTTTTGCTAGAAGACATAGGCCTAGCCTATATATCTCCACAAAGAAATGACGTAACCTAGGTTAGATGTATATCAGGCAGCAGAACTCATTGTTATCTTGTGAATAGTCTTATTGATAAGGAATAACCACATAACCTTAGCAACAAGTTGCTAATTCACTAGCTAGCCAGACCAAGAAATGGTCTAACCTAGCTTAGATATACAGTAAACTTCCGTTAATCCGAAGGGCAGCGGACCGGCTCTCGTTCGGATTAGTGGATTTTTCGGATTATCGGACTTTACCCCTATGAACCTGTGTATGACGAAAACATTGAGGCATTAGGCCACTCAAATGACACATAATGGAGCACACACATATCATATGTTCATGAATTCACTTTAAAAGTTTACCATTGTCATTGTAGCCTATTATCTACTTCAAAACATTCAGATTAATGGTCAAAGGAATCTGCTGATATAAACGTCTTCTTCTTCTTCCGTCTACTAGCGAGTTTGTCTTGCTCTTGAAGATCAGATGTGGTTCGGGAAGTAATGCCTTAACAACGGCACTTCCCTGAGAGGTTCTTGTAATTTTCCTTTTGTGATTTTCCTTTTGTGACGTGCTCTGTTATATTATATTGTATTGAAAGCACCCTTGTCTTGTTGTCTTGAAAGCACCCTTGGGATGCTCCGATCACTGAACTATAAATAGTAGCGTATCGGAACATCCAAAGGTGCGTTTTCAAGCTCAAGACTAATACGTCCAAAGGTGCGTTTTCAAGCTCAAGACTGAATGCGCTTGCAGAAAATGCGGTGCAAGCCAGTAGCGCATCGGAGCGTCCCAAGGATGCGTTCAAGAGCAAAACAAACTCTCTAGCAGACGATGTGGAAGAAGAAGAAGACGAAGGTGTTTACGATTATATCAGTAGCTTCCTTTGACCATTAATCTGAATGTTTTGAAGTAGATAATAGGCTACAATGACAATGGTAAACTTTTAAAGTGAATTCATGAACATATGATATGTGTGTGCTCCATTATGTGTCATTTGAGTGGCCTAATGCCTCAAAAAGGGGACTTTGTGACTTCTTGAAAGGTGCGTTTTCAAGCTCAAGACTGAATGCGCTTGCAGAAAATGCGGTGCAAGCCAGTAGCGCATCGGAGCGTCCCAAGGATGCGTTCAAGAGCAAAACAAACTCTCTAGCAGACAATGTGGAAGAAGAAGAAGACGAAGGTGTTTACGATTATATCAGTAGCTTCCTTTGACCATTAATCTGAATGTTTTGAAGTAGATAATAGGCTACAATGACAATGGTAAACTTTTAAAGTGAATTCATGAACATATGATATGTGTGTGCTCCATTATGTGTCATTTGAGTGGCCTAATGCCTCAAAAAGGGGACTTTGGGACTTCTTGAAATTCGGACCATCGGGTGAATTCGGATTTGGCCTCAAATTGAAAAATTCGGACTATTGGGAGATTCGAATCATCGGTCGTCGGATTAACGGACTTTTACTGTATATCAGGAGGCATAAATCACTTTTACCTTGTGAATGGTGAAGACTAGAATTTTCTATACCAACTGCTTTTCGATTGAGCAAAATAATGAAATTGGTTTTGGATCCGTGGTCACTTCTTTGATTAATTATCGATTGGGCCCCTGAGTCAGCTGATGCGCGCGTTTGTGTTTGTGTGTCGCAGACTGTTCGGCACGATAAACAAAGCAAAACACAAGAGATATGAGGTTCACAAATCGGTTTGGTCAAGATTACTCTGTTAATATACGTTTATGAAATATACCTGGGATATTCTCGCTATCCAAGCAGCTCAGTTAGGGTTTTGTGAGTAGGCCTAAGCCTATCTATAGCCTAGCCTTGACCTAAGAGTAACTCTCAATACGGCGCTCTACTGTAGCCTACATGAAACATTAACAGCAATAAAAAAGACAATAGATAATAGACAACAGATTTTATTTACCATGAATTATTTAGAGTTAGGCCTGGTGAGACGAGCTTGCGGGCAGTGCATTCTGGGCCGACGCCATTCCGTGGCGTCAGCATTCTCGCCAAAAGTGTATTTGAAGCGCCAAATTCGGGGTCTGGTACCATATCCAACCTATCGCCAATACTGTGTTTCGCCAAGCTGAAACCCGCCAAACGCGAGGGACCACTGTATTTAATTATACTGCAGAGCGAAATATAATTAACTAAATGAAGTTAGTCAACGAATGCTCTGGAAACGCTAATGATTTAAAAGCGTAAAAGGATAATTAACAAGATATTAATTACCAAAAGAAAGAGGGCGCATACGACAAAGTTATGCTAAAGAAATACTAATCTCAGTATTTCTCAAGAGGTCTGAATGAATTAACAGTCTTAGAATGAACATACACTAGAATAAAAGGTGTATGGAAGTGATGTGGAATTAAGTAACAGAATCTATGCATTGCCAGAATTCCTGAGCATGAAGAATCAGAATTACTTACATCGGTAATCCAAAGAACGTCAATACGAATTCATAAAATAATTACAAGGTTGATTATGTAATCGAACGTAATCAGGAAAGTTGGGGGAGATAGGTTTTCACAGGGATAATTCTGGGGATTGAAATTAAGTACAGTAGGGTCTCACATAAAACGAGTTTATGGTCGATAAACGAGGGCGTTTTATGCGATTTCGTTTTATGTGAACACAGCATTTTGGTGGCGCAATATCGTCAATTTTCACTGTAAGCGAAAATTTTCGTACAAAGCGAACGATATTTCGTACAAAGCGAACTATATTTCGTACAAAGCGAACGACATTTCATACAAAGCGACGATATTTCGTACAAAGCGAATTTTAGGTCGGTCGTTTTAATCGAGACTCGTTTTATGCGGGACCCTACTGTATATGTAGGTAAACTTGTAATAAAATTGGACGTAGGTTCTAGGTAAAATCAATTAGGAAGGGAAAGCAAATCACGAAATACACTTCGACCTCTACTCACAAAATACATAACAGAATACATAAATAGAAAGATCTGCGAGCGTGTGGCAAAATGAATAACTGAACACAGCTATATAACGTATGCGTAAGACGTTCGATATGAAATGAAGCAAATAACAGGTTTAAGACTTATACACAATTTTAACACAGAGGGTATGTAAGTTTCAGAAGGATTAACACTGATACGCATTTAAGGATCTTGGGCACAGATCTCAGAGATAATTAGCACAACACGGGTCACATATATTAATTAGCACAACACGGGTCACATATATTAATTAGCACAACACGGGTCACATATATTAATTAGCACAACACGGTTCACATATCTTAATTTACCTTGACAACAATAACACAACGAATAGACACACAGAACCTTAGGGAACGTTTGGAGGGATGGTGAAGAGAGTGCAGGGCTGGCCAACGTAGGTCGTAGGTCCTAGGGGCAGGGCGTCCTCGGACAGCAATTCCGGGGGCAGGGTGTTCTCGGGCAGCACTTCCGGGGGCAGGGCATCCTCGGGCAGGGCGTTCTCGGGCAGCACTTCCGGGGGCAGGGCGTCCTCGGGCAGCACTTCCGGGGGCAGGGCGTCCTCGGGCAGTACTTCAGGTGGGTAGGGCGTGGCTCGAACAGGACGTCAGGGCACTTCAGGGCAGCACACTCTTCGGGCAGGGCAGGGGCAGGCTGGCACAAGCTACACTGTTACTTAGCTACTCGGTTCCTGGGTAGGGGTAGAATAGTAGGGTCGTGTATTTTGCATACTTTTCCACAATTTACCCGAGATAATGTGCGGCTTTTTCCTTGACTCCTGTTTACAGGTGTTCAAAATCAGAGGGATATTGTGAAATGGTTGTGATGAAGTTGTGAGGTAAATACTTATCGTAGGTATACATAGTGGCGGTTTACATGGATACATATGTGCTAGGTAGCTCATTAATTACTTAAGACTGAGGTACTTAGTCTAATAAGGGAGAAATGGGATGTGTACGGACTCGTCCATGAGCTACATTCCTACACAAACATTGTTATAGCTCGCTTGATTGTTGTTCTTGGTCGAGGTTTATTGGATCTCCCGACCCGCCACAAGGTGTCCTCTCGTTTATATCCATTTCTATCGATAGACTCCGGGCCGTTGCTGCTTTATTTGCATAACCACTTCTTCCGTGGCTTCCATATCCGAGAGCTGAGGACATGTAGCTCAATGCCGGGCATAGGGCTGTGAGGGGGCGTCACCCGAGCAGGTGGCTAATGAGTTGGGGAGACCTCCCATACCTGCGGCTCGTCGTAGAAAACGGTGAAACAGGGGTCGCTTGGGTAATTGTCCAGGGATAATAAACAAGGTTATATCTCGCTTAATAGTGGTTCTTGGTAGAGGTTAATTGTCTCTCTTGGTCCGTCATCCTGTGTTCTCCTGTCTACGTCCATTGTTATCGGTAGACTTCGGGCCGTTGATGTTTTATCTGCATGAACGTCTCTTCACTATAAGCAAGATCCGGGTACTGAGGAAAAGCTGTGCTGTGGTTGGTTGTTGGGAGGGGGGCAGAGCAGGCTGTTGATTGGAGGGGAGCATTTCCCATTCTCGAGGCTGGTGGTGGTTGTCGTAGAACACGGGGAAGCAGGGGTCGCTCTGGTATTTGTCCCGGGATTAAAGCATGGGAAAATTGGGGTGGCTCTGTTATTTTTCTTGTCTTCTCCTGTTGTTTTCTTGTCTTTATTATAGGGTCTTTGAGTTGCAGACTGGCTATTCTGCAACTGTTTCTTGGATGGCTCGTCTTCAGACCCGTCATTTCACATAAACTATGTGTAAAATGTGTTAAGTGCCTCGATAGGTCCAGGGAAGTCTGGGTTTCAAAGAGGTGCGGAGTATGCACAGACCTGAGGAATGGATTATTAACTCAAAGAGATCAATCATGTCTAGTTGCATTACAAGAAGTTAAAAACACTTTTAATTCTTATTCAAAAGACATTGCTCATAAAGCCCTCCATTGTGATGATGAGGCACTCTGGGACCAATTAGTAATTAAATCGCCAGTTGTTAAAACTCCCCCTTCTCGGCCCAGCTCTAAAGTAAAACATTAGCCCAAAATTCTCTCTAAAGAAATAGTGAGCAGTAGTGACAATAGTGACTCAAATAAGGCCACCCCCCCCCCCCCCCCCCCCATTCTCCCCCTAAGAGAGCGCGATCTACATCATCGAAAGAGGACCGTTCCAGGTCCCGGTCCAGATCGCCGCTCAAGCGGTCCTACAAGTCGTCCACAGAGACGTCCAGGTCGCTCAAGAGGCGGAAGACAGATGCGGCGTCATCTAGTGACAGACAGTCAGAGGGGAAGGGACATAAAGTAATCTTGATAAAGCATGGGGAAGACAAGATTTGAAGTTTGATTATAAAACAAAAATACAGAATAGTAAAAATGTTGCGTCTGCTACCGCCGCCGCCAACACCGTGAACGACCGCAGCAGTGCAAGTACTGGTACTGAGCTGGATACACAGGCATAGTTTGCCTTTTTCCAGAGGATCTACTGTAAGAAACTGTAAGATAAACATTCCCGCAAGGAGGCGACGTGCTCACGGCCTCGGCAATCGCCGGGGTCGCGTCCATTGCCCTCCACCCCTACCTCTACCATGCCTAACGTCCAATCTGGCAGTTCCGAGGTAGTGAACTTTGCTATCCCTAAGTTAGATACTGTATTACACATAGCAGGGCTCCTATAGTGTCTCAAAGAGTTCTTGCTGAACAGTACGGGGGTTAAACAGTGAGTGAGCCACATGGCTATGATACAGGTTTACAGTTAAGTCAGAGTTCTCAATTTATCCCTGATTCACAACCTAATGTAGAGCAAGGCCGCAGTGTGTGGAGACTCCCTGAGACCGTGTGAACACAGCCCTTACAACAATACCCGGCGGATAATAGAGGTAGTGACAATGTTGACAATATTCCCTCTTCCGTCCCTGACCTAGTATGGCCAGGTAGTGAACAGTTTACATCTGAATCCCAGCAACAACCGGAAGAGATGGAGGTTACAGAGCAAGAGCCGGAAGACGTAGAACAGTTGTCTTCAGCTCAGCCTGGGCCGGTTGAGGAAGGGTCACAGGTAGGGTCTGAGTCATCCAAGAGTTCACAAAAATATTTCACCAGGGAGGATCTAGATTACATTCTCCATACTATGATGCAACAATATAATGTTCCACCTAAGTCACAGGAAACTCCCACAGCCGTACCGGGAGCTCCTCCGGTTGGGTCTGTTGTGCGGCCATTAGTGCCAACCAGAGTCGTTGTTCTATCTAATTTGCCACCCTCCCTACCTAACGTAACTCAACCTACTGCTTCTACTAGTAGTGTGCAAAGTCCGGCTTTAACCACCATTAACGTGCGTGTAATTATGGACATTAATCCCCCTCCTTTAGAAAAGGTATAGATAAAAAAAAAAAATGCCTCTTCTTTACGGTCCCGATTGCTCATGGGTGACTATCATGGCATCTAATCCAGCCATAGCACAGACGACAATCGCGAGGGAGCTCCCAGTCCCTAGTGACTGGGTAATCCAGGTGAATAAGAGTAGAAAATTAAGGGTAAAAGACACACAGGGTCAGATTTTGGATGTTGCTGTCAAAGCCATCCCCAATGTTTATTCCTATGACTATTTCGTGTATTCCCCCACACCGGCTATTCCTCCTGCCTCCTCTGCACGACTATTTGCGGATTGGTCCAAGACTGACAGCATGATTGACATCAAAGTCTTAGCCACGCTCACGCCGGAACTGGATACACTTCCGGTGAGCGACCAGTCCGGCAGTCCGGCAATCCGGTCCTGCAGGTGGGGCAGGTGGGACAGATAGGTTCAGGCCCTTGGGTGGACTGGGAGATTGAGGCGCAACAGTTTGCAGCTACAATAACTTCAAAATCCTCCCACCAAATACCTCAGGAGAATCATAGTTGGTTCTCATTGCCTATCACAAAAGCCGGAGGAGTTCCCCCTGCTATTTTTTATTTTCTTGCCGCCCCTAAATTAGCTTTATGGGAGTAGGCCCTACAGGAGCCCTTTTCAACGCCTCCTCCGGCACATCTGGACAGAGATTTTAAGTTGAGACACAAAGCTTTCAGGCTCTTCTCCCAGTTCTTACTCAGTCGCCAAATAGCCCAGTCCCTCACTAGAACAATTGATGCTATTAATGACAGAGATGTTAGAAAAGCCACAGATTTATCCCGCCGGCTCCTACTACAGAACTCAATACAATCTCTGGGCGACGTCAGGATAGCCTTGTTAGAGGCTTTCTGCGCACGTCAAGACTTAAGAGTACATGGTGAAGAAATTACCGGAAGACATTGGTCGCCGGGTAATCCTTTCACCAGTGTTGACGCCCTCTTTACTTTGCCCCAACACTTGGAAAAGTTTTCAATATGGTAGATACTGTCAAGCAGGGTGCTTCCCAGGCTAGGAAAGATCACTTTAAGAAACCTTATTCCAAGCCCAAGAGCAGTGCTAAACCCCAACCTAGTGGGTCTAAGCCCTTTCAGAGCCATAAATCACCTCCAGCACAAGGAAGCACCCCGCCCAAGTATCAACAGGGAAAACAATCAGGTAAATGGCACAAGCATCAACCAAAACATAAATCAGGTCAGGGATCGACTTCTGCCAAAACTAGTCAGCTGTCTAACCCTACCCCACCACCATAAAAAAAACTAGTCATATCACAAACTCTCTCACTCCCGGGGCCTGTCGTAGGCGAGTTGGATACGAGGGTAGTTACGCCGGACAAGCCCAGTCAACGAACTGGGTAATCATATCAGGCTAATTCTTCCGCCTCAAGGTTGGATGTGCTCGTTAGACCCGACAGAGGCCTATTGGCACATCCCGGTAAACAAAAGGTTCCAAAAATTCCTCGCTTTGAGGATAGATCATCAGACTTATGTCTTTCAGAGAATGCCATTCGGATTGAACCTTGCACCGAGAATATTCACAAAATTAGTCCGGCAAGCCCTCATGCCAATATTGAATCAAGGAATCAAGGTGTTGTGGTACTTAGACGACTGGCTAGTGGTGGCAGAATCAGAGAGTCAATGCAAAATTCATGTCACTCAAATTATAAACCATGTTCAATCCCTAGGGTTCAAGGTCAACTTGGCAAAGTCGAACCTTGTTCCCACACGGGTAATTCAGTGGACAGGGCTGATCTGGGACACAGTATATCTTACTCTCAGTCAGAGTGTGGACAACCGCAACAGATTTCGAAAGAAATTGTTTTTGTTTCTCCACAGTCTGACTACCACAAGAAAGACATGGGAATCCCTGGTTGGCTCTTTCAACTGGATTCAATTAACTGTGAAGTTGGGCCGGTTGAAAGTAAAGAGATTAATCCTGGAAGGAAACAAACATTTCCCACTGTTGCCGGCGGGAAAGTTATGGCGAATTCCGAAATTAATTCACAACTTATTATCGGTCTGGGCGAGGAGAGAAACATTGCACTCAATAATGACGTGGACATCTCCCCCACCTATGGCATGGATAGACACGGATGTTTCAGGGACAATAGACTGGGGTTATCAGTCGAACCTAGGCCATCAGGGTCAAGGTCTTTGGTCCCAATCCGAAAATGTTCACATCAATGCGAAAGAACTATTAGTCCCTTTATTTTTCATTCAGGCTCACGGCTCCACCTTGCGGGGGAAATCAGTAGCTTTTCGAATGGACAATTTGAATGCGGTGTCCTGCATTCAAAAGCAAGGGTCAACGAGGTCTTGGAAGTTGCTAGAGTTGCCAGAGGAGATTTTTGTTCTGGCCGAAGAGCTGAACATTCATCTCCATGCATCATACCTCCCAGGCGTAGTGAACGTCTGGGCAGACGCCCTGTCAAGAAGATAGAGCACCAAAGTAGAATGGGCTCTCAAGCAAAACATCTTCAACCAGATGATTGCAGAGTCCACAAGTGGATTTATTCGCGTCCAAGGAAAACCACAGGCTTCCTTTCTACCTAACCCACCGGGAAGTATCTGCAGCGAGGGGTCCAGACGCATTGCTGGAGAACTGGAACAGGTGGAGTTCCATCTATCTGTTTCCGCCTCCAGACGCTTCACTCATGTGTCAGGTAGTTCACAAACTACGAGGTTACCGGGGCTTAGTCTCGATGAGCGCGCCTCTATGGCCAGCTCAGGTGTGGTACCACCAGTTGAATATGTGGTGAGAGACCCCGGTGTCACTCCCGATCTCGTACTTCCACTTGGAGATAATTGGCAACCTAAAGACCTCGCTGATTTTTGCCTTTTGGACATTCAGAATGCCAAATGGTTAACCCCGTATGGAGAGAGTGTCACTAATAAATTTCTCAATCAGTATACTCTTTCTACCAGGTGTCAATATCAATCGCATTGGAAGTCTTTCACCACCTGGCTAGTAGAAACGGCATAAACTGACGCATCAGTAGCTTTGATCTTCAAGTAATTGGATAACTTATTTGAACAAAAACGCCTTTCTGTAATTACACTGAAAAATCATTTGTCAGCTATCAGAACTCCCTTTTATGACTTAACAGGGCTATCTATACCGCAAGGAGAAAGGGTTCACGAGGGCATGTTTCAAGCTTCGCCCACCACCCCGTCAGCTCATGCCTACCTGGTCACTTGACAAAGCTTTGTCTTTGCTTCATTCGCGTAAGTATAATCAAGCGCCGGATTTCGACTCGCTGTTAAAGAAGGCTGTGTTCCTTATGTATTTGTCCACAGGTAACAGTGTCTGAGCTAGCGGCGATGAGCAACGAACCTAATTGCCTCAGGGTTGGGAGACGCAATATTGATGTACAAATTGCTCCTCCCCCCACTTTTGTCGCAAAATATGAACATTCCGATCATGTTTTTTCTGAATTTACTGTCCCGGCGCTTAAACGCGGAGACACACACCATATTTTATGCCCAGTACAATCTCTAATAAAGTTTTTGAGAGTGTCACAACCTCAGCAACAGGGAGCTTTATGGATTAATAGTGCAGGTAAGCGCGTCACAAGAAGAAAATTGGCATCATTGCTTGTAGATGTAATCCGAGAAAGTAATCCCGGTGTAGTGGGAAGGGCCCACGACATCAGAAAGTGGGCAGTTTCATTAAGATTCTTGCATAATTATTCCATAGATGATATTGTGGATACACAATTGTGGTCATCCAATCATACTTTTCTGACGCGCTACCTATCTGTGGCCTTAGATAAACCAAAACTTACCTGTGTGGCATTACGGCAGCGGGTCTAATTGGTCTTGTGTGCTACTAGTTATAAGAATTATCTTATATGTAAAAAGGGGGGGGGGTAATGAGAGCCAAGACCCTCAGACCCTCCGCCGGAGAATGTGATAAGTATACGAGCTGTGATACTTGATAAGCCGGACTGGTTATACAGTCCAAAAAAAAATAAAAATTTAATATACAGTACAGTCAGGACCCCCAATTCGCGAGAATAGGGGTGACAGGAGGCATCGCGTATTGTGAATTCGGGTATTGTGGAACTAACTTTAAATGGGAATAATTAGATTGGGTGACATCTCTCAATTATGGCCTATTTTCGAAATTTTTGGCCCTATTTTCGACATTTTTGGCTCTACAGTACAGTCTATATCTTATATATAAGAAGAACAATGAATAAATATATGAAACCTTACCTTAAAATTAGTAGTAGATAGGCTAGGACTAGGACCGTAGGACTTCACGATTTTCTCCAACTTCTCCCTCCCTAACCAAATCGTACGAACAGTTTACTCTGACAAGCCTATTGCACAGTTTCCTTCTCCTCTTTTCTTGCGAAACAACAATTCCACCTTCATTTTGTGTGTTATCTTCTTATATTGGCGTGGCATGGCGAAAAAAGTGGCAGGCACTACAAACGTTTGGTCACTCCGCACGGCTATGAGCGCTTGAGCGGGACTGTGGGAGGGAGGGAGGGAGGGTAAGCGGGAGGGAAGGCAGGCGTATGCCCGTCTTCTTCTTTTTTCAGAGCTACTCCTGGGCCTCGCGAAACGTAGACGTGCTCGCGTATCAAGCGGGAATAGCGGATTTGGCCCCTTCTTAGCTCTCGATTCGTGTATTGTGGTACCACCTCGCGTAATTAATGCTTAATTAATTAATGTTATTTTCGAGGGGTAACTCGTGTATTAGGGTTTTCGCGAATTGTGGAATCGTGTATTGGGGGTCCTGACTGTATATCATTAATAGTTACACTATGGGATATAGAAGATAAGTTGTACAAAATATACAGTATGTACAAATTAATCTTAAGGACCAAATGTATATAATCAAATCATTTGTTTGTTCCTAGAGAACTTTGACGCCAAGGAAGGGTCAAAGACTTCATATGTTTTTGGACAGGAATACAACATTCTTGGAAAATATATTTTATTGAATCTCAATGTGATATTCATTTACTGATGTACCTGCAAGGTTCTTTATAAGCAGACTTCTTTGAAGCACGCAATCTGCTTTCTTTCCATTTTTTACCAAAAATATTGTTTGTACAGTATACAATAAATATAACCCTCCAGCCCCGGCTATTATATTATATAATTTCCCCGAAACCCGGGGGTTTTGGCCGAAAAACGTCTACCCCTAGGCTACCGTATTATTGTTATTTTGACTGCTTCCGCATTCCCGCGCATCCCCCAAGCGTATATGTGTTTCGTACCTGTAGAATGGCGTTAAGTAGAGCTCTCTAAGTCAACTGGTTCAGTTGTGATGACGATTTCATTGGAGATAACTTTGTGGCAATATCAGCCACTTTACACTACTTTTCGCTACTTAACAATAACATACAGGCACACACGAACATGCGTCGCTCTCCTTCTTGTGGTCGGAGATGCGCGGCGTCGGTCCAGCCGGCTGTTGTTTACATTCTTACAGTTTCTTACAGTAGATCCTCTGGAAAAAGGCAAACTATGCCTGTGTATCCAGCTCAGTACCAGTGCTTGCACTGCTGCGGTCGTTCACGGTGTTGGCGGCGGCGGTAGCCGCCGTCGGACGGACGAACATGCGTCGGACGGACGCCTCGCACACCAAGCTTACAGGCTTTCAAGCTGCCGGAGCCTCAGCATCCTTCCGGGTTGCGCGGGTTTTTTTTTTTATGGAGGCCTCAGAGCCCAACCGGGTCTGGAGGGGATTGTTATAAGATTCTTTTTCTCTACCTATGGTAATTTGTTAGTGGTTTAGATATTGTCACGAATGTCCCCCTCCAGTCTTGAGATATCAGGCATATCGTCAATGATGGAGGGGCCACTAATAAATTATAGGTTTGAGTCCCGGAGGGAAGAAGGAAAACCTAATATTTAGTAGTGGCCCCGAAATCATTGACGATGTAGGCCCTCCCTTCCATCCCCTTCCCATGCGTTGATGTCTTGAGTTTAATCTTGATATATCATTGAAGGAGGAATGGCGTTGCCTGGTTCAACGTCTCGGATAGAATCCACAGAAAGACATCCACGAAGTTGGAAAGCTTTATTATTATAACAATTCTCAAGTTAATTTTTCTTTTTTCTTTTTTACAAAGTTTTTTCGTAGTGAGTACCCAATCATAAAGACGATTCCATAAGAGAATGAGCGTTAAACTTATGATGTTGGCACTCTTTCCCCTGTGGCGGGTGTTTCAAACAGGCTGACCGCGGGTGTTCGAAAGAGAGCTATTACTTAATAGGCATATCTTCAATGATTTCGGGGCCACTACTAAATATTACGTTTTCCTTCTTCCTTCCGGGACTCAAACCTATATTATTACCGCCCGGTCGTATCCTGGGGCGGGAGGCCAAGCGTCATACACCCACTCCTCTCCAACCTCTAATACCACACTGAGGGCTTGCAGGAATTATTTCACAGTTGCATAGGGATTTTAAGTGATTCAACCCTGCCTTGAGCCCGGCTGACGATAATTCGTGCAGAAAATAACAGATAAATTAGGGGAATAAGAGGAAAAATAGCTGATAATTGAGGAAGGGGGAAAAGGAGGGGAAGGGGAAACATGTGGATGAGTGTTAGGAGGTACTAGAGGGGAATTATCTCACCTAAACACATACAGTAGGGTCTCGTAAGATGCGAGTTTATGGTCGATGGATGCGACCGCATCTTACGATACACGTAAAAATACGGAAAAACGTCCCACCTAAGGCTCGCATTTAAAAAAAAATGTTCGCATCTTAAGGTTTCTCCTCGGATTTAGCCCACTTTGAGCCTCCGATTCGCAAATTATGGTCAGTCTCGCATCTTAAAATAATTAATTTATTATTTGGGGGTCCTCGCATCTTATGCGAATTGCATCTTCTGATCTCGCATCTTACGAGACCCTACTGTATTCCTGTTTTGAGAGCCCCTGGGGCGTTAAGGAGGGGAAGGGGAAACATGTGGATGAGTGTTAGGAGGTACTAGAGGGGAATTATCTCACCTAAACACATATTCCTGTTTTGAGAGCCCCTGGGGTGTTAAGGAGGGGAAGGGGAAACATGTGGATGCGTGTTAGGAGGTACTAGAGGGGAATTATCTCACCTAAACACATATTCCTTTCTTGAGAGCCCCTGGGGCGTATTGGAAGTGTTTTTTATAGTCTTGCTTCCGTAAGGCCTATCGCGTTCGCTATAGTGACCCTTCCGTGAGACTTATCACGTTTTGTGGATTAACACAAAGAGCGGGTGGTAGGGTATTTTACACTGTGCCGCCCAGCGTTTTTTTTAACCCTAAATAGGGTTGTTTCCGTGCTCATTTTCATGCATAAAAAAGACCCAGAGCGTAAAACAAGTATCTATCCCTGAAAGGGTGTAAACAGAGCTTTCCAATGACACCCGAACCATCCTTGTACGACCACTGGTTCTCTTGCAACGATCGTGCAACACGAGTGCAAAAAACCTAAAATAAGGTAATTTCCGTACATAATTCCCTGTGTAGCGAGTGAGAGAAGGGGGGAGAAAGGTGGGATACAGTTCAGTACGTCCACGGTGGTCGTGGGGAGCGGTCATAAGGTTACTACGGTTGTCCCACCGCTCAGCTCTCTCTCTCAGCAATATTACGTGCTGAAAATGGCACTCGACATATGTGGTGCACCGCCACATAGTCCAAATTTATTTAACTCGACAGATGTCGTGCGCCGTTGGTTAAGGGTTAAAGACTGAGTTATCCATAGGGGCTATGTCCTAATGACGGCATTCCAGGCATCCCTGTTGTTTTTGTGGGTTAAAGACAGAGTTATCCATAGGGGCTATGTCGTAATGATGGCATTTCAGGCATCCCTGTTCTAAGCTGCTTCACTTGTCTAATTATTAGATTGGAGATAAGATCGTAGGACCTGATCCCACATCTTTCTAGGTCTGTCCCTCTACAGTGGTCCCTCGCGTTTGGCGAGTTTCAGCTTGGCGAAACACAGTATTGGCGATAGGTTGGATATGGTACCAGAATCCGAATTTGGCGCTTCAAATTTACTTTTGGCGAGAATGCTGACGTCACGGAATGACGTCGGCCCAGAATGCACCGCCCGCAACTCTAAATAATTCATGGTAAATAAAATCTGTTATCTATTATCTATTGTCTTTTTTATTGCTGTTAATGATTCATGTATAATGTCTTTGCTTTTAAGCAGTTAAAGTACGAAAATGGAGATCTAAAGGGTGAACTCGGGCCTCGTCAAAGACTAATGGATAATTTTCCCATTTAACCCTTCTGGCCCGGGTGTTATTTTAAAATAACAGTGCAGCAGATGGGCCGGAACCCGGGTGTCCTTTTAAAATCCCTATGCTTGAAAGCGTACTTTGAAATTCGCGCGGCGAAAATTTACTTTGCAGGGGCGATCGCAGCGCCACCAAGCCTGAACTACTATCGTTAATAGTTCCCACGTGACCGCCATGGCGAGTTATAGTGAAATCATGAATTCCGACGTGTCCGATTCTGTGCAACCTCCCGCGCACCCCAGTGCTACCCCGCTCGCTACATCGGCGCCTGTTGCAAGCAAGAAAAAGGCTCAATGCAAGAAAGTGAAGGTATTGTTGAGTGACAGTGCTATACAGAGAGAACTTTTTGCCATTGAAGAAAGCAGTGGTGAAAGCTTAGTTGATAAAGAACAGTTTATTACTAGTGCAAGTGAAGACGATGATTTTGTGGGGTTTGGGGATGATGACAATGTTGACTTGTTTGAGGGAGGGGATAGTAGTGATGATCCTGAAGTGGACGTGTTGCAGGAAGGTGCAGTCGAACTTCCGAGTGTGCTAGAGCCTAAGCTTACCCCGTCGCCATCACTGCTTGGTCACCCTAGGCCTAGCCCTAGCCCTAGACCGGGACCTTCCCCTTTGCCTGCCTGTATGCCCTTGAAAGTGGGTAAATACTTTTACAAACAATCTCTTGTGAAAAGTGCAGCCAAGAAAGCACGTAGGGCAGCAGAAAAAGCTTGGGAAGGCGAAGATAGTGATAGTGACGCCGACCCCGGTCTAGCAACCACCCGCATTCCTTTGTCACGACGCCTTGACCCGGGACGCCGCGCGGGTCACCCACAGCCCTCTGCTTCACATCTCCCTCAGGATGTGCAAAGGGCCTCTACAAGTGGTACTAGTGGGGCGGCATTGTCCTCCCACAGTGTGCCACCACAGGCCCTGCATCGTAGGGCATTATTTGCTGCGGAGAAGCCCTCGGCTCGCCGTAAAAGGAGCCCAACTCCCGAGGCTGAGGCTCCCATTGTTCAACCTCCCGCAGCCTCCCGCCCCCCACGCCCGGTCACTTGTTCACCGGAATTGTCTCCCGAAGCAAATGCTGATGACCCCAACATTGCCCCAGATGACCTGACATCGCCTGAGGAGGAGGAGGATGACGAAGAGGATGTGGAAGAGGAGGAAGTCCCGACACGACGAGTTCGAGGGCGAGGTCGTGGGCGTGTGGCTCAGCCTGACGACGACGCTGCCCCTGGGCGTGGGCGTGCAGGGCGTCCGCGTGGGCAAGGGCGTGTGCCTGCTGCATGTGCGCGCTCATCCCACTTGTTTGTGTGGACAGATGGGGCGGATTTTGAGCCAGATTGTCCTGCCTTTGAAGAGCAGCAGGTGGTTCCGGGGTGTCACCAGCATATCTCTGTGGCCCAAATGCTACCCCCAGTGAACTTTTCTGTGGCTTCTATGACAATGAAGTCATGAAATACCTCGTCGAGGAGACCAACAACCATCATGACATCTGTGCCAACTTTCTTGGCAGGAAGACCACTGCCAAGATGGTGGCATGGAGAGCTGTCACTGTGGCAGAACTGTATGTGTTCTTGGCACTCGCTATGCTGATGACACATATCAGGAAGCACGCTCTGGCAGACTACTGGATCACTGCCGACCTCATCACGACTCCAGCATTTGGCAAGTACATGTCCAGGGACAGGTACTTTGACATCCTCTCCTATCTCCACCTGACCAACAATATGGCAGTCCACCTTCCCGACTCATTATGGAAGATCAGGAAGCTGTATGACATGATACGTCATCGGTTTACCACCTACCTGATTCCATATCAGAAGATGTGCCTGGATGAGTCTCTGGTCCTGTTCCGTGGTAGGCTGCATTTCAGGCAGTATATCCCGTCCAAGAGACACTGCTTCGGCATCAAGCTCTTCGTCCTCTGCGACTGCAAGACGGGATATGTGCTGGACTTTGTGGTCTACAGCGGCAGTGGTGGGGAAATTGAGCCTGACCCCGACATTGGATTTGGCGGCACTGTCGTGCAGAGAATGATGGAGAAACACTTCCATAAGAACCACATTCTCTACACCGACAATTACTACACGTCGCCCATCCTAACCAAGTACAGTACTGTACCTCCATGACCGCAAGACCGGAACTGTCGGCACAGTCAAGGCCAAGAGGAGGGGCATGCCAGCCTACCCAACAAAGACGAAGAAGACGGACATCTTCCACAAGAAGAGTGGCCCCATCCTCTCCATCCACTGGCATGACCAGCGCAAGGTCAACCTCCTCACCACATGCCACAAGGCTGAGATGGTCGCCACAGGGAAGGCGGACCGAAGAACCGAATACCCCGTCCAGAAACCAGCTCTGTCCTGGACTACAACATAAATATGCGCCTCGTCGACAAGTCCGACATGCAGATGGGCTTCATCGACTGCCTGCGAACATCTTGCAGGTGGTATAAGAAGTTTATTCTGTATACGGTAGATATGTCGGCCCTCAATGCCTACAAAATCTACCGTCTGTGGACTCCCGGAGACAAGAAGTACAAGTCCCTGCGGAAGTTCCACAAGCAGGTGATAATTGAGCTCCTGGCTAAATATGCGGAACCTGGGAGACCACTACAAGGACCAGGCCAGCTGGACCGCACGGGGTGTGCCGACTTCTTCAGGAAGCACCAGCTCCATCCCCTTCCTTTCAAAGCACCCGGTAGTAAAGTTAGGAGTCAGAAGAGGTGCCATGTGTGCAGCCACACAACTCACAGACCCCACAAAGTGAGCAAAACCACATGGGAATGCCTCAAGTGTCAAGTGGCACTGTGCGCTGGACAGTGCTTTAACCCTTCCTACCCGGGCTACCTTAGGTAAGGACAGCTCGGCAGAAGGGCCGCTACCCGGCCGTCCTTACCTAAGACGGCAGCTTAATAGCCTAATTAAGCTTGGTCTGAACGCCGTGCGTACGACGTATGTCAACAAACCCAAGCGTTGCGTCACCGCACCTCCGAAAACAAGAAGGAGAAGACTCTTCAATGTTATTGTTCTGACGTCAGACGAAATTAGTGTCTGAAAAGCCCCCATATTGGCAACATCTCTGCAATATTGGCTCCACTGAAATCGTCATCACAACTGATCCAGTTGACTTACAGAGCTCTACTCAATGCCAAAATACAGATTGAAAACCGCACAACGATTATAGATGAGTGGGAAAGTTCTAGCAGTGAAAATAATCATAAATACGGTAGCCTAGGCCTAGACGTTTTTCAGCCATTTCGCCCGGGTACGGGCGACCGTCCTTAGGTAAGACAGGCCGGGTAGGAAGGGTTAACGACTTTCACACTCTAATCGATTATTGAAGTGCCTGTGACAATGACAGTGAAAGTGACACTCTCTAAAATGTAGGCTAATAGTAATAATAAAACTAAGTATAAGTGAAAGAGAAACACATAAGTAATAATAAGTGCCTTCATAACAATATGAACAAGTGAAAGTGACACTATATATATTACTAGCTTACCTAACAATACATAAAAGTGAAAATGACACTATCAATTACCATAGTCCAGTATAAATAATAATAACTACTATAATAATAACAATAAAACTAAGTATAAGTGACAGAGACACAAATAACTTCATAAAAATAACTTTATTGAGTGAAAATAACATAATAACTATAATAAATGGCATTATAAACAATAAAAAACTCTCAAATAGCTTCCCGGCATAATTGCGGGTGGAGCGACGAGTGCAACAGGGCGTCGTAGCTGGGGCCGCGGTTGAGTGTTCGGACGCGCCGAGGTAAATACGCGGAAAAAGTTACCTCCACTAACATCGCCATAACTCCGGAATCAGTTGAGCTAGAGAGCTCTACTCAACGCCAGTCTACGCAACAAGGTAAGGCAAACATTTGTTTATATGTTTGAGTAATGTTGCTCTTGTATTAAGGGAGATAGGCCTTTGTTTACGAGTCTTATTATTCAGCCAGATCGCCCGGATACGAGCTCCGTCCTTTAGAAAGGCAGCCCGGGCCAGAAGGGCTAAAGTGCTATTCTCGTTTGGCAAAATTCACTTATGGCGCTGGTTTGGCTAGACTAATTAAATCGCCAAACGTGAGGGACCACTGTATGCAACTCCCACTTACTTTACAATCTAGTATCCCTGCACCAAATTTTGATCCTATAGTATAGTATAGTACCTCCTAACACTCCACCACATGTGTTCCAACCCCCCCTTTTTCCCCCCTCCTCAATTATCAGCTATATTTCCTCTTATTTTCCTCATTTATCGGATATTTTCTGCGCCAATTATTCTCAGGCAGGCTCGGAGACAGGAGTGAGTCAATTAGAGACCAAATAGAAGTGTGAGATCTTTCTAAGGCAGCTCAGTTGCTTGCAAGATGTTGCATAGGGAAGATTTACGTCTCTCGCCCGGCTGATCAAGAATACGACCGGGCGGCGAAAATATAAGTTTTCCACCACCTAATTGCTATTCCCACTTCTTTTATAGGTCTTCAATGTTCATATGTTCCTCATATAAGTAAAATATACGCACATGGAGAAGAAATAATGTATTACAGTATATGGTAAATATAACAAATTCTGTCCGAATGAAAGGGTTATAATTACAGTACGCTTCCTGGGCACTTTTGACTACCTCATTTTCCACTCCTCGGGTTAATCCTCACAAGACATAAGAAGATTACCAATTAACCAAACAAGTGTATTGATACTAACCGAACCAGCAAGTTGACAACATCTTCGTTAAGCATGATACACTGTCGGTCTTCCTCCCACTTGTGATGCTCTCGTAGGATGAGGTAAATGTTCTGGTTGCGAAGGGACTCTCGACCAGCTCGGGTTATACACAACTGATAACAAACAAATACATAACAGCTATTATTTCATATTATTACCAACCCATCAATTATCTTACAAATAAATAAAATTTATGAAATCAATGAAACTAATGAATACATGTGGTATTCTAAGGATTCGAACCTAGGATACTCACACCGAAATTGAAATTCCGCGCACAAAGCATTACATTATCAAGACAGTACAGTGGAGCCCCCATCTTAGCTCCTAATCAGGGCACTGTTCTTATGGGGAAAATTCTAATCGGTTCCGTGCTCATTCTAAAAGTTGCACTTTTCGTAAATGTTTAGTAGGCCTTTTTTTCTAGTTATTAAAAACGTATTCTATGGCGTATTATATGATATATAGAAGCAATAGAACTGTTAAAATTACCAAAATCCATTTTCTTTAGGATTCTCTCCCCCTCCACCCTCCCACTGCTCTTAGTTTTGTATTTGGCTTAATATACACTTCCTGGGTCATTTTAACAGTTCTATTGCTTCTATATATCATATAATACACCATAGAATAAGTTTTTAATAACTAGAAAAAAAGGCCCAAATCTAAACAATTACCGCACTTTTTCCCAGTGTTAGCCTATGAAAACATGTTTTTTGTCTAGGCTACATAAAGTAACCTAGGCCTAAATCTTATGCATTGTAAATAATAATGTAGACATGGCTAAATAACAGTCCTAACCATAAAACTTAGATGCATTATAAATACCTGTACTGTAGATTGGGGCATTGTTTCTACCATGGGATTTTTTTTTTAGGCCTAGGTTTTATATTTGTCCAGTCACCCCTCAAGTACCCATTTCGCCCCAAATACATCCAATAAATACATATTATGAGGAAAAGACGTATAAATACGTATTATGAGAAGATTACTTACCACACAGATTTTATTATAAATCATTGTCATATTTAGCCTAGCCTAGGCTAACATCGTCTAGGCTAGGCATTTCAATCGCTTTCGTCCGACATGGACTGGTCTTTGCTCTGTGTTTTGAGCATGAAATTCCTTCATTGCTACCACCAGGCCAACCATCCCTATCACTAGATGTACTAGAGGTTATAATAAACGCGAGAGATAAAGGGTTCAGGCACAAAAAGGCTTGCAAACGGTTGTTTTGTCAACACAGATACTAGCTAAACTGCAAGCGTCTGCTTAGTGATGACGTCATACAAAGATGGCGGCATCTTGTGCATTTGACGATCGGATCTCGGATTCACTCGGATTTCGTCTCTAAACGGCAAGCGCCTGGCAGATTCTTTTGTTATGTTAAAACAAAATTATTGTTTTTGTTTGTTTTCTAGTTTTATGTCGAGTTTTTCGTTATTTTTGCGATTTTTTCGGGTTTCGGCTGGGATTTTGATGTGAGAATTGAGGCTTTTGGCGCGAGAATTGAAATTGGGAATATTTGGTGTGTGGTGCGAGAATTGAATCAACGAAGACCGGTGTAGCGAAAATGGGGGCTCCACTGTATAGGAAAGAAACACATAAGCGCTAGTACTGTACTGTACTGTACATACTAATATTAGTATACAGGGTGATTCAGTAACACTTTTCATAAATTTAATGGCAAATTCGGGAGACAAGAATAAGACTAATTTACTCTATGACCCTTAGGGTGAGCCTTTTATATGATGGAGATATTTTTTCATGTGGTGCTTTAACCCTTAAAGAGCGGCACTCGACTTAAGTCGTGCACCAATTTGCAGCAAGTTAGGAGCATTATTAAGGCTTTTAAAGGGTTAAAATCGAGTGCAAATGGCCGGGAGCGCAGCGGGCCAGACAGCCGACTCCCAGGGCTTACCGCCGCCATTAACTCATGTTCCCTGTGTTCTCAAGAGGCCGGCAGTGTAGCCAGTAGTGAGCATAGCTGGGAAAAATATGCCGAAATACACTAAACTCCCATGTTACTGGTATCACTGTATGAGAACTACGAGTGCTACGTAGAAAGCTTCACATTATGTTGGTTTTTGTTATTATTTTATCATAAATAAATGTATGGTTAACCCATTGTTTTTTTTGTTAATGAAAATCTAATATTTGTACATACTTTATTTACAAATACTATACAATACAGTATTACAGTATACAATACAGTATTACAGTATACATTTTGATACCAAGTCTTGGTTACGCTACCCTGTCAGTTAGCAACGACATTTTCATTCTCTCTCCTTAGATTTTTTTCTTTTCTATCTATCGATAACTTTAATCCCTACACCCCGGAAGGGCTCTTTAACGCCCATAAAACCCTCGGCCCGCGCAACCCGGAAGGGCTCTTGAACGCCCATTGCTTGCGTGAGTGCTTTCGAATGCCGCGCGTAAATTTTTGGTATCGTGGGAGGGTAGGTGGCGCCACCAGACGTAAACTACGCCACAGCATCAGTATCTACCCCGACGCCATCATGGATAGTACGCCAAATAGTGATTCCGCTGTGTCCGATACCGTGCTTCCTACGACGCCCGTGCTAGTTCGTCGCGCCTTACCCCGACGCCATCGCCTAAATGTGTTATCTCCCGGAGGTATTGAGACGACATTGAGACTTTATGAGCGTGCTGATGCCAAGTATATTGTTGATGATGAAGGCAGTGACGACTCCAGTAATTATAAGTCGAGTGATTATGGCCATGAGAGTGACAAAGAAGAGCAATTCCTGGGATTTGCGAGAGAACATGAGTGATGAGAGTGATGAAGGTGATGTACCAGTTTTTGAGGAAGCTGGTTTACCTACAGATGGTGAACTTGAGAGAGTGAGTGAGTGGGAGAGTTCAAGGTCACTCTCCAAGTTTCGCATGAGTGACACGACCCCAAGCCCTTCGCCAGCTAACTCGGCTTTCAAGCTACACTTATATAAGAAGAAAATACTTGAAAAGGCGGCCGCAGCAGCTAGGGAACAAGCCAAAATACTTGGTGAGGATGAGGCTGTGAGTGAGGGTGAGCGTGGTGACCCTTCTCACCCGCCATTGTCTCCCTTATCTACCCACGCCACCAAAGATGACCCGCATTCTTCCCCACCACCCCCACCACTGCCAAGGGCTGAGGACCCCCCACTTTCGGCCTATTTGCCTCCTAGGTCCCCCGACAGGAGACATACTGCTGCCGAAAAGGGGAAAGGCAGCAAATATGCCAAAAAAGGAAAGACAAGTAAGCGAGTTTTGTTCGAGGCTCCCACGGCATCCACCCCTGCCAGCCCCAGCCATATGCCCCCGCAACTTTCCCCACAGTCCTCCCCACCTCTCCAGCCATCAACATATGTTCCTGACGAAGTCTTTGAGCTCGCATCACCAATACCTGGGCCTAGTGACAGTGAAGCATTGCTTTCTGTCACTCGTCGCAGGCCAAGGAGCCCAGGACCTCGGGGGGACACAGCCTCACCTGCCACTCCTTCCCCACCTCGCCCACCCACACGCCGCCCACGCATCACTCGTTCCCTGCCAGATTATGTGGGGGCCACTGATGATGAAGGGCACCTCTCTGAAGACTCTGGCCATGATTACATAGGTCCACCGTCAGGGCAAGATGACCACTCTGACGATGACTATATGGACATCGACGACCCTCGACCCATCCGCTTGGCCCGGCGTCGTGCTGCCCGTCGTGCTGGCCGCCGCCCTGGCCGACGCCCTCGCCGTCCTAGGGCGCGCGCCTCCCGAGTTGGCCGTGGGCGTGCTGGGCCACCAGCTGGAGCTCCTCGTCAGCGTAGACAAGACCCATTCTACGTTTTTCAGTGGCAAGACGTAGTTGATGGGGATGGATACAACCCTGATGTGCCAGCTTTTGATGAGGTACTGGAGGGTTCAGGCATTACCCCCAATTTTCCTGCAGGCCCCAATGCGAACTATTTGAGGCCTTCTTTGATGAGGAGGTGGTAGGCTATGTTGTCAAAGAGACAAATAAGCAGCACCAATTCCAGGTCCACTTTTTGGGCAAAGTGACCAAGGGCCACATGAGGCAGTGGACCCCAGTGACTCATAAAGAATTCATGGTGTTCCTGGCACTCACCATGCTAATGCCTCATGTCAAGAAGCATAGGTTGCCTGACTATTGGATCACCAATGATCTCATATCCACCCCTGCCTTCGGGAAATATATGTCTCGCGACCGGTACCTTGATATCCTCGCAGCGCTCCATCTTGTCACCAACCTTGACGTCCACCTCCCAGACAAGCTGTGGAAGATTAGGACGTTGTACGAGATGATGCGAGAACGCTTCACCTCCTACTTCAAGCCCTTCCGCAAGGTCATCATTGATGAGTCTCTTGTGCTGTTCCGGGGAAAACTCAGCTTCCGGCAGTACATCCCCTCAAAAAGACATCGCTTTGGCATAAAATTCTTTGTGCTGTGCGACTGCCAAACTGGCTATGTCCTGGACTTCCTGGTCTACAGCGGGAAGGAAGGGGACGTGCTTGTGGACCCCCTCATTGGCTTTGGCGGAGCAGTGGTGCAAGCCATGATGGACCGCTACTTTCACAAGAATCACGTCCTCTACACGGACAATTACTACACGTCCCCCACTCTCTCACAGTACCTGCATGAGCGCAAGACGGGGACTGTAGGCACAGTACGAGGGAAAAGGAAGGGCATGCCACCTTTCCTTCCAAAGACCAAAAAAGGTGATATGTTCAGGAAGAAGTCGGGGCCCATTCTGGCTATCCACTGGCACGACCAGCGGAAGGTCAACCTCCTGAGCACCATCCACAAGGGGGAAATGGTGGAGACTGGCAAGGTGGATCGCCGCACCCAGGCCAGGGTGACCAAGCCCGATGCTGTCCTGGACTACAACATCAACATGAGGCTGGTGGACAAGTCCGACATGCAGATAGGCTTCATTGACTGCCTGCGTACCTCGTGCAGATGGTACAAAAAGTTCTTTCTGCATATGGTGGACATGTCAGTTCTGAATGCCTACAATATATACAAGCTTCGGAATGTGAACACACCCATGAAGTTCAATAGCCTGCGGAGGTTCCAAAAGCAGGTGTTGACGGAGCTCCTGGAGAAGTATGGTACGCCACAGAGGGCAGTGGCACATCCTGGGCCCGCCGTTACTGACCGCTTGCAGTGTGCATATTACATGAATAGGCACAGGCTTGGTTCCCTGCCTCAGAATGAATCAGGAAGAACGCAGCAGAAGCGGTGCCATGTCTGCTACAACAGCAGGCTGAGGACGAGGTCAGGTAAAAAGTCCACCATGGAGTGTGTGGAGTGCAAGGTGGCACTCTGTGCTATAGGGGCCTTCTTTGATTACCACTCCAAGCAGGAGTTCTAATAATCATAGTGAAAGTGACAAAGAAAAGGACAATATGTACAGTATATATATATATAGGCAAAAAGTGGAAGTAAAACAATTTATTGTTATACAAAAGTCATGTATTATGAGAACATTTATACAAATACAATTACACCATAATAATATGTGAAAGTGACACATATGTATATAATAAGTGACATTCATATGATTAGAACCTATAGAAATATATAAATCAGTGAAAAAAAGACAATAAATTGTATATAAAACGTTTACAAAGCATATAACTAAGTGAAAGTGACACAAGACCTAATATTTGATGGCCAAAGTATAATAAACACCGGTGATAACGAATAATCAGTGCCTAATATACCAATAACCTACCTCAATTACTAATAAAATGTACGGTATCGAGTGAAAATTAGCAATATTAGTGACAGTGATACCCTAATAAACATACTTTATATAATTGGCCTCAAAATAACTATAAAAATATCAAATAAACATCACATTCTCAATATCAAACACTAAAATCGTCTAAGGGAGATAAACACTTTGGCGCGACGAGCGGCTAGGTGCGTCGTAGCCGTGGCCGGGGCGACGCATCCGAACGCGGGAAGAATTTCCCGCCGAAAAGCACTCGTCTTCCCGCGCTCACCATTATGCAACCAGAGGGGCTAGAGACCTCTACTCAACGCCATTCTACAGAGGAAGGTTTGTGGAACATTTTTCTTTTTTATTCATAACATTACATGCCATATTCATTGAATTACAGAGCAGTTAACATAGCCCAAAGATCGTCAAAACACCCGGTACCGCAGCACAGTCGCGAGCTATAGTCGCTGGAGTGCTGGAGGGTTAAAGGTGTAATATCTCCATCATATCAAAGACTCACCCTAAGGGTCATAGAGTAAATTAGTCTTATTTTTGTCTCCCGAATTTGCCATTAAATTTATGAAAAGGGTTACTGAATCACCCTGTACAGTATAGGAAAGAAATACATAAGAGCTACTACTGATAATATTATATAGGTAAAAAAACACAAAAATCTATGTGGATGAGGGAGACAAAAGGCAATACTGCCTGTGATGAGTGCCTCCCCCAGAGTTGAAAGAGTGACAGGGCAAAAATCAAGGAATGTTCGAGCCAAAATGTCTGGACACACGGAGTTTGAAGCAATTTAAGTCATAGAATGAGGGAAAGAGTTCCAGAGCTCAGCTGTTGAATAGAATATAGGTTTGACTCCTGTAAGGAGATAAAGAAAACCTAATATTTAGTAGTGGCCCCGTAATCATTGACGAACATGCCTATTACATAAGGCATCCTCTTCAAACACTAATCCGCCGTAGTTTGAATCTACCGCGCAGAGCATTTAAAATCTGAGGAGCCTTCATCATGAGCGCACGCGACCTCACTCATGGCTTCAGTCATTATGAATTGGGTTCTCACTACGAAAAAACTTCGTAAAAAATAAAAACAAAAAGAAAATAAGAATAACTATCCAATAATCTTTCCATCATATCGTGGATGTACTTGTGTGGATCTTTGACCAGACGCTGATTCAGGCGTCATTCTTCCTTCACTGACATATCAAGTAAACCAAAATCCTTAATACATCAACGAATGGGAAGGGGATGGTCGGGAGGGCCCCAGTCGTCAATGATTACGGGGCCACTACTAAATATTAGGTTTTCTTTATCTCCTTACAGGAGTCAAACTTATAATTTATTAGTGGCCCCTCCATCATTGACGAACATGCCTGATTTCTAAGACTGGAGGGGGACATTCGTAATCATATCATAACTCTAGAAAAGCAGATAATCAAACAACCACATAGTATTCTTACTTTTGTAAAAAAAGAGATATTCGGGTGCATAAACTTTATACAGCCTAAATCTTCAAAAAAGGGTACAAGCAGGAGCGTGCTTCAAAGAAGCCTGCTTGAAAAAGGGTTAACTCTGAGACTCTGTGCACAGGTCTGCTAGTTAAGTGGGGTGCCCCCACTTAAAGTAAGTGGTGAAAACTAAAAACTTATAAGTTTACATGTGCACATATAAACCCCATTAACTAGTGGATATATTCCTAAAAATATAACCAAACATAAATGAATTCTTGTACATTCGTAGAAGTACTGAACTTGTGTACTTATGCAGAAGTAATTACTGCAAAAGTAAAAGTCGTAGTTGCCACTACCGAGATTTCTCAAAATATCTATTGCTTCACAGCCAAAGCTACTTACAGTACAACAAGAATTGTCGTAACACTACTATTGGCCTTTAGCACAATTTCCTGCAATGAATACTACAGAGAAATTTTATAATACAATGCCTACAACCAGTATCACAGCTCGTATGTTCCGAACACATACTCCGGAGGGGTCTAGGGTGTCCTATGTCACACTGACTGCACCCTCCCCCCCCTTTTTCTTGAAATTAAACAAAACGTGACTAAAAGGGCCACCTAGACCCTCTGCCGTAAAGCTATACATGGCAAGGAAGGTTTGTCCAGAGCTACTGAAAGGTATCGAGGCAAAAACTCCTGATTAGAGGCCCACAACTACGTAATAACTTCCACCGAAAGATTATTAAGGAAACGTAAAGAGGCTGTCCCCTTGCGTAAATCGTGGGTCTTACCCACAACGCCGGGATGCTTCTCTTTAAAGTCCTCGACCAAGAGAGAAGCCAGTGTACGCTCCATCAATCGTTCACCCGGACTTGCGACCCATAAAGCACCCTGGTGATTTTAGAGGTGCCACTCTTAAATATTTGGTTAGAGCTTGCACTGGGCAAAAAAGATGGTGCACCTTTCCCCTGTTTAACGCCGGCACCGTGAACTCTGAAAACACGTGTTCACTGTGCTCAATCTCGGCTATGAATCCTGGGGAAGGTGCAATGTGAATACACTCATGAAGCCTATCAAACCTGAGGCAATTAGGTGCGTTGCTCATCGCCGCCAGGTCAGATACTCTGTTCCCGGTAGCCAAAGCCATAAGGAATACTGCCCTTTTGTATAATCTGCAGTCTTTGGTACATACGGGAACGAGAATAACGACGATGCTTTGTCCAGAGACCATGTAGGCCTGAGCTGACAGGGAGGTGGGCAGAGTTTAAAACCTGCCCACATAAATCACTTTCAGATAAATGTTTTTGCATGAACAGATAAATTAAATAATAAACAACCAACCGAGGGCACAGTTTGTTTTGTTCTAAGAAGCCGAGACGTAAAAGCTTTCCAATGCGATTGAAACTGTCGCTTTGTAGACTGGGTATATTGATTCGTGAATATCTTGGTCACGTCGCTACCATAAGGTGCTAGCCACTTGGCCTCCTGAATGTCCAAAATGAACAAGTCCGCGAGGTTTCTAGGTTGCCAATTGTGTTCTAAGTGGAACAACCCGACCAGGAGGGACACTGGGTGCGGGCACCACGTGTTCAAATGCTGGTACCACACTGCGCCGGCCACAGGGGCACGATTAGCGAGACTACGCCTCGCTAATCCTGTAGTTTGTTGACTACGTGGCACATTAGAAACGCGTCTGGCGGCGGAAAATAGATAAATGGAACATAACCTGTTCTCGTCCGTCATCAGAGCGTCAGGTCCGCCCGCCGGCGTTATCGTCCGGCGGGTGAGGTACGACTGTGAGTATCGCCATACACCTCGGCTGTGGCTGTCCCTCGCTTGCGAGCTCGGTATACTCCCTGAACGGGAGCCCTCGTCCGAGTCCCGTAAAGGTTTATGATAATTAAAAGCTCCCATAGCTCATTAACACATTGAAAGCAGAGCTGGTGAGCAAAGTCATAGAGTATACTAATTAATTTAATTTATATTTAATTGTATTAAAATAAATTACTATAAATAAACACAATATTATCATAATATAATCATAGAAAATATATATGTTTATTATGATTCAGCTATTAAATTATTTCATTAACAAATAAAAATAATATAGGGCTACCTGAGCTTAACGGCGTTGAACATACAGCAATGAGAGGTTCAAGTGCCGACGACAGAGACTGGGGAAAACTACCCCGCCCCCGGGAACTACCTGGTCACCTGGTGCAACACCGGTAATCCGCCCTGGAAAGAGAAATTTCCGGGGATTAATGCTCATAGGGTTACACCCCAAAAAACGGTACAAAATATGTGCCTCAAAAAGTCAACGAACGTAGCACTCCACCACTACTTTTCGTTTTATATAAAGATTCAGCATATCTTTCACCTGTCCAAAAGAATTAAGAATAACTTCTTAATCCTCATAAAGATGAAGCATATCTTTATTAAAGATGAAGTCTTTCAAGTATCCCTTTACACTGGAGACACTAGTAAGATTCAGGCATCTTTTTATCCCATAAAAAGTCTAAGCCTATCTTAATCTCTAATCCTGGCTTCTCCCAGAAGCCCTCATAGATCGCCGTCTTGAAGGCCGTGATACCCTATTGTATCAATCAATTGTTTGGCAAATTATCTCGAATCGCAAATCCGTTAATATAACCACCCAAAGGTACAACCGCCGGGGTTTATATGCAATGTCAAACCAATTATACCTGCCCCAGACCTCTTTGTAAAAAGGTCGCCGGGAGGTAAAGACCAAACAAACAGACAGCATTGTTTCAATGGCTTTGAAAAGCAGAGAAAACCAAGTCCAACAGGTGTCAGCCTGATCACCTAGAAAACTGTGTGGAGCCCCCCTCGACGGGAATAACTCAGGAAGCCTGATCCCAGGCTCGACCATAGAAAACGCAGTTTCTGATGAGCCCTCAAGCGACCAAACTCGTCGGGGTAACTTACCTATTTTAGCCATCCTGACTAAAACTCGGTAAACAAAAACGGTGTTCTCGGAGCAACGAGAAAAAACGCCGGAAAGGTAACCCACACCAAACGAGACATTTTAACACATTTTATACAAAGGGTGTGCGCAAAAATAGGGATACCTGAACAGGAGGGCGTAATGCATAAAGCAGATATCCGGGCAAAGGTAGCCATGACAGAGACTGGTGGGATACTTACTCCAGGATCTGCATAGACCCGCCGGGACCCAGCTCTGGAAAAAAAGAAAATTTCCAGGAATTAATGCTCATAAGGTTAACCCAAACATGTTCGCACACAAGTGTTAAATAACCCGCCGGGTAACGAGACGTAATACTCAACGACTACAGCTCGCTACGCGGTGGGGTTTCCTAAGTAAAAGATTTCAGAATATCTTAATTTGTCCAAAAGATTTATGAATACCCTCTGACATAATATATCAAGACTAGCATGGCGTTTATAACTGATTAAGTCTTTCCGGTGGTGTTTGTTTCAAGATTCAGTTTTGGAGAAAAAAAAAACTAAAAAAGACGCCGGCCCCCGAATTATCTCGTAGATCAAAAACTGGGAAGCCTGACAAATATACGAGATCTAACTTCTCCCGAAGTATCTTTTTAGATCGCCGTATGTTGAAGGCGGCGATACAAAACGTATCCCTCAATTGTCTGGTTAACTAACTGAATTGTAAATTCGTTATTCCCACCCTTCCAGGGATGAATATTAGTTTAAAAAACGTTAACCCCAATTGCGCCGTAAGCTGAAGGCGGCGATACAAAACTTATCCCTCAATTGTCTGGTTAACTAACTGAATTTTGTAAATTCGGTCATCCCACCCTACCAGGTTGCACCCGCCGGGTGATTTAAAGTTTAAAAGTTAACCCCAATTGTTCCTAACCCCACATCTTTGTAAAAGATCGCCGGGGAGGAAATACAACAACAGCATAGTTTTATATTGGCTTTGCAAAACCGAAAAAACTACAAACAACACGTGTCCGTATGAACACTGTTAGATGGGTACAGCCAACCCGCCGGGAATCAGCAGGAGCCTGAAACAGGCACCCCAGAGACGCAGTCCTGGGGAGCCACAGACACCCACACGCCGGGGAAATAAGCCTGTTTTTAAACCACGCGTGGCCAAAACTCGGTAACCAGCCGGGTTTTTTCATGGTGTAACCGAGAAAAACCCGCCGGAAATAACCCACCCCGTCCAGATACCATCTGAACGCAACACAGGACCGAGGCGTAGCCAAAACACAACTAACGCCGGGCCCAACATAGTCCGTGGAATTAGCCAATACACAACTAATCCAGGAGACATAAATAGTCCGTGGAATTAGCCAATACACAACTAAACCTGGACACACATCACACAGTAGTACATATTTAGAAAATAAATCAATAACACTTGTATATGTGGTAAAGCTACGAGAGGCTGGCTAGGCCTAGGCAGACGGATAATATTAACATGTCGGAATATAAACAAAAAGCACTGAATTATATCACAACAGGAACCACCGCCAACACACCACTGTAGCAAATACTTCCGGCAAAGGGAAGAACTGACTCGGGACCCAGAAAAAACTTCACTAAGTGAAGAAAAATACGCTGGGAACGTCAGCAAAAATACGCTACCTCATCAGAAAGATAAAAGGAAGCAATAACGCGTAATGAAAGCCGCCTGCATCACAAAGCTAGCTAACTTTGACAAAGTTCACCTGTCCACAACCGGACCACGAGGGTACATCCGAAATAGATGCCCCAAACACACGACCCAAAAAACACTGCACTGCGGGCAACCAGCCCAGGACACTCCTGCTACGCATATCCTAACCTTACTCGATACATCCCGGAGTAAACAAATGAGAAAAAACTCACTAGGGATGCAGCAAATGCGGAACCAGCGGAGCGTGGAGAGACACGTCCGGGCCGGCTGACCGCAGAGCAGAGAAGGAAGAATGACGCCTGAATCAGCGTCTGGTCAAAGATCCACACAAGTACATCCACGATATGATGGAAAGCTTATTGGATAGTTATTCTTATTTTCTTGTTCTTTTTTATTTTTTACAAAGTTTTTTTTCGTAGTGAGAACCCAATTCATAATGACTGAAGCCATGAGTGAGGTCGCGTGCGCTCATGATGAAGGCTCCTCAGATTTTAAATGCTCTGCGCAGTAGATTCAAACTACGGCGGATTAGTGTTTGAAGAGGATGCCTTATGTAATAGGCATGTTCGTCAATGATGGAGGGGCCACTAATAAATTCTGTATTCTGAAAAGTAGGCCTGTGGAAACTCAGTATCTCTTGTCTCTCTCTCTCTAAAGTTCCTGGAGAGACTATGGTGCATCCTCGGAGACAGATCCATCCACGGCAACACTGGAGATACAAACCCTCTCTATCGTGAATCAGAAATATTATAACTTGCCTAAATCATAAGACTACTGTTACATCTTACCGGATATTATACCTAACCCAGAACCCTGGCTATCATGAGTTAACACTTACGCTGCGGGCATATTTCTGCTATACTAGGGCTCATTCAGGCACTCCTGAATGATTAAGCAAATGTCTGAATGAAATTAAATGTATTCAGCCAAAAACTAGAAGAAAATGGCTTCAAAATGACACCAGAACAAGCTTCGTAGCATGCGGGGTTCATCCGCAGCGCAATAGACATTGGCAAATACTCGCTAACAATGAGCAATGTCACACTACATTTGCTTTTGGCAGCGCTGCATAGGTCTCGCGAGATATGGCTCTCACCCTTCAGTGCACCAGCCCCCGCGCTGGAGAGCAGAGGGGGGTCTGCCGCAGTCTTGCTTACTCGCACTGTCTCCACAAGATTTAACCCATTCACCACCATGACATAAATTTCATCATATTCTGGTTACCATTAGATGATTTTCTATAGCTTGTAATCTACCTATACGACTCAAATGGGTAAATACGATCTCAATAAACCCTCTTAGTAACATAGATCCTTTTTAACCCTCTCACGACCATAGGACGCAGAGGTTGCCAGATTAGCAATAAGAAATAGAATACTCTCACTGTTATAATTACCTCTCCAAAATTAGTTTTCTGCCCACAGCTAACTCAGACAACTGCAGAGGTTGAAGTAAACAAACTAAAGGTTTATAGATACCCCTGACGGTAACAAAGGATTTAAAGTATCCCTAATAGGCTCAAAAATTGCGTCCGGATGTGAGAGGGTTAAACTGCATAAAATCATCTAATTTTAGCCAGAAACAAAGGTAAAAATATGTCATGGTGCTGAAGGGGTCAAGAGGCTTTAACCCTCCAGACCCGGAAGAGCTCTTGAACGCCCATAAAAAACACACCCTAGCTACCCGGAAGGTCTCTTGAACGCCCATGAGCTTAAAGCCTGTAAGCTTGGTGTGCGAGGCGTACGTCCGACGCATGTAAACAACAGCCGGCTGGACCGACGCCCCGCATCTCCGGCCACAAGAAGGAGTGCGTCGCTTGTTCGTGTGTGCCTGTATATTATTGTTAACCTAACAAGTGCGCATGGGGGTAATTAGAAACGTCCCCCTGTGCTGACGTATTTGAGCTGTTTCCATCACTAAAATATTAATTTTACCATAAATAGCATTAATACTTATCCAAACGCGCCTATTATGGGTTGATTATAAAGGTATTAACCTGAAACAACAATAAAACGAGTGAAAACAGCGTTTGGATGGTCAAAATCGGAGATATAGGCCGCGAGTTATATAATGTATGGGTGAGGCAACCTTCTTTCCCGCCAATTTCCCCCAAGGCCACTGAGACACAGTCGATCGATATTCTCTCTCTCTCTCTTGCACTCGCTTGCTAACACTGATGACAATGCCCTGCTTGCAACTCGTAATGTTAGCACAATATACCTCAGAATAAGGGAATAACAGGGAAAATAGGTGATAACTGAAGGAGGGGAGGAAAGTGGGGAAGGAGGGGAGGTAGAGGAGTGATATTTTGCATGGCCCAGGGGCCCAAAAAAAACAAAATTTTTTTTTTTTTTTTTTTTTTTTCGATGTTTAACCCTCTCACCACGGAAGGCCTCTTGAACGCCCATAAAAAAGCATATAACAGGTTCCCGGAAGGCCTCTTGAACGCCCAGTGGTTGAAAGCCTGTGAGCTTCGTGTGCGAGGCGTCGGTCCGACGCATGTAAACAACAGCCAGCTGGACCGACGCCCCGCATCTCCGGCCACAAGAAGGAGAGCGTCGCTTGTTCGTGTGTGCCTGTATGTTGTTGTTAAGTATCGAAAAGTGGTGTAAAGTGGCTGTTTTGGCCATAAAGTTATCTCCAATGAAATCATCATCACAGCTCAACCAGTTGACTTAGAGAGCTCTACTTAATGCCATTCTACAGGTAAATAACACAGCTACGCTTGGGGATGCGCGGGAATGCGGGAAGCAGTCTGATTAACGAATATACGGTAGCCTAGCCTAGACGTTTTTCGGCCAAAACACCCGAGTTTCGAGGAATATATATATAATACATAGCCGGGGCTGGAGGGTTAAAGTTGATTTTGTTTTTTCTCTGACTCTTAACCTCTGAAGTGCGCATGGGGGTAATTGGAAACGTCCCCCTGTGCTGACGTATTTGAGGTGTTTCCGTCACTAAAATATTCATTGTGCCATTAATAGCATTAATACTTATCCATATGCGCCTATTATGGGTTGATTATAAAGGTATTAACCTGAAACAACAATAAAACGAGTGAAAACAGCAGCGTGTTTGGATGGTCAAAATCGGAGATATAGCCCGCGAGTTGTATAATGTATGGGTGAGGCAATCTGCTTTCCCGCCAATTTCCCCCAAGGCCACTGAGACACAGTCGATCGATACTCTTTCTCTCTCTCTTGCACTCGCTTGCCATCAGTGATGACAACACCCTGCTTGCAACTCGCTAATGTTAGCACGAAAATATACCTCAGAATAAGGGAATAACAGGGAAAATAGGTGATAACTGAAGGAGAGGAGGAAAGTGGGGAAGGAGGGGAGGTAGAGGACTGAGATTTTGCATGGCCCAGGGGCCAAAAAAAAAAAAAAAAAAAAAAAAAAATATATATATAATTTGATGTCAAAAGTTGATTTTTTTTTTCACTCACTCATAAGAATCTCCCCGCAGTGCGCCGGGGGAACTCTTATGAGTCTCCCCGCAGCTCCCGGGTTAAGAGTCTTCCCGCAGTCCGCCGGGGGAACTCTTAAGAGTCTTCCTGCAGTTCCCGGGTTAAGTATCGAAAAGTAGTGTAAAGTGGCTGTTTTTGCCATAAGTTATCTCCAATGAAATCATCATCACAACTGAACCAGTTGACTTAGAGAGCTCTACTTAACGCCATTCTACAGGTACGAAACACATCTACGCTTGGGGATGCGCGAGAATGCGGAAGCAGTCAGAATAACAAAGATACGGTAGCCTAGGCGTAGACGTTTTTCGGCCAAAACCCCCGGATTTCGGGGAATATTTATGTAATGCGTAGCCGGGGCTGGAGGGTTAAAGGTGGTGGTGCATGGGTTGAGATAAACATGGAATAATAATCACCAACCTACACATAATTATCTTGCAAAATGCAATGGCACCGAAATAATTATTAATAATGGTATAAAGGATTTTGTGGATCGTCTAAACCGGGCCTGTGACATCATAGGAGTATAAGTCCAATATCCAGTCCACGATGAGGATACTGGTGTGACGTCACTATGACGTCATAGGTCTGGTGTAGATGATCCACAAAATCCTTTATACCACTGTAAATAATTATTTCAGTGCCATTGCATTTTTCAAGATAATTATGTGCAAGTTGGCGATTATTATTCCATGTTTATCTCAACCCATGCACCCCCACCTTTAACCCATGAACTGCGACCGTCCTCATATGAGTCTGTAGTGAGAGTTTTTTTTTTTTTTTTTTTTTTTTTTTTTTTTTTTAAATCACTAGAGACTCATATGAGGATGGTCGCAGCCCATAGGTTAAGGACCTGTATATTGCTTTAAATTGCCAGAAAGTTCTTTAATGCGTCCTGCCATGAAAGGGTTAAAGCTATTATACCGAAGCTGAACTTAAACCTAACCCAGAACCCTATCTATCAAAAGTCAAGATTTATTATACCTTACATGATTTTCTATTTAAACTAGATTTCAAGAACTCTACCTATCACCAGTCAGAGCTATTATACCTTACCTGTTACCTGAGTAACCTACCTACCATGAGCCAGAGATAATATACCTCATCTGATCTTATAGCTAACCCAGAATCCTACCTATCAAAAGCCAAGAATTATTACACCTTGCCTGATCATATAATTAACCTATCAAGTCTTACCTACTATACCTTATCTGATCTTATAGCTAATAATATAATTAATAAATTTCACTCACAACACCAAACCCCACCCAATCAAATTTATGAAAGCATGTGCTCCACCCGGGATTCAAACTTGGGTTACCACATACAGAACACAGAACCCTACCTATCACAACTCAAGAACTAGTATACCTTACCCGATCTTATCGGCGGGTGCCCAACTCCGAAAGGAGTTGAAGTAGGGGAGCTATCCCCCCGCCAAAGGCGGCTTTCTAGGGCCTTTCCTAGCTGATGCTGAGAGGATTGGGTTCTAATCATGTGGTGATGGGCTGGTCTATCAGAGTGAGAGCCGAGCGATCTCTGCCATACCCATAGCTTACTCTGACTGTTCCTTTTACTTATATATCTTCTAGATCTCAAGTGACGGCATCTTTTCCGTGGATCGACCTCCCTACTGCCAACCTAAAAGTTGGCGGATTGGGAGCCAAAGCGTCACATTTTTCCCTTGCCCCTCAACTTTCCCTTCATAATTGCTGAGGGGCACAGGGCCTTGGGTGGGGCTTTGGTTTCCCGGGCATTTCCGCGCCCTCCTCAGCTCCCTGCCTTAGAGTGGCTTCGGTCACCTGGGTTTTGTTAGTGGTAAGCAGGGAGGGTTTTGTGGGGGCGCTCTATGGCCTTGGCCTTGCTCGGGACCTTGGGGCTGTTCGGCCAGGCAGCCTGGGGAACAACAACAACCCGATCTTATAACTAACCCAGAACCCTATCTATCACGCGCCTCACCTATTACACCTTATCTGATCTTCTAAGTAATCCAAAACTCACCTGCATCAGTGCCTCCAAGAGCAGTTTACGAATCTCCGGATCTTCTTCTCTCTTCTTATCATCCGGGAGATACTGAAGATCGGGAGGCAGCGAGTCGTTTTCATCCACGGTAAAAGTGTCTGGACCAGATAAAGGTAAACACAGTCGCGGCGCTAGCTCCACTTTCTCACCCAGCAGCCATGCATGTACCTCTGAAACAATTAAAAGCATTGGATAGTTAATTAGTTCATTAATTATCTGTGAGATACTAGCAGTGATTATTGATCTGGTGTCCGGACTTTATAAAGGAACAGCGAGTGTTGTCAAGTGTGGTGGGCAAACCTCCTCCTGCTTCCCAGTGAACTCAGGGTTGAGACAGGGATGTGTACTGGCACCCTTAGTTTTCAACATATGCATGGACTGGATACTGAGTCGGACAGCCAGGCGTAGTCAATGCAGCAATATCAAGATCACTGGCTTTGACTTTGCTCATGATGCAGTGATTCTGGTGGAGTCTCTAGAGATTCCTACACTAGCTCTCGAGGCACTACATGAGGAGTTTGAGCCCTTGCATCTAAAAGTCACTTGAACTAAGACTATAAAGTCTATCTATCTATCTATTGCCTGATGCCGCGATCCCCGAAGGGGTGGCCACGAACGAACCGCCCCCATGCACCTCTGTCCCCAGTCAGTCGACGCCCCTCCCCCCAACCAGCACCGCCTTCGTTCATGTACTTCCTCACTCCATCCTTCCACCTCTCCCTCTCTGTCCCTCCACCTCGCTCTCGTACACCCTCTTAGTCATTCTCTCGCTTTCCATATGTTCCATATGGCCGAACCATCTCAAGTTGTTCCTTTTCACACTTTCCAGCACATCTACCTCCACACCACACCTCCTTCTTACTTCCTCATTAGTCTGTCTATCCCTCCATGTAACTCCGCATACACTCCTTAAGTAATTCATTTCCACTGCTCTCACTCTTGGTCTGAGTCTCTCAACCAACGTCCATGCTTCGCTTCCGTAAGTCAGTGTCGGGATTACCACACTGTCATGCAAGGACTTCTTCACTTCCATACTGACCACCCTATTTCTTGTTACTGCTTTTAGCGTTCCTACAACCCTCTTCCCCTGTTGTACCCTCTCCCGCACCTCTTCATCCATAGTCCCATCTTTACTCAACACACTGCCCAGATACTTAAAAGAGTTGACGATCTCCATAGCCTGACCGTTCAGCTTCACCTCACACTCTGTGACTTCACCCCTTTCGAAGACCATAACCTTGCTCTTCCCCGCATTTACCTTCAAATTCCGTTTTTCGCACTGTTCCAAACTCATTTACCAGACCCTGCAACTCCCATTCATTATCACTCATCAGAACTGTATCATCCGCAAACAGCAGTATAGGTAGCTTCCACTCAATTCCCTCCCTTTTCAGCGATACACCAACATCCACTGCTCTTGATAGTATTTCTTTCATGACTCCATCCATATATACAGTAAACAACCACGGGGACATCACACACCCCTGTTTCAAACCAACATTCAGGTCAAAGAACTCGCTCTGCTCACTCTCCACACGTACTGCCGCCTATAAAGTACTATAAAGTACTGTAGTTCAAACTTCTGGTAACTTGTTGGGCGTAGCAGTACAGTCTGTACAAGCATATGGTGAGAACATAGAGGTCTAGGATAATTTAACTTATCTTGGTAGTGATATCCAAAACAGTGGTGGGTTAGGCCACGATGTTGCTTGTCGCCTCGGAGTAGCATATGGGGTTATGGATTCTCTCAATAAGAGCATATGGCGATGTCGATACCTGTGCAACAGGACTTAATTGTTGATCTTCAAAACACTGGTGCTCCCTACATACTGTACATACATACATCTATCTATCTATCTATTGCCTGACGCCGTGATCCCCGAAGGGGTGGCCACGAACGAACCTCCCCCATGCACCTCTGTCCCCAGTCAGTCGACGCCCCTCCCCCCAACCAGCACCGCCTTCGTTCATGTAGTTCCCCACTCCATCCTTCTACCTCTCCCTCTCTGTCCCTCCACCTCGCTCTCTTACACCCTCTTAGTCATTCTCTCGCTTTCCATACGTTCCATATGGCCGAACCATCTCAAGTTGTTCCTTTTCACACTTTCCAGCACATCTACCTCCACACCACACCTCCTTCTTACTTCCTCATTAGTCTGTCTATCCCTCCATGTAACTCCGCACGCACTCCTTAAGTAATTCATTTCCACTGCTCTCACTCTTGGTCTGAGTCTCTTAACCAACGTCCATGCTTCGCTTCCGTAAGTCAGTGTCGGGATTACCACACTGTCATGCAAGGACTTCTTCACTTCCATACTGACCATCCTATTTCTTGTTACTGCTTTTAGCGTTCCTACAACCCTCTTCCCCTGTTGTACCCTCTCCCGCACCTCTTCATCCATAGTCCCATCTTTACTCAACACACTGCCCAGATACTTAAAAGAGTTGACGATCTCCATAGCCTGACCGTTCAGCTTCACCTCACACTCTGTGACTTCACCCCTTTCGAAGACCATAACCTTGCTCTACCCCGTATTTACCTTCAAATTCCGTTTTCCGCACACTGTTCCAAACTCATTTATCAGACCCTGCAACTCCCATTCATTATCACTCATCAGAACTGTATCATCCGCAAACAGCAGTATAGGTAGCTTCCACTCAATTCCCTCCCTTTTCAGCGATACACCAACATCTACTGCTCTTGATAGGATTTCTTTCATGACTCCATCCATATATACAGTAAACAACCACGGGGACATCACACACCCCTGTTTCAAACCAACATTCAGGTCAAAGAACTCGCTCTGCTCACTCTCCACACGTACTGCCGCCTTTGCACCCTCATACATGCTCTTCACTGCTTTCAGCAACTTGCCCTCTACTCCATATTCTAAGTACTTTCCACAAACCTTCTCTATCCACTCTGTCATAGGCCTTCTCCAAGTCCATAAAGGCAACATACACCTTTTGTTTCTTCTCCAGATACTTCTCCACAACACAATTCAGGGTAAAAATCTGATCTACACATCCTCTTCCCTTCCTAAAACCTCCCTGCTCGTCGCCTATCCATTTCTCCGTTCTCATACATACATACATACCGTATATACAGTACATACAAATTTAAAGACCGTTTTGTCCACAGAGAATGCGGTTACAGTCTCACGTCCTAAATGGCGGCTTTCCAGGCGGCCCTGTCAAGGGCTGCCTCTGTTGTCAAATTCTTTATTTTGAGATCGGACCGGAGTACCCGAGCCCACGTCATTCTAGGTCTACCCCTACGCGCAGCTCCACCCATGTTCACAGTCCGGCATTTCTTCACCCAGTTCTGATCATTCATTCTCTCCACATGTCCAAACCAACCAAGTCGGCTCGTGCGCATCACTTCACTGACACTCCTAATGCCCAAACGCCTTCTCAATTCCTCGCTTGATACTCTGTCCCTGAGATTAACCCCACACATCCAACTTGCCATTCTCTTTTCATTCCGTTCCATTCTATTGATATCCTCCGCTTTAACCGGCCACGTCTCCGAGGCATAGGTCATCGTGCTCCTAACACACGAGGTATACACCTTCCCTTTAAGGTGGGGGGAGCCATCTTATGGTCATGAGTGGCAACAGCTCTCTAAACTTTCCCCAGCCACTTCTGACTCTTACAATGGAGCTAGCTTCAGCGCCACCTCCGGCAGAAACCGTATCGCTAAGGTAGCAGAACTTATTCACACACTTCAGCGTTACACTGTCGAAATCAACACTGACAGGCAGGTCATTTAATACAAGATCTCCCTTGCACACTGCATATTCAAAGTCTATGATTCTTGTCAAAGGTCCTCTAGCTCCACTACATCTCTTGTGTTCCCAGTCACTACAGATGCAACATTGAATTGAGTTACTTCCCACCCCCTTCCCACATACTGCGCATGGATAGTCGCCGCTTCTTTCCATAGTTCCACGCCCTACTTCACTAATCATGACCTTTGTTTTATGTATGTTAACTCTTAGACCCTTATTACTGTTCCAGTTGTTAAACTTAAGTGTTGTTTATATATATATCTCATATTATGGTGGTGGGTTATTATAATTGTGAAATCGTATATAAAAATAGTGCCATACAGTATTGATTCATGTACTGTATATGCATAATATGTAAATGAGGAAATAAGCGAGTGTGAATGAAAATGAAACGCGTAGCGAATGGCGCCAATGACGTCACGCTAATGACGTCACCAACATATGTGGCGTCGTCTAGCGAGCCACGAGTGGCGGGAAAGAGTCGGCGAGTAGGGCTCAGTAGACATGAGCGACCGGTGATGGGCACAACGAGCAGAAGATATTATTCAAGACTCCTGAGACTTCTAGTGGTGATACGATATTTATGTAAGACCTGGCCAGGCGTAAGTAGAACATATTATTGGATGACTTGATATCTAATGATGACAAGAAGAGGAGCTTAAGCCCATCACGAGAGAGTCACAAGATATGGAACATATGGAAGATAGCCAACCCTTAACAAGTGAAGACACATATGTCTGGTGAGTATTAACTGGAGTTATCAATGGTAGCATAGTTGGTGAAAATGGCTTCAGTTATCAAGAATCCTCCACAAATAACTTCAGAGAAGGATTATGAACGATGGAAAAAGGACATTGAAATTTGGCAGAAGCTAACAAGTGTCGCTCCCGACAAGCAAGCATTAGCGGTACATTTAACACTTACCGGCAAAGCGAGAGATGTGAGCAGTGAAATTGATACAGCAGAGTTGGCTAGTGGTGAGGGAATGAAAATATTGTTGAAGAAATTGGATGAAGTGTTCATGTTTGATAAAAATAGACAGGACTTTGTGGCATATTCAGAATTTGAAATGTTCAAGCACCCTACTGAGATGACTATTCCTGAGTATTTGATTGAGTTTGATAGGAGATATGATAAGTTTAAGAATCACGGAATGGAATTGCCTGACCAGGTGTTAGCATTTCGGCTGCTGAAAAGTTGTGATATCTCGGACATACATTTTCAGCTAGCAATGTCGATGACAACAACAAATAAATTTGATGAGATGAAAAAGACGTTGCAAAGAATGCTTGGTGATGGTATCATGGATCATAATCTGAGTGGGAGTGTTCAGAGCGGAGTAGTGAAGTGGGAACCTATTTTGCAGGCTGGTAGGGATCAGTTCGACAGCCGTTTTAGAGGATATAGGCCTAGACATGGTTACAGGCGGGGTACTCGTAGTAGGTGGCCCAGAGGACAGGGTACTGGTCCCTAAAGGTGTTTTCGATGTGGTTCCACAGAGCACTGGATTCATGATTGTCAGGAGAGAGGCGATAATCATGACGTGATGGATGACACCGGTCATAAGGAGGTACAGCTTACACTGCTATCTGACCATGCCGATAGGAGAGAAATTGCTAGCGGAAGCTCTTGGTCCTATTGTTTTAGATTCGGGTTGTGCTACAACAGTTTGTGGGGAAGATTGGTTGCAGACGTATGTTGACACACTGTCCCTGCATGATGTAGGGCTAATAACAAGAAAGGAATCTGATACATCCTTTAGATTTGGTGATGGGAGACAAGTAATGTCCAAGGGGATTGTCCACATTCCTTGTTACATACACAGAGTTAAGGTTATGATCTGCACTGAAGTGGTAGACTGCCGCATCCCAATGTTAATGAGTAGATCAGCAATGAAACGTGGAGGCATGATCTTAAACTTTAAGAAGGATACAATGTGTATGTTTGGACAGGAGAGAAAGTTGCAAGTTACTTCAACAGGACATTATGTATTCTCTATCGTAAATGCACCGAGCAAGGAATCAGTGAAGTGGGTGCTGTTTACAGAACAGGGAGAGATACCTAAGAATACATAGAGTCTGGCATCAATCCTTATTGTCGAAGATGTCACACTACGGCCTTGCATCATTAGTTCCACTAATTTCTTCTTATCTTCATAACAGAAAAATACGTGTAATGGTAGATGGCCTTTATTCTCAATTTCACTCAATAAATGCTGGTGTTCCCCAGGGATCAGTTTTGGCCCCAACTCTGTTCCTCATTCATATCAATGATCTCATATCTACCACTCATAATCCAATACATTCCTACGCAGATGACTCAACACTCCACAGTTCCTTCACATTTACCAATTCTTTCACCCAACCCGATCTTATAAATTCAAAAATAAACACTGCAATTTCTCTGAACCAGACCTTTCTAGAATTAATGAATGGGGACAAGAGAATCTAGTTTCCTTTAATGCACAGAAAACCAAGTACATTCAATTTTCTAACCGACAGAATCTCACTGACTCCCATATATTTTTTAATGATGTAAATATTCCCACTTCCCCTAGTATTGACATTCTCGGTGTAACATTAACTACTAACTTGAGCTGGACACATTATGTTAGAAGCATTGCTAAGAATGCCTCTAAAAAACTGGGACTCCTGTACAGAGTTCGAGAATTCTTCACTGACGAGCAGTGGCCGTAATATATAAAAGTCATGTGCGCTCTCAGATGGATTACTGTTCACCTCTGTGGGGTGGAAGTGGAGTGGTTGCATTGAGGCAGTTGGACAAAATTCAAAATAAAGCTATTAGATTAATCAATAACCCATCACACAGGACCTTCCTACATTAGCCATACGAAGAAACGTTGCATCCCTTGCATTTTCTACAGATATTTTCACAGCAATTGTTCCGAGGAACTTGCTTCAATTGTGCCGCCTCCCACATCTTTCCGCGTAGAACTAGGGCAGCTGAGCGCCCATGAATTACACTTTCTCCTCCACAATGCAGAACTTCTGCTTATCAGAATTCATTTATCCCCAGAGCTACTACTCTTTGGAATTCACTTCCCTCGAATTGCTTTCCACAAACTTACAATCAACAAATGTTTAAATCCAGTTGTTACAAACATTTTATGAATGGAGGATGCCTTTAGGCACATGGACCTTTTTGTTTTATCTGTGTTTTTCCTTCCTCCGTTCATTGTCTCTTAAAAAAAAAAAAAAAAAAAAAAAGAAAAAAAAAAAAGAAAGCATTAAAGTTGCACAGGCAATTTTCACATCCCTCTGCACATAAATTGATGAAGTTAGTTAAAGAGGCTGGATTGTTGGATAATAGATGGAAACAAGAGATACAGAAGGTGAGTGACAACTGCGAAATTTGCAAGAAATAAAAAAAAAAGCCTCGCCGCCCTGTGGTAGGTCTTCCTGTTGGTAAGGTGTTTAATGAAGCAGTTGGAATGGATCTGAAGGTATGGGGAAGTATTTATTTCCTTGTCATGGTGGATTTGGCTACAAGGTATTGTGTGGCTACAGTCATACCTAATAAGAAATCTGAGACTATAATAAAGGAGGTGATAACGCAGTGGATCAGTCGATTTGGTGCGCCTCGCAAGTTTCTGACTGACAATGGCCGGGAATTCATTAATGGAGATTTTCAGAGCATGGCTGCAAATTACAACATGAAAATTATGTGCACAGCGGCAGAAAGTCCCTGGAGTAATGGGATATGTGAATGGCTAAATTATGTGCACAGCAGCAGAAAGTCCCTGGAGTAATGGGATATGTGAATGGCTAAACGCAGTGCTTGGTGACAATGTGGCAAAAATTATTGCTTGATACAAAGTGTGATGTACAAAGTACAAAGGAGTACAAAGGAAATCAAGCAACAACAGATCTAGTGACCCTTCTAGGCTGCTTGTCCTCCAAAACACTGAGGATCAAGTGTCCAAACAGTGGTTTAGAGTGGGTAAGGGAACATTGGAAAGGGAACTACTGCCCTGCCACTAACGTGGCAGGACTAGGAAGTTAGTAGGGGACATATGGGTTAGTAACTGAGGGGAGGATAAAATAAAGTTATTCATTTACAGACGCAGTCAGTCGCGGGTTTGATGCGAGATATTTGTCTAGGCGGAATTTAAATGAATCAACGGTGCTGCAGTCTATAACTCGGGGAAGCCCATTCCACAAGTTGACAACTCGATTGAAGAAGAAATTCTTAGATTCGTGTGAGTTAAAAGATTTACCAATAATTTTGCAACCGTTTCCCCGCGTGTAATTAGATTGGTCGATAGTGAAGTACTTACTACAGTTCATATTGTCGATGCCGTTGATGATTTTGAACACTTGAATTAAGTCACCTCTTAATCTGCGCTGGGTTAAAGGAAATAGATTTAATTCTCTAAGACGCTCTTCGTATGATTTGTTCTTTAGGCTAGGTATAATTTTGGTAACTCTACGTTGAACTCGTTCTAGCTTGTTTATGTCTTTTTGGTAATAAGGGCACCAGCATTGAACGCAGTATTCCAGAAGAGGGCGGACTAAGGAATTGTAAAGGGTTAGGATTACGTCTTTGGATTTATGCTCAAATGATCTGCCTATAAAGCCAATTATTTTGTTTGCCTTCTTAACAACTTCTGAACATTGTTGACTCGGTTTTAGGTTACTCTGTAGGTTAGGTTAGGCTGTATCCACAGCATTGGCATGGGCGGTGTCGACTCGTAATGTGCTTCAAAACAACAATGGCTTTTCAATAAACCAACAGGTATATGGATTTAACCCAAGTCTGCCCAGTGTTTTGAGTAACAAGATTCCTGCCTTGGAGAATAAGACAACTTCAGAAGTAATGGCAAACAACCTTAATGCTATGCGCGTGGTAAGAGAAGCATTCATTAAGAATGGGTCCAATGAGCAGATCAGGAGAGCATTGCTGCATAATGTGAGAGGTGACAACATGGAAGATTTACAAAACGGAGATCAGGTATATTATAAACGGAACGAGGATCAGTGGAGAGGCCCTGGAATAGTGATCGGAAGAGATGGCAAGCAGGTATTGGTGAGACAGGGAGGAACGTATGTACGAGCTCACACCTGTCGATTGCAAGCAGTCCCCAAACAGAGCCTACAGATGCAGGAACCAGATGACAGTAACGGTGACAAAAGAGAGATAGGAGATTCGCATGGTCCGGTGGAAAGCACAAATAACAGGAATGAGACAGTTGATATAGAGAGAGACACAGAGAGCGAGGAAGATGAAATTGAAGATAGAAATGAAGAGGTTTCTACAGCAGTCAAAATACCTAAAAAAGGAGACAGGATAGAAGGATACCTGGTGGAGAATGATGAAAAGGTGAGTTGTTGATGATGTTTTTATTTTATACTAGCCCACTGGGTCTAGGCCCTCTCAAGGCTAGTGTTGGAGGAGGTGGTACAGATTTTTAAGTCTCGTATATGTCAGTACACTCGACCCTCGGTTTAACGGACCTCGATACAACGGATTTCGGATTTAACGGACTCCGTCTGTAGGCGGACAATCCATCTGGACCGGACCAAATGTCCGGTGCTGGATAGATTTGTCCGCTAAGTGGCAGAGCGAGTGACTCTTAGGCCTAGGCCTAGGCTATAGATACTCACAAAACCTCAACTGAGCTGCTTTGATAGCGAGAATATCCCAGGTACTGTATATTTAATAAACGTATATTAACCGAGTAATCTTGACCAAACCGATTCATATCTCTTGTGTATTGCTTTGTTTACACTTTACTGGTCTGACGAACAATCCGAGACACACACACACACACACTACCTACACTGGAACAGAGAAGGAAACGAGGACAGCAAATTCAGATATATAAATGTGTTAGAGGTATTGACAAAATCGACCAAGAAAACTTCATAGAGAGGGATGGAGGTGAGAGGACAAGAGGTCACAGCTACAAACTAAAAGTGCTAAATAGTAAATCTGATCTGAAAAGTAAAAGATTTCCTACCAACTCGATTAGTGGGTGGAACAAATTGCCAGCCGAAGTAGTGTCTGCACCATCAGTGCATAGTTTCAAAGCACGGTATGACAAACATATCTTAGGAGGCGGGAATTAACGAGCATGCTCACTCCCGCAAATACAACTAGTGTAAGTACAACTAGTGTAAGTACACACACAGTGACCACGGGTTCAAAACTACTTTTATTATTTTGCTCAATCGAAAAACACTTGATATACAGGTAGAACATTCTAGTCTTCACCATTCACAAGGTAAAGTAATTTTTGCCTCCTGATATATTATCTAAGCTAGGTTAGACCATTTCTTGGTCTGGCTAGCTAATAATAAAAGTAGTTTTGGACCCGTGGTCACTGTACTTACACTAGTTGTACTTACACTAGTTGTATTTGCGGGAGTGAGCATGCTCGTTAATTCCCGCCTCCTAAGATATGTTTGTCATACCGTGCTTTGAAACTATGCACTGATGGTGCAGACACTACTTCGGCTGGCAATTTGTTCCACCCACTAATCGAGTTGGTAGGAAATCTTTTACTTTTCAGATCAGATTTACTATTAAGCATTATTAGTTTGTAGCTGTGACCTCTTGTTCTCCCACCTCCATCCCTCTCTATGAAGTTTTCTTGGTCGATTTTGTCAATACCTCTAACACATTTGTATATCTGAATTTGCTGTCCTCGTTTCCTTCTCTGTTCCAGTGTAGGTAGATTCAATCTCTCGAGCCTCTCTTGGTACTCCAAATTTTCCAAACCTGGGATCATCCTCGTAGCTGCTCTCTGTACCCTCTCAATTTTGTGGATATGTTTCTTCATGTGAGGGGACCACACTACAGATGCATATTCCATCCTGGGTCTTATTATTGCCGTTATTATTTGTTTCATGGTGTTTTCATTAAGATAATTGAAAGACATCCTGATATTTGCCAATAGTGCTAGTGATTCTCTCACTATCTTATTTACGTGGCTTTCTGGAGACATGTTATCCTTAAATTCTATCCCCAAGTCTTTTTCTTTTTCTGCTTTGGGAATCACTTCGTTTCCTAGTTTATAATCTTTTCTAGGTCTGTACTTGCTTTTACCCTTTTCTAGAGTCTTACATTTCCCTGCATTGAACTCCATATTCCATTTGATGCTCCATTCATGGATCTTTTGCAAATCTGCTTGGAGCTCAAGGCAATCCTCCTGGGTTCTGATCGTTTTAAGCAGCTTAGCATCGTCCGCAAACATGCTCATGTAGCTTGTTAGTCCCTCAGGTAAGTCATTTACAAATATTAGAAACATGATTGGGGCTAGGACAGATCCTTGTTGTACCCCACTCGTAATTTGAGTCCAGTTTGACGATTTCCCCCTTACTGTTGTTCTCATCTGTCTTCCGCTAAGGTAGCTCTCCATCCATTTCAGCAGTTTGTCTCCTACTTTTCCCTCATGTTTTAATTTCCACAGCAATCTCTTGTGTGGAACTTTGTCAAATGCCTTTTTAAAGTCTAGGTAGGCACAGTCTACCCATCCTTCCCTCTTGTCCACTGTGTCTATTACTCTAGAGTAAAAACTCAACAAGTTGCTTACACATGATCTGCCTCCTCTGAATCCAAATTGTCGGTCAGTAATTAATCTTTTGGATTCCAGGTAGTTCACCCATTTGTCCCTTATTAATCCTTCCAGAATCTTCATGAGGATGCTCAATAGTGATACAGGTCTATAGTTCAGTGGTTTATCTCTGCTTCCTCCCTTAAATATAGGAATAATGTTTGCTCTTTTCCATTTTGTAGGTACTATCCCTGTGTCCAATGATTTGGTCATTATGTCATATAACGGTATATCAGTTCCTTAGTATTTTCTTTAATAATCCAGCCTGATACTCCGTCCGGTCCAGCGGCTTTGTTTGGATCCACCTTACTCATTTTGTCTATGAGCTCTGGTCTGTTAAATGTGACTTCCGGCATTTCCTCTGTACCTATCTCAATGGTTTCTGGTGCAATGAATTCCCCTTCTTTTGTAAATACTGATGCAAAATTTCTATTTAATTCTTCCGCAATCTCTGTATCCTCTTCTATGATTCTGTTTCCACTTTTAATCTTTACGATCGTGGCTTTTATCTTCCTTTTGCCGTTTACAAACTTGAAAAACATTTTTGGATTCTTTTCATAGTTCTCCACTATCCCTTTCTCATAGTTTGCCTCTGACCTCCTCCTCATTTCTGTGTATTTGTTTCTCTCCTCTTTATACTTTTGCCTGTTATCTTCCGAATCCCAGTTTCTCATCTTTTTCCAGGCTTTGTTTTTTGCTTCCTGTGCTTGCCTACATTCGCAGTTAAACCATACTTTGCGATTACTTTTTTTCCTTTTATTAATGTACTGTACTTACACTAGTTGTACTTACACTAGTTGTATTTGCGGGAGTGAGCATGCTCGTTAATTCCCGCCTCCTAAGATATGTTTGTCATACCAGTACCGTGCTTTGAAACTATGCACTGATGGTGCAGACACTACTTCGGCTGGCAATTTGTTCCACCCACTAATCGAGTTGGTAGGAAATCTTTTACTTTTCAGATCAGATTTACTATTAAGCACTTTTAGTTTGTAGCTGTGACCTCTTGTTCTCTCACCTCCATCCCTCTCTATGAAGTTTTCTTGGTCGATTTTGTCAATACCTCTAACACATTTGTATATCTGAATTTGCTGTCCTCGTTTCCTTCTCTGTTCCAGTGTAGGTAGATTCAATCTCTCGAGCCTCTCTTGGTACTCCAAATTTTCCAAACCTGGGATCATCCACGTAGCTGCTCTCTGTACCCTCTCAATTTTGTGGATATGTTTCTTCATGTGAGGGGACCACACTACAGATGCATATTCCATCCTGGGTCTTATTATTGCCGTTATTATTTGTTTCATGGTGTTTTCATTAAGATAATTGAAAGACATCCTGATATTTGCCAATAGTGCTAGTGATTCTCTCACTATCTTATTTACGTGGCTTTCTGGAGACATGTTATCCTTAAATTCTATCCCCAAGTCTTTTTCTTTTTCTGCTTTGGGAATCACTTTGTTTCCTAGTTTATAATCTTTTCTAGATCTGTACTTGCTTTTACCCATTTCTAGAGTCTTACATTTCCCTGCATTGAACTCCATATTCCATTTGATGTTCCATTCATGGATCTTTTGCAAATCTGCTTGGAGCTCAAGGCAATCCTCCTGGGTTCTGATTGTTTTAAGCAGCTTAGCATCGTCCGCAAACATGCTCATGTAGCTTGTTAGTCCCTCAGGTAAGTCATTTACAAATATTAGAAACATGATTGGGGCTAGGACAGATCCTTGTGGTACCCCACTCGTAATTTGAGTCCAGTTTGACGATTTGCCCCTTACTGTTGTTCTCATCTGTCTTCCGCTAAGGTAGCTCTCCATCCATTTCAGCAGTTTGTCTCCTACTTTTCCCTCATGTTTTAATTTCCACAGCAATCTCTTGTGTGGAACTTTGTCAAATGCCTTTTTAAAGTCTAGGTAGGCACAGTCTACCCATCCTTCATCACACTGGAACTAAAGCAGAAAGTTATCGAGTTAAAGGATGCTGGAAAAGGAAATTCAGTTGTAGCCAGGCAGTTGGGACTTACAGAGTCGAATGTTAGATCAATTTATAAGAAAAACGGGGACGGAGACGGGGCTGAGGCCGGGGCCGGGGTAGCATAGCTGTACTCGCCCTGCCGCGGGGGTTAGCCTCGGAGCCCCCTAGCTTAATGTGAGTAAACAATGACTTATTATTGTTTAACCCTCCAGCCCCGGCTATGTATTATATATATATATTCCTCGAAACCCGGGTGTTTTGGCCGAAAAACGTCTAGGCTAGGCTACCGTATATTCGTTAATCAGACTGCTTCCCACATTCCCGCGCATCCCCAAGCATAGCTGTGTTATTTACCTGTAGAATGGCATTAAGTAGAGCTCTCTAAGTCAACTGGTTGAGCTGTGATGATGATTTCATTGGAGATAATTTTATGGCCAAAACAGCCACTTTACACCACTTTTCGATACTTAACAACAACATACAGGCACACACGAACAAGCGACGCTCTCCTTCTTGTGGCCGGAGATGCGGGGCGTCGGTCCAGGCGGCTGTTGTTTACATGCGTCGGACCGACGCCTCGCACACGAAGCTCACAGGCTTTCAACCACTGGGCGTTCAAGAGGCCTTCCGGGCAGCTGTTATATGCTTTTTTATGGGCGTTCAAGAGGCCTTCCGTGGTGAGAGGGTTAATGTTGGCTTACTTTTATTTATATTATGTATTGTTATGAATATGTGTCAGTTACTCTTGTTTTGTATAGGTAATATGAAGTTGAACCCCTAAACTCGGGACCATCCATCCACCAAATTAATTATTTCCCATAAGATACATGTTTCGAGTTGTACGATTTCGAGTTGTGCACCCTCATTCATCCACCAAATTTTCGCACAATTGGGGACCCTACTTATGTATGTTCTGTATATACAGTATAAGTCAAATAAATGTGTATATGTATATCACTTACATTCATGGTTAATTTATGAACATTTGTACAGTAAACCCCAGATATTTTGGACTCTTTTTACTCGGAAACCCGTACTTCTCGGAATGGCATCGGCCTCTCGGAGATGTCCCTGTATATCTCGTCAATTTCCGAGTTGGACGGGATCTGTGTCCGGTTTACAGTGTTCTCTCACTCGGTTTTAAGTGGTTTTAGGATGAATTGAAGCCTGTGCCTTTTAATTATTGTGGTAATATTAATTACTATGTACTGTACTGTCCCTGAACACATAATAAGGTTCGTATTTGTCATTAATATGATGAATTTCACATGCAATGATGAAATATAAAGTGTAGCAGTGGTAGGGTAATCTCAGTTTTCTATGGTGGCGCGGACTCCCCCTTCCTATTCGGACATTGTCCCTCTTTGTAGTCGGACATAAGCCGGAATTCGGACATCTCGGAAAATCTGACATTTCGGAAGTGAGCATCCCCCAATTAGTCCGAGATAACGAGGGTTTACTGTATTTTAAATTAGCAGGCGTTTTTTATTATTGTATTTTTTTGTTTAACCCTCACAGACCGGTTTCGCCTTCTATAGGATAGCCCCAAAACCCAGGGGGTCTGGCCGAAAAACGTCGTAATAGGCTAGCATAATCTTTGTTATTTTAACTGCTAGAGAATTCACTCACATCTCAAAACGTAGCCCTGTTTTGTATATGTAGACTGGCGTTGAGTAGAGCTCACTAGGTCAACTGGTTCAGTTGTGATAACGATTTCCGTGGAGAGAGTTTCGAAGCGATGTTAGCAATAATCGGGCAATAACAACGCTATTCCTTGTTCTCCGAAACAATATCAACAAAAGTATGACTTCTCCTTATTGTTCTGGTAGGTGCGCGTCGCTCCGACAGGCTTTGTTTACATGCGTCGGACGCATGGCTTTCAAAACACGCTTAACCCTTCCTACCCGGTCTGCCTTAGGTAAGGACAGCACGAAAGAAGGGCCGCTACCCGGTATGCCTTATCTAAGGCATGAGCTTAATAGCCTAATTAAGCTTGGTCCGAACGCCGTGCGTACGACGTATGTCAACAAACCCAAGCGTTCGTCACCGCATCTCCGAAAACAAGAAGGAGAAGACTCCTCAATGTTATTGTTCTGACGTCATGACGAAATTAGTGTCTAAAAAGCCCCCATATTGGCAACATCTTTGCAATATTGGCTCCACTGAAATTGTCATCACAACTGAACCAGTTGACTTACAGAGCTCTACTCAATGCCAAAATACAGATTGAAAACGGCACTACGATTATAGACGAGTGGCAAAGTTCTAGCAGTGAAAATAAACATAAATACGGTAGCCTAGGCCTAGACGTTTTTCAGCCATATCGCCCGGGTAGGGGCGACCGTCATTGGGTAAGACAGCCCGGGGAGGAAGGGTTAATAGGCTTTCAAGGTTACGGTGCTCAGGAGCCCATCCGGGTGCCGGGCCCTAGTTTGTTATGGGCTCCTCAGATCCCTTCCGGGTACCAAGGGTTAAGTATATTATACTCATACATTGTAAAACGAGTTTACCATTTTCATATCTATATTTCTCATGTCCATCCACTAAATTGTAAAATTTGTATTTTCAGCTCATCAGGCTGCCATTCTTTAACCCTCCGCCCTCAGCTGTCATTGTACGCACCTATACCCCTGACTCGGGCCTTTTGCCAATATCACTCGATCTTTACAGCTTCATAGATAAGTAATAAAAGCATGCAGAAGTGTCAAACTCAATGTGAAAATGGAAAACTTAATGTTGTCGTTATCCCGGCGTGGACTTGACATTGCTACATTGCCTGGCAATGTTGCTATGGTGTTGTGCAGATGACGATCTTATGCGTAAGATTTAGGCCATGTTCTGACGCGTCGCCGCGGCCCCGGCTAGTACACCCTAGGTTACTCGTCGCACCAGTGACAATTTAATAGTTTTATAGTTATTATCTATTACTATAATATTATTGCTTGCTATGCATTATTGCATATCAGTTTTGTATTTGTGGCATTTATGGGTGTACAGTAAACGATTTTAGGTGTCACTTGCACTTACTAGTATGGTTTTATTTACTATTATCATAATATTACTTGTTATTCATTCTTATGTGTCATTTTAGGTGTCACTTGCACTTACTAGTATGGTTTTATTTACTATTATCATAATATTACTTGTTATTCATTCTTATGTGTCATTTTCACTTACTACAGTAATAGCGTCGTATCTGGCGACAAGGGTAGCGCACTTCCCAGCTCACTCACAGGATGTTTTTCACTATCATCGTCACTATTTTCACTTTCCCTGGCACTACACTTTCAAGTTCTTCAATATCAGACAAATCTTTATGATCTAATTCACTTAGCATTCTCAAAACATCACCAGAACTTAGAATGTCATTCGTTTTCACTTTCTTCTAATTATTCTTAGGCGTACATGTTGGTTGGGCCGCGGCAGAGTTAGGCACAGAATCGGACACAGGCTTTTCATTGTTTTTCAATGTATCCATAATGGCGGACCGATAACAACTGACGTTGCGCAACGTCATAGTGCGAGCGTGGGTGCGCTGCAAGCGCCCTCGTAACAAGAAAAATAACCCGCGATCTTCAAAATCTCATATTTGATGCGGAGTATAAGAGGCCTACCGATGTCCGCGGTGGAAGTTCTGTGTGGCGTATAAGAGACCAACCGAGGTGGAAGGGTTAATAAACCGTTTATTATTATTATTATTATTATTATTATTATTATTATTTACACATCATGGAGGTAATCCGTTCGGGCATGGAGGCATAATTTCCATTTTCTTTCTCTCAGTCTAATGCAAAAAAATCTTGGTTTACTCACGCTTGTTCTACTGCTGTCTGCAATAAGGAGGAAGCATTCAAACAGTACCGTCACCTTCAAACTCAAGAATCTTGTGGGTTTTTTTAAAAACATGTATCGAGTATTGTTCGCATGTGTGGGGAGGTTCCACCCACACTGCACTTTTTGAAAGGGTCAAGTCAAACGCATTTCGTCTGATCAACTCACTTTCTCTTACTAATTCCCTACTATCTCTCTCTACATGCCGCAATGTTGCATCTCTCTCACTCTTCTACCTCCATTACAATAATAAATTGTCTTCAGAACTTTCTCAGTGTATACCTCCCTTATGGTGAGTGGGGGGCACCCGCCTTTCAACACATGCGGATGTGTTGGATGCGGGTTCAAATGAAAATACTTGGGGTAGCAAATTTCTTGAACTAACAATGGGGTATCTATTAACACAACACGTTACGGAAAATACAAGATTTAGAGGAGGTGATGAACCATCAAGACTTGACTTATTATTCACCAAAGACCCCCAAGAAATAAAGAACCTAACATATTTGAGTCCCATGGGAAAAAGCGATCATGCTGTGATTGAATTTGAATTGACAGTGGAATTTCTGGAAGGCAGAGAGGAGGAACATAGGGAATATAGACTAAATTATAGTAAGGCGGATTATGAATCATTACGAGGATACTTTGCAAATATAGATTGGTCATTTATTGAGCAAGAACAGAATATTCAGGTAAAATACACCATGTTACTAGACATTTACAGGGAGGGGGTAGATAAATATGTACCAACATTTAAGGATAGAAAGCTGGCTAAGGAGAAAGAGTGGTTTAACATGCGATGTCACATTGCCCAGAACAAAAAGGACTCTGCATGGAATAAAGTGAGAAGGAGACACACTGAGGAAAAATGGGATGAGTATAAGAATGCTAGAAACAACTATGTCAAGACTATAAGAGAGGAGAAAAAGAACTTTGAAAAAGATATAGTAAACAAATGTAATAAAGAACCCAAACTGTTCTATAGTTATATCAACGGTAAAACTAAAATAAAGGACAAAATAACAAAGCTTAGGGTAGAGGGTCAATTATATGAAGACACAGTGGGTATGTGTGAAATTATGAATGATACATTAACATCCGTGTTTGTGGAGGAGGATGACTATGTAGAACCTGTGGTGGAATTGAACGAGATACAGGGACTAGAGTCGATAGAAGTCAACAAGGATGAACTAAAATCATTGTTGGAAGAATTGGACGTGAGAAAATCTATGGGCCCAGATAACATTGCTGGATGGGTATTAACCCTCTGTTCCCGGAAGGGCTCTTGAACGCCCATAAAAAAGCATACACGAGCTACCCGGAAGGGCTCTTAAACACCCATGACGTCAAAGCCTGTGAGCTTGGTGTGCGAGGCGTCGGTCCGACGCATGTAAACAACAGCCGGATGGACCGACGCTCCGCATCTCCGGCCACAAGAAGGAGAGCGTCGCTTGTTCGTGTGTGCCTGTATGTTGTTGTTAAGTATCGAAAAGTGGTGTAAAGTGGCTGTTTTGGCCATAAAGTTATCTCCAATGAAATCATCATCACAGCTCAACCAGTTGACTTAGAGAGCTCTACTTAATGCCATTCTACAGGTAAATAACACAGCTACGCTTGGGGATGCGCGGGAATGCGGGAAGCAGTCTGATTAACGAATATACGGTAGCCTAGCCTAGACGTTTTTCGGCCAAAACACCCGGTTTTCGAGGAATATATATATAATACATAGCCGGGGCTGGAGGGTTAAGAGAATGTTCTGAACAACTAGTGAGACCTATTTTTAATATTGTTCAACACTCATTAAACAAGGGGGAACTTCCCTTAGAATGGAAACAAGCAAATATAACTCCAATATATAAAAGTGGAAATAAAGAAGACCCGCTAAATTATCGACCGGTATCCTTAACGAGTGTTATATGCAAGCTTTGTGAAAAGATTATTAGAAAAAGATGGGTGGGTATGTTGGAGGAGAGGGAAATAATTTCAAGCAAGCAGTTCGGGTTCAGAAAAGGTCATTCGTGTACCACAAATTTGTTGAGTTACTATGATAGGGTAATTGACATTGTACAAGGGAGGGAGGGGTGGGTAGATTGTATTTACTTAGATTTCAAGAAGGCATTTGATAAGGTGCCTCATAAGAGATTGTTGTGGAAGCTCAGGACTGTATTTACCTAATTGTAGTTTACAGGAGTTGAGCTAAGCTCGTGTTGTCCCGTCTCAGTCTACTTTTTATCCAATTTTTTCTTGAAAATATGGATATTCCTTGCCCCTACCACCTCCTCCTCCAGCCCTTCCATTTGTCAATATCTATAGGGAAGCTAAACTTCCTGATATCGTTCTTGCAGGTAGGTCTTTTTACTTTGTAGCTGTGGCCTCTAGTTATTCCTGTATCCATAATTAATATATCCTCCCTATCCAGCCTCTCCAGCCCCGGGTACATTTGTACATCATTATCATGTCTCCCCTCTCTCTCCTCTCTTTTAGACTCGGTAGATTTAATTTGTCTAGCCTCCTTCATATGGCAGTTCTCTGAGACTTGGAACCAATCTAGTAACTGCTCTCTGGATTCTTTCTAACTTGTGAATATGCTTCTTTAGATGCGGGGACCACACCACTGCTGCATACTCCAATCTTGGTCTAATCATACTCTTCATAATTTTCGCTACCATGGTCTCATCCAAATAGTTCAGAGCAACTTTCATATTCCCGGCCATTGCATACATTCCGCTAAAGAGCTTGTTAATATGTTTCTCTGGCGACAAATTATCTTGTATAATGTGGGGCGGGTTGAGGGAGCATTATTAAAGTGGATGGAAAACTATTTAATTGGGAGGGAAATGCGAACAGTAATAAAAGGAAAGTTCTCCTCGTGGAAAAGGGTAAAAAGCGGAGTGCCTCAGGGATCGGTGTTGGCCCCAATCATGTTTTTGGTTTTCATCAACGACCTTCAAATGGGAATAGGCTCATATATGTCTTATGTTTGCTGATGATGCAAAATTAATGAAACATATTACAAGTAGGAGTAGTTGTGAAGAATTACAGAGAGATCTAGATAAGTTATATGAGTGGAGTCAAACTTGGAAAATGGAATTCAACACGAGTAAGTGTCAGGTTCTTGAGATGGGAAAAAGTAAATATAGACCTTCTTGGGGATATAAAATAGGAGATGAAATAATTAGTAAAGCTGTGAAAGTAAAAGACCTAGGGGTAGTTGTGGCAGACAGCTTGTCACCTGAACAGCATATAAATAAAATAACTGGTGAAACATATGCAGTGTTTGACTAACATGAGAATAGCTCTGAATTATTTAGATGAAGAGATGTTAGAAAAATAATAGGGACAATAATACGACCAAGACTGGAGTATGCAGCAGTGGTGTGGTCTCCACACCTTATAAAACATAATAAAAAACTGGAAAGAGTTCAGAGAGTTGCCACTAAGATGATAGCTAGCCTTAGAGACCTGCCTTATGAGGAGAGATTGGAGAGGCTAAAGCTGCCAACGCTGAGGGAGAGGAGAGAGAGAGGTGACATGATCATGATATTTAAGTGTGTGAAAGGTTTTGAGAAGATCGACAAGGGAGATTTTGTGGTGAGGGACGAGGGAAGAACCAGGGGTCATGATTGTAAGTTGAGGAAAGTTATATGTAAGTCTGATGTAAGAAAGTTCAGCTTCCCGTATAGAAGCATTGAGTGTTGGAATAAGTTGGATGGGGAGGTGGTGGGAGCAAGAAATATCCAAACTTTTAAAGCAAAATTGGATAAATGTAGAGAGAGAGACAGGACAACACGAGCTTAGGCTCAAATCCTGTATACTACAATTAGGTGAGTACACTCCCACCCCTATTCTGTCCAACTGTCTAACCCAAGAGTGAACTGATTTTCCCAGTCTTTCTTTTACTCAACAAGTCAGCTTTGAAACTCACTCCCTCAATCGGTCTTTTCCTCATTCTATGACTTAAAACTGCTTCAAACTCTGTGTGTCCGGACATTTTGACTCTTAACCCGCTGAGCCACAGCTAGTTTGTAATAAAAGTCCCACCCAGGCCCAGAGGGTTGAATTTTTTTTTCCCAGAAACAATAGCGAATGGGTTAGGAATGAAGGAAAAACCACGAAAAACCGATCAAAAAGCTCAAAAAATGGTCCTACAGAGCCCCCGAAAACGGATTTTACAAGAGTAAAAAATTTAAGGCAATTTCCCCCAAAAAAAGGTGTTTGCGTGCTCACACGCACGCGGTTGGACTTTGAGAGTTTTCAACTATAGGCATGGTTGTGTGGGATACTTACACAGTTCCCATACAAATCTGAGCCCTCTAGGTGCCATAGGACCGAAGTAATTAACCTGGACGCAACCATTGCGTCGCTGGGATTTAGCGTTACATACATTGCCGACGCAACACGTGCGATGGTGGGTCTCAGTGGGTTAACATACCTTGAGTTTAGCTCTCTGTCACTCTTCAAACTTAGGGGGAGACACTTGTTAGAGGCAGCTTTGCCTTTTATCTCCTTCATTCACATAAAAAACAAAGCAAATACAAGTAAATTAATAAATCCACTTTGCATAAACTTGAGTTTTATACATAATAACTCGTAATCCTTTACTTGCCATGATCTCCCTCCAGCTCATGAAATTCACCTGGGCATCCTACTCAATATGCGTGATACCGTGTGCTGGGTGTTGTTTTGATATTTCTTGGTGTCTGTGGGTGTGTTGCCATGTAGTTTAGTGGGTGGTCTTGGTTCGTGGAGGCTGCTGCCAGGAATTGAGTGCCTCTCATGTCCAGATGGTCTTTGACTTTGAGGATTTTGGTTTCTTGATGTAGGTGATCTGTGGGTGCAGTAGCTGTGCAGCCTGTAATGATCTTCAGGGCTTTGTTTTGAATAGTCTGTAAGGTCTTATGTGTTTCAGCTAGGTTAGAAGCCCAGGCTGGGCTTGCGTATTCCATCACTGATCTTATGTATTGTTTATATACTATGGTGGTAGTTTCTTTGTTGTGTCCAAATTTTGTGTGAGCAAGTGACCTGAGGGCGTTAAGTCTGGGTGTCAGTTTCTTTTTAATGTTTGTGGTGTGCTGTTTGAATGTCATATGAGTATCATATGTTACTCCTAGTAAGATTCAGGCATCTTTTTATCCCATAAAAAGTCTAAGCCTATCTAAATCTCTAAGCCGACTAGTTTCATATTAAAGATTTCAGCATATCTTTACCTGTCCAAAAGATTTAAGCATATCTTCTGAAGCCTCATAAAGATGAAGCATATCTTTATTAAAGATGAAGTCTTTCAAGTATCCCTTTACACTTGAAACACTAGTAAGATTCAGGCATCTTTTAATCCCATAAAAAGTCTAAGACTATCTTAATCTCTAATCCGGGTACTCCTAGAAGCCCTCATAGATTGCCGTCTTGAAGACTGTGATACCCTATTGTATCGATCAATTGTTTGGCAAATTATAGCGAATTGCAAATCCGTTAATATAACCACCCGAAGGTACAACCGCCGGGTTTTATTTGCAATGTCAAACCAATTGTACCTGCCCCAGACCTCTTTGTACAAAGGTTGCCGGGAGGGAAAGACCAAATAAACAAACAGCATTGTTTCAATGGCTTTGAAAAGCCGAGAAAACCATATCCAACATGTGTCAGCATGATCACCTAGATAAATGTGTGGAGCCCACCTCGCCGGGAATAACACAGGAAGCCTGCTCACAGGCTCTACCACAGAAAAACGCAGTTTCTGATGAGCCCTCAAGCTACCAAACTCGCCGGGGTAACTTACCTATTTTAACCAACCTGATTAAAACTCGGTAAAATCTCGCCGGGGTAACTAACCTATTTTAACCATCCTGATTAAAACTCGGTAAACAAAACGGCTTTCTCGAAGCAATCGAGAAAAACCGCCGGAAAGGCAACCCACACCAAACAGAACGCAGTCTGATAAACATAATCAGACCCCCAGTCCGAAGCTCCTGGATCAGCCAATCACAACTAATCCAGGACACACATGGCACATGAATACATTTTTATTATAATAAACAATGAAAACACTTGCATATGTGAAAAACTACGAGTGGCTGGCTAGGCCTGGTGAAAACGGAAAAAACACTTAATGACGTCGAAACACCATCGAAAAGCACTCCATCCCACCAAAACTGGAACAGCCGCCACAACAACATCGTAGAAAACACCCGGGTAAGGGTAACACTGACTCGGGACCCAGAATGAACTCCACTACAGTAAGTGAAGAAATATACACCAGGAACGTCAGTATAAATAACATAGGCTACTCCATCAGAAAGATAGCTAGAAGCCTAACATCGCGTAGTTACAGCCTCCTAACATGCTAGGCCTAAATATACACCAGGAACGTCAGTATAAATAACATAGGCTACTCCATCAGAAAGATAGCTAGAAGCCTATCGCGTAGTTACAGCCTCCTAACATGCTAGGCCTAAATATCCCAGGAACGTCAGTATAAATAACATAGGCTACTCCATCAGAAAGATAGCTAGAAGCCTAACATCGCGTAGTTACAGCCTCCTAACATGCTAGGCCTAAATATACACCAGGAACGTCAGTATAAATAACATAGGCTACTCCATCAGAAAGATAGCTAGAAGCCTAACATCGCGTAGTTACAGCCTCCTAACCAGCTAGGCCTAAAGAAGGCTAAACACGAAAAACGTTTTCAGAGCGTCCTCAACTCGGCCACGAGGGTCCGTCCGAAATAGACGCCCCAACAAAACGACCCAAAATACACTTGTTCTACGAGAAAACCACCCATGACACCCCTGCTAAGCTAATCCTAACCTTACTCAAGACATCCCAGAGTAAACAAATGAGAAAAAACTCATTAGGGACGCAAGAATGCGGAATCAAAGCGGAGCACTGTGGGGGACACGTCCGGGTGGGTTGAGCGCAGAGCAAGGAAGGTGGATTAATGCGCTAGTCAGCGTCTGGTCCAAGAATCCACAGAAGTACATCCACGGAATATGGAAAGCTTATGAATAGTTATTCTTATTTGATTTTGATTTTTTATTTGTTACAAAGTTTTTTCGTAGTGAGAACCCAATCATAAAGACGAACCATGAGTGATTTAGCGTGTGCTTATGATGAAGGTTCCTACTTTGCTGATGGGCGTTTGAAGAGGTAGCCTTATATAATAGGCATAATCGTCAATGATTACGAGGCCACTAATAAATATTTCCCATTCAGTACCAGTCACATCCTTTTAAATATATTCTGGCAACTATTAGACAATTTTGTTCAGCTTAGAAAGGACCTGTGGTAGCTAAAAGGATTAAATGCGATAATCTGTAGCCTTTTAATTGCTTCAGTTCCTTCCTAAGCTGAACAAAGCATCTAATAGTTGGCAGAACATTTGAAAAGGACATCACCGGTACTGAATGGGATATGATGATGCAGTTTTTAACGCCATACACTCCATTGATTGGCAGGGCTAGGATGTACCCTGGTTTCAGGGACTTTGTATACTCGAGGAAAAACAGTCCTTACACTAACGCTATAAACATTCTGGAAATGGGTCGAACTCTCGTGATAATACAGCACAGACGTACGTTTCACGGGGTTCATTCCGTTCACACAATATTTGAATATACTGTTATATATTCATCTCACAAGTGTAAAGATAGTTTATTCCTCGAGTGTACAGTACATACATTTCTCAAACAACAGTTGTATACAGCAGCGATGATAAACTTTCTACAGTGAGAGAAAGAGAGATGTACGCACCTTTATCAAAACAGCAGTTGTGTACAGCAGCAATGATGGACATTCTGCGACCCTTATACTCCTGATATTCCACGAACGGCAACAATCGCTGGAACACAAACCCGTCTTTATCAAGCATCTGTCTGGAAGAAAATAAGTTCTGGGTTAACTAGATCAGGTGAAGAATACAAACGTGCACACTCACTCTTTCTCTTTATAACTTAAATTTTGAACTCTCAATTTCTTGTTTCTAGTTTTACTCTCTCTCTCTCTTTATCTCTATCCCTCTCTCTCTCTCTCTCTCTTGAATTATCACTATAGTAACATGCACACTCACTCTCTTTCTTTCTTTTTGTACCTTTAATTTTGAACTCTCATTTTCTTGTTTCTATTTTTGTTTTTCTCTCTGTCACTATCCTTTGAATTCTGTCTTCTTTCTGTTTGTTCTCTTTCTTATTAACCCAAGCACCACGGCAACACTCACGGCAACACAAATCCACTTTTATCTGGCCGAGCAAGCACACCTGTAACTTAGAAGAAATCGCCCTTCAAAAAAAAATAAAATCCAAATTTATCTTGAAAGGGGCTGGTGGGCATTTATCTTGAAAGGGGCTGGTGGGTATTTTATAGCTTGAAGGAAGTCTGAGAAGCTATTTTGTTAGCTTATGGGATAAACTAAAATACATTGCTTGAAAATGGGTAAAACAAGCAAAATCTTCAATATTAATTAGATCAAATATAATAACCACCTCCAGGCATGGGGTCAGATAGTGTTAAACAGGAAAGGTCATGGATTACCTATATACAGTACTCACTCGGATTCTCTCTCTCTCTCTCTCTCTCTCTCTATTGTATTTCCTGCTTTCAATTATTTTGTCTGCCTCTCTCCTCTTATTATTCTGTCTATCTTATACTATCTAGATATTTCCTTTTCTATCCTATCATTAATTTGTGTTCTGTATTTCTCAATAAAATTATCTCTCTCTCTCTCTCTCTCTCCCTGTCAGGTTGTTGTTGTTGTTGCTGTTCCCCAAGCTGCCTGGCCGAACAGCCCCAAGGCCCCGAGCAAGGCCAAGGCCATAACCGAGCGCCTCCACAGAACCCTCCTTGCCGACCACAATAAAGCCTGGGTGACCGAAGCCACTCCATGGTGGGGAGCTGAGGAGGGTACAGAAACACCCGGGAAACCAAAGCCCAACCCAAGGCCCTGTGCCCCTCAGCAATTATGAAGAGAAAGTTGAGGGGCAAAGGAAAAATGTGACGCTTTGGCTTCCAATCTTGGTAGATTGGGAGGTCAATCCACGGAAGAGACGCCGTCACTCGAGATCTAGAAAATATATAAGTAAAAGGAACAGTCAGAGTAAGCTATGGGTATGGCAGAGATCGCTCAGTTCTCACTCTGATAGACCAGCCCATCACCCAGCCCAACCCTGTCAGGTTTAACACTACAGTATCCCAGCCGTTAAGGGGAGTTTTTCCACAATGTTTTTTCTTTTCCTGGATGCCCTTCTCCCTCATGTTTAGCCCCATTAGTTTTGTCATTTCAAGACGTTCGCCGCATTAGTTTGGCGATTTTAAGACATTTCGCCCCACTTGTCATTTTAACCCTCCAGCCCCGGCTATGTATTATATATATATTCCTCGAAACCCGGGTGTTTTGGCCGAAAAACGTCTAGGCTAGGCTACCGTATATTCGTTAATCAGACTGCTTCCCGCATTCCCGCGTATCCCCAAGCGTAGCTGTGTTATTTACCTGTAGAATGGCATTAAGTAGAGCTCTCTAAGTCAACTTACAGTTTCTTACAGTTTCTTACAGTAGATCCTCTGGAAAAAGGCAAACTATGCCTGTGTATCCAGCTCAGTACCAGTACTTGCACTGCTGCGGTCGTTCACGGTGTTGGCGGCGGCGGTAGCAGACGCAACATTTTTACTATTCTGTATTTTTGTTTTATAATCAAACTTCAAATCTTGTCTTCCCCATGCTTTATCAAGATTACTTTCAAACTCCCTTATTGATTCGGAATCGACTACATACTGGGGCAGTGCGTTCCACTCATTTACCACTCTATCACAAAATGAGTTCTTCGCCTTCTCAAGCCTATTTCTTTCTTTGTAAATTTTCTTAGAGTGTCCTCTCGTTCTTGTTCCCTCCCGCATCAAGAAGATACCTTCACACACATCCTCATCGTACTTTCCTGACACTATCTTAAAAGTCTCTATCATATCCCCTCTCTTTCTCCTATATGCCAGTGTCGGAAGTCCCAGTGTCCTCAACCTCTGCTCATAGCCCGCGTTCTTCAACGTTGGTACCAGCTTGCTAGCTCTCCTCTGCACTTTCTCCACTGCTTCTATATCCTTTACCATATATGGAGCCCACACCTGGTTTGCATATTCCAGGTGCGGCCTATCCAGCGCTGTATATAGATTCCTGAAGATTTCTTCGTCAAGTGACACAAATGTCCTCCTTATCAGCCCTACAATTCTATTGGCTTTGTTTATCTTTTCCGCTAAATGTTCTGAGAAATTTAACTTATTGTCTATCACTACTCCTATATCCTTTTCTGCACTCACTTCCTCCATCGCTTCATACATACTGTATCCTACCTTGTCTATCTTGCTGGTCCCAATCCGCATGTACTTGCATTTTTTTGGATGAAAAGGCATTAACCAATGCTCAGACCATCCCTTCATGCCCTCCACATCTCCTTGAAGCAAACCCATATCTTCCTTACTCCTCACTCTTCTATACAGTTTAGTGTCATCCGCATACAGGTATACCTCACTTCCATTAGTTATAACTTCAGGCAAGTCGTTGATAAATATAACGAACAGCAGTGGTCCCAACACAGATCCCTGAGGTACCCCACTTGTAATTTCCCTCCACCCCGAGCCTATTCCATTCACCAATACCCTCTGTCTCCGATCTTTCAGGAAGGCTTCTATCCATTTCACACATTTCTCCCCTATATTATAGCTTCTAACTTTCTCTATTAACCTTTTATGTGGGACCTTATCGAAGGCCTTCATAAAATCGCAATATACCACGTCTATTACATCACCATCTTCTAGAATTTGCATCCAATCATCTACCACCTTAATTAGCTGTAGTACCGTCGACCTCCCCGGCAAGAATCCGAACTGTCTCCCACTGAAAAGTTGGTTTGACTTCATATGACCCATTATTCCTTCTCTAATTACCGTTTCCATTAGTTTACACACAACACTTGTCAAACTGACTGGTCTATAATTCCCTGGGTCATTTCTCTTTCCCTTCTTAAATATAGCTGTTATGTTCGCCTCTCTCCAGTCCATCGGGATTTGTCCTGTATTAAACGATACCTCAAATAACATTTTCAATGGCTCTACTAACATCTCCCCTCCTTCCTTTATGATTCTTGGGTGTATCCCATCCGGTCCCGGTGACTTACTTCTGTTCATTTTTTCTATAGCCCTTCTTATTCTAGCATGGGAAAACTCTACTAGTTCTAGTGCCGGTGCCTGTTTGATGGGAATAGTAGGCACTGCATCCTCCGACTCCACTGTTAGTACCCCCCCAAAGTATTTCCCCAGCACCTCTGCTTTCTCCTTATCAGTCTCCGCTCTACTCCCATCATTCAACCCCCCCACCAGCTCTGGGATCCCTACTCTTCTTGTTAATTTTTCCTGAATGTACTTCCAGAATATTTTTGGATCATCCTTCACATTTCTAGCTATCTCTCTCTCCCTCTCCTTCACCCCCCTCCTTGTTTCCCACCTTATTTTATTGTTTATTTGTCTGCGTTCCAGATCCACTTCCTTAGCCTCTATACTAGACCCCCTGTTCTTTTTTAACAATTTTAATCTTTCCCACAATCGTTTCTTTCTTCTAATCAATATCCAAAGCTTTCTTTTCATTGGCAATTCTGGGTTAGTTCTTTTCCTCAATTTTGTTTTATCCTTATATTCCCTTACTGGTACACTTTTGGATACAGCATTCTCCAGTTTGACTCTAATTTTCCTCCACATTCCTTCAGCGTCTTCACCGTTCAAATATTCCCCCCAGTCAATGTCCAAACACCGTCTCAGCAGCTCATAATCTGCTCTATCATACATGTATATTTTTCTATTGCTTTTATTATCCCTCTCCGATTTAATGTTACAACTAAAGCTTATACAGGCATGGTCACTACGACCTATAGGGCTATCCACATTAACATGTTCCACTATATCCTCTTCATTGCTAAAAATCAAATCAAGTACACTCCCCTGCGTCCCATCTCTACAATATGTTGCGTTAAAAAACAATCTCTCACTTTCTCTATAAACTTATTTTCCATGCTACCCTGTCCCGCTGGAGTAGTACAATTTGCCCAGTTGATCCTTGGCAAATTGAAATCTTCAATCAAAATTTTATATTTGTTCTCTCTATTATCTATCTCCTCCATTGCTTTCAGTAGGTTATCATCCTCTCCCCTGCTATTATTTGGGCTTCTATATATAGAGGCAATTAGAATTGATCCTCTTACACATTTTACTTCAATACACAAATACTCACAATACTGCTGTCTCATATCCACCTCATTAACCTTGAGCTCTTTTCTTACATAAATAAACAGTCCTCTTCCAACCTCTGCTCTAATAGCATTTCTCTCATATAACTCAAAACCCTCCAAACTATATTCCACCAGTTCCCTCTCAATTCTAACATTTTTTGGTCTTACTTCCTGTAGGGCTATGATATCAGGTTTTTCCTCTTCATCCTGCAACCTACATATCAGTTCTCTTTTCTTGTCCTGAGTAAACACATCCACATTACTAAACATAATCCTTAATCCATCTACCATTCCTTCACCAATTACACCATCCCGCTCCTCCAGTCCGTACCCTACTCCCCTGTTAGCACTACTGGGTCTGTCACTTTGTCTCCTGTCTCTCCCTGTGACACCTCCACCCCGTTCTCCTCCTCCGTCACAACTCTCATCACATTCTCTCCCCTCCCTGATCTCCCCCTCCTTTCTACTCTTATAAACCACTTCCTCACTTTTCCGTCCCTCACTCTCCAGTAAAAATTTCTCTTTTCCTCCTCATCCAACTTTCCATTATTTTCATCAGCCTTTTCTTGTAATTCCTTAATTTTTTTCCTTTGTTCTATACTCAAATCCTTCTTTAGTCTTATGTGTTTCAGTTTATCATTTGTATTTAGCCTCCAACTAAAATTTGTCACAGTCTCCGCCACTACCCTAGTTTTAAACTGTACCCTTATAGGTCTCATCTCTCCCCTTTTATATCTACCTATCCTACTGATCTCCTCCACCTGCCCTTCCCATCCATATTCGTCCTCATCCACACCTTTCAAGACCTCCTTCACTGTCTCCATATCCCTCACTTTTCTCACTCCATTATCATTCATATGAGTCTCTATATCTCCATACAAGATTACACCCCTATCCCTGTCCATGGCCTCCCTCACGACACTCTCCTTGTTCTTCATGACCCCTACAACTGCACTCTCAAAACTTTGTTTGGTCATATTCATTTCTTCCTTTTGCTCTTTCATAATATCCTCCAAATCCTTGACTTTTTGTTTACCTACCACCGTCCATGCAGTCGACTCCTTTACTTCCGTGAAACGTCCTTCGTATTCCTTCAGCTGCTCCTTCAATGCCATATTCTCTGCTCCCAGTTCATCTACCCTTTTCAATACCATCTCTAGGCTCTCATTAACTGCCAAAAAAGGCCTGCATTCACTTCCTTCGCTAGGCCTATTCCCTTCCCCACCTATCACACCACACATTACACACAGTGCCTTAACTTTCTCACCAATATCCCCCTTCCATTTCTCCGTATCACTCATCCACTTTTCCAAATCCTTCACAACAATACTAACCTCTTCTAACTTCTTATCTGTGCTCTTAAATCCCCGAAAACGTTGTAACCTTCCTTCCGCCTCCGTCATACCCGAAATTCCCTCTGCCATGTTTGTTTACAAACTCAACAACTCACAACCCTACCGCTGTCCCGTCACTACACACTCTTATTACACTATATATCACCCCTCCACCACACCAATATATCCTCCAAACCTTCACTAAATCCTTCCTCTTCTTGTTAGCCCCGTATGTACTCGATATCCTTGAATTAATTGACTATTCCCATAACATATGCCGGAGCCTCAAACTTGCGTCCGCCTTCCGCCATGGTGTGCCGCCGACTGGTTGAGCTGTGATGATGATTTCATTGGAGATAACTTTATGGCCAAAACAGCCACTTTACACCACTTTTCGATACTTAACAACAACATACAGGCACACACGAACAAGCGACGCTCTCCTTCTTGTGGCCGGAGATGCGGGGCGTCGGTCCAGCCGGCTGTTGTTTACATGCGTCGGACCGACGCCTCGCACACGAAGCTCACAGGCTTTCAACCACTGGGCGTTCAAGAGGCCTTCCGGGTACCTGTTATATGCTTTTTTATGGGCGTTCAAGAGCCCTTCCGTGGTGAGAGGGTTAAAGACCTTTCGTGTCATTCAGGTGTCGATTTTTCCCTGGCAAACGATAGTAAACCTGTAATTTAGTAGGAATCGCAAAGGCTGGAAAATTTGTCTAATGAAAAATGCACATATTTATCTTGAAGAGGGGTCTTGGCTGTAATATTTATCTTGAAGAGGGGTCTTGGCTGTAATATCTATCTTGAAGAGGGGTGAGGAAGTACATGAACGAAGGCGGTGCTGGTTGGGGGGAGGGGCGTCGACTGACTGGGGACAGAGGTGCATGGGGGCGGTTCGTTCGTGGCCACCCCTTCGGGGATCACGGCGTCAGGCAATAGATAGAAGAGGGGTCTTGGCTGTAATATTTATCTTGAAGAGGGGTCTTGGCTGTAATATTTATCTTGAAGAGGGGTCTTGGCTGTAATATTTATCTTGAAGAGGGGTCTTGGCTGTAATATTTATCTTGAAGAGGGGTCTTGGCTGTAATATTTATCTTGAAGAGGGGTCTTGGCTGTAATATTTATCTTGAAGAGGGGTCTTGGCTGTAATATTTTAAGCTTGATGGAGGTCTAGCGAACAAACTAAAAACCTCACCTTAATGTAATCCTGGTAAGGGTAATTTCCAAGGCAATAGATCACCTTGACCAGTAATCAAGGAACACATTATTACCAAGACAATAGATCACCTTCACCAGTAATCAAGGAACACATTATTACCAAGACAATAGATCACCTTCACCAGTAATCAAGGAACACATTATTACCAAGACAATAGATCACCTTCACCAGTAATCAAGGAACACATTATTACCAAGACAATAGATCACCTTCACCAGTAACCAAGGAACACATTATTACCAAGACAATAGATCACCTTCACCAGTAATCAAGGAACACATTATTACCAAGACAATAGATCACCTTCACCAGTAATCAAGGAACACATTATTACCAAGACAATAGATCACCTTCACCAGTAATCAAGGAACACATTATTACCAAGACAATAGATCACCTTCACCAGTAATCAAGGAACACATTATTACCAAGACAATAGATCACCTTCACCAGTAATCAAGGTGAGGAACACATATTATCAGAGGCTCTCTTAAGGGGACCACCTCACCTTTCTTTCTCCCTCCCTTTAAGTAAAATGTGGTTATCCTAACATTGATGTATGGGAATGAAGCATGGGCATTGTTGGAGAGGCATAAATGAAGAGTGAGAGGGGTCAAAATGAGTTACTTGAAAAGTGTGTGTATGGTCACTTGAAGAGACAGACAGACAGACAAAATAATGAGGAAATACAAGAGTGTTGCGGTGTGAATGAAGATGTGTTGGAAAGTGTGAAGAACACTTTGAGGTGGTTGGTTATGTGGAGCATATGGAAAGTGAGAGAATGATTAATAGAGTGTATGAGTGAGGTAAAAGGGCAGAGAGGGAGAGGTAAACCAAGAATGAGATGAAAGGATGGAGTTCAGGTATATGAGTGAAAATGGTGTGGGTAGGGAGGAGGGGAGCCGGCTTGGCTAACATATCACAAATTACTGTACTGTACTTATGGCATTGACTATTACCAAATTTTGGTGTATCGCCCAGGAGCGAACATAATTTTGTTTGCCTTTTGTTTGGTCCGGCTAAACAGTTTCAAAGGCCTGTTCATATTTGTTTGCAAAACAAAAAATAAATTAATTCTGTTTGCTTCTTGGTGACATACGAAAATGCGCTATACACCGTGTCTTGACCCAAATTGGCTATATGATGGCATTACACACAAAAGGCCTTTTTTTTTGTTATTCCCTTTTGAGTGGCATCTGGAAGGGGGAGACTCACCCACATACTTTTAGTATGGGTCTATCCACATTGTAGGAAGGTTGTCCTTGACACTCTCTCCCTCTTTGACCTTCACCAGGCATCCCCTTTGATGCTGCCATGATAATTTTCAACATCACACAATAGTACAAAACTGTATATTTAACTCATCACCAAATTCAGAGAATGGAGAGAGGGCATGGCGAGCAAGGGTTTAAGAGTCAATATTAACAAAACCAAGGTTATGCATTGTAGATTGAGACGAGGCAATGTGGAAAAGAGCGGTGCATACCCATGTGCAGTGTGTGGAAAGGGAGTGGGCGTTAACTCAATTCAATGTAGCATCTGTCGATGTTGGGTACACCATGGGAGTAAGCGCTGTAGTAGAATAAAGGGGCCCCTGCCGAAGGATAAGTCAGAAATAGAGAAATTTGAGTGCGTAGTGTGCAAAGGCGAGCTTGTGTTAAGTGATGATCCTGTGGCTGTGAATTTTGGAAATGAGTCTTTGGAGCTGGTGAACAAGTTTTGTTACCTAGGAGATACCATCTCTGCCGGTGGTGGGGCCGAGGCTGCCACTGTTGCTAGAATTAGGTGTGGCTGGGGGAAGTTCAGAGAATTGATGCCAATCCTGACCATGAAAAGAATGCCTCTCCCCCTGAAAGGAAAGGTGTATGCCTCATGTGTTAGAAGTGCAATGACGTATGCCTCAGAAACATGGGCCGTTAAAGTAGAGGATGTCAACAGAATGGAGCGTAATGAGATGAGAATGGTGAGATGGATGTGGGGGCCAGGGTACAGGATAGAATAACAAATGTTATGGACAGGGATAGGGGTGTAATCTTGTATGGAGATATAGAGACTCATATGAATGATAATGGAGTGAGAAAAGTGAGGGATATGGAGACAGTGAAGGAGGTCTTGAAAGGTGTGGATGAGGACGAATATGGATGGGAAGGGCAGGTGGAGGAGATCAGTAGGATAGGTAGATATAAAAGGGGAGAGATGAGACCTATAAGGGTACAGTTTAAAACTAGGGTAGTGGCGGAGACTGTGACAAATTTTAGTTGGAGGCTAATACAAATGATAAACTGAAACACATAAGACTAAAGAAGGATTTGAGTATAGAACAAAGGAAAAAATTAAGGAATTACAAGAAAAGGCTGATGAAAATAATGGAAAGTTGGATGAGGAGGAAAGAGAAATTTTTACTGGAGAGTGAGGGACGGAAAAGTGAGGAAGTGGTTTATAAGAGTAGAAAGGAGGGGGAGATCAGGGAGGGGAGAGAATGTGATGAGAGTTGTGACGGAGGAGGAGAACGGGGTGGAGGTGTCACAGGGAGAGACAGGAGACAAAGAGGCAGACCCAGTAGTGCTAACAGGGGAGTAGGGTACGGACTGGAGGAGCGGGATGGTGTAATTGCTGGAGGAATGGTAGATGGATTAAGGATTATGTTTAGTAATGTGGATGTGTTTACTCAGGACAAGAAAAGAGAACTGATATGTAGGTTGCAGGATGAAGAGGAAAAACCTGATATCATAGCACTACAGGAAGTAAGACCAAAATTTTTTAGAATTGAGAGGGAACTGGTGGAATATAGTTTGGAGGGTTTTGAGTTATATGAGAGAAATGCTATTAGAGCAGAGGTTGGAAGAGGACTGTTTATTTATGTAAGAAAAGAGCTCAAGGTTAATGAGGTGGATATGAGACAGCAGTATTGTGAGTATTTGTGTATTGAAGTAAAATGTGTAAGAGGATCAATTCTAATTGCCTCTATATATAGAAGCCCAAATAATAGCAGGGGAGAGGATGATAACCTACTGAAAGCAATGGAGGAGATAGATAATAGAGAGAACAAATATAAAATTTTGATTGGAGATTTCAATTTGCCAGGGATCAACTGGGCAAATTGTACTACTCCAGCGGGACAGGGTAGCATGGAAAATAAGTTTATAGAGAAAGTGAGAGATTGTTTTTAACGCAACATATTGTAGAGATGACAAGATATAGAGATGGGACGCAGGGGAGTGTACTTGATTTGATTTTTAGCAATGAAGAGGATATAGTGGAACATGTTAATGTGGATAGCCCTATAGGTCGTAGTGACCATGCCTGTATAAGCTTTAGTTGTAACATTAAATTGGAGAGGGATAATAAAAGCAATAGAAAAATATACATGTATGATAGAGCAGATTATGAGCTGCTGAGACGGTGTTTGGACATTGACTGGGGGGAATATTTGAACGGTGAAGACGCTGTAGGAATGTGGAGGAAAATTAGAGTCAAACTGGAGAATGCTGTATCCAAAAGTGTACCAGTAAGGGAATATAAGGATAAAACAAAATTGAGGAAAAGAACTAACCCAGAATTGCCAATGAAAAGAAAGCTTTGGATATTGATTAGAAGAAAGAAACGATTGTGGGAAAGATTAAAATTGTTAAAAAAGAACGGGGTCTAGTATAGAGGCTATGGAAGTGGATCTGGAACGTAGACAAATAAACAATAAAATAAGGTGGGAAACAAGGAGGGGGGTGAAGGAGAGGGAGAGAGAGATAGCTAGAAATGTGAAGGATAATCCAAAAATATTCTGGAAGTACATTCAGGAAAAATTAACAAGAAGAGTAGGGATCCCAGAGCTGGTGGGGGGGTTGAATGATGGGAGTAGAGCGGAGACTGATAAGGAGAAAGCAGAGGTGCTGGGGAAATACTTTGGGGGGGTACTAACAGTGGAGTCGGAGGACGCAGTGCCTACTATTCCCATCAAACAGGCACCGGCACTGGAACTAGTAGAGTTTTCCCATGCTAGAATAAGAAGGGCTATAGAAAAAATGAACAGAAGTAAGTCACCGGGACCGGATGGGATACACCCAAGAATCATAAAGGAAGGAGGGGAGATGTTAGTAGAGCCATTGAAAATGTTATTTGAGGTATCGTTTAATACAGGACAAATCCCGATGGACTGGAGAGAGGCGAACATAACAGCTATATTTAAGAAGGGAAAGAGAAATGACCCAGGGAATTATAGACCAGTCAGTTTGACAAGTGTTGTGTGTAAACTAATGGAAACGGTAATTAGAGAAGGAATAATGGATCATATGAAGTCAAACCAACTTTTCAGTGGGAGACAGTTCGGATTCTTGCCGGGGAGGTCGACGGTACTACAGCTAATTAAGGTGGTAGATGATTGGATGCAAATTCTAGAAGATGGTGATGTAATAGACGTGGTATATTGCGATTTTATGAAGGCCTTCGATAAGGTCCCACATAAAAGGTTAATAGAGAAAGTTAGAAGCTATAATATAGGGGAGAAATGTGTGAAATGGATAGAAGCCTTCCTGAAAGATCGGAGACAGAGGGTATTGGTGAATGGAATAGGCTCGGGGTGGAGGGAAATTACAAGTGGGGTACCTCAGGGATCTGTGTTGGGACCACTGCTGTTCGTTATATTTATCAACGACTTGCCTGAAGTTATAACTAATGGAAGTGAGGTATACCTGTATGCGGATGACACTAAACTGTATAGAAGAGTGAGGAGTAAGGAAGATATGGGTTTGCTTCAAGGAGATGTGGAGGGCATGAAGGGATGGTCTGAGCATTGGTTAATGCCTTTTCATCCAAAAAAATGCAAGTACATGCGGATTGGGACCAGCAAGATAGACAAGGTAGGATACAGTATGTATGAAGCGATGGAGGAAGTGAGTGCAGAAAAGGATATAGGAGTAGTGATAGATAATAAGTTAAATTTCTCAGAACATTTAGCGGAAAAGATAAACAAAGCCAATAGAATTGTAGGGCTGATAAGGAGGACATTTGTGTCACTTGACGAAGAAATCTTCAGGAATCTATATACAGCGCTGGTTAGGCCACACCTGGAATATGCAAACCAGGTGTGGGCTCCATATATGGTAAAAGATATAGAAGCAGTGGAGAAAGTGCAGAGAAGAGCTAGCAAGCTGGTACCAACGTTGAAGAACGCGGGCTATGAGCAGAGGTTGAGGACACTGGGACTTCCGACACTGGCATATAGGAGAAAGAGAGGGGATATGATAGAGACTTTTAAGATAGTGTCAGGAAAGTACGATGAGGATGTGTGTGAAGGTATCTTCTTGATGCGGGAGGGAACAAGAACGAGAGGACACTCTAAGAAAATTTACAAAGAAAGAAATAGGCTTGAGAAGGCGAAGAACTCATTTTGTGATAGAGTGGTAAATGAGTGGAACGCACTGCCCCAGTATGTAGTCGATTCCGAATCAATAAGGGAGTTTGAAAGTAATCTTGATAAAGCATGGGGAAGACAAGATTTGAAGTTTGATTATAAAACAAAAATACAGAATAGTAAAAATGTTGCGTCTGCTACCGCCGCCGCCAACACCGTGAACGACCGCAGCAGTGCAAGTACTGGTACTGAGCTGGATACACAGGCATAGTTTGCCTTTTTCCAGAGGATCTACTGTAAGAAACTGTAAGAAATGTTGAGCTGAGGAGACGTTTAGGTATAAAGAGTATTAGCGAGGTGATGCGTACAAGTAGACTGGGATGGTATGGACATGTGGAGAGAATGGATGAACAAAATTGGTTGAAAAAATGCAGGTCTGTGATTGTGGAGGGAGCTGCACCAACGGGTGGAACGAGGAAGACCTGGGATCGGACTATACGCGCCGATCTCAAATCCAAGAACTTGACAAGTGAAGCAGCCCTTAACAGGGTTGCCTGGAACGCCGCCATTAGGACAAGAGACTGAAACTGCACTGATGTGTGGAACACTCAGTCTTAAAATTTGATGTATGTATGTATAAGAAGACAAAGAAAGCTAAAGAAGAGCATTTATTGCCTATATGAAGTATGGATATCATGCTTCATCACTCAAACCTACTTACTGTAGTTTATGTCCTATTCCTTACTTTTAATATGCCTGGACATTAGGGCTTAATTATTACCTTCTTCCATCAGCCAGTTGTGAGAAGTTAGTGATGACCGGAGCTAGTAGATGAAGCTTAGCACCCCTCCTGAAACAATCAACAGTTCTCAGTTAGTTATTACAATAATAGTCTGTCTCTTACAGCTAATGGTAAATTGCCATGTCATAGTCTTGATTACTCAGCTATTATGAAGATTTTTAAGACAAATATTTTGTAAATTATGAACACTATATTATGGTGTCTCATAATCTTATGTATCTGTTATCTGTTAATAAATCAGTTGCTACGAGATTCACTTGACCATCCGCCTAAACAGAACCGATTATAGTTGATGACACAGAAATAAAAGAGGTCAGCCATCTATTTCTATGGACACCATTTTGGTGCCTTCATTTACAAACAGCGGAGTGCTATTTTGTTTTTAATCAAGTAGAAGTTAGGTTCAAAGACTAAACTATGAATCCTGTACAAGCACTGAACAATGTTTAATTTTGTAGTAGTCATTACATATCTTGGAAGGTACACTACGAAAGATTACTCAACTTGGAGTTTGAGAGGAATAGAGAGCAGCTTAGTAACGAAAAGCCAATCCCGCCCCCTTTGATAGCGCCAGCTGTTGTAAGCAGTGCAATAAGTAAAATGAAGGACGGAAAAGCTGCAGGATGCGCTGGCATTGTAGCTCAGAAGATTAAAGCCTCAGGTGATATAGGAGTGAGTTTGATCACAGAGCTAATTAACTCCATCATTAGAGAGGAAATAATCCCTGATGAATGGCACAAAAGTGTAATAGTAAACATATAAGGGCAAGAGGGACGCATTGGATAGAGGAAATAATCCCTGATGAATGGCACAAAAGTGTAATAGTAAACATATAAGGGCAAGGGGGACGCATTGGATAGAGGAAATAATCCCTGATGAATGGCACAAAAGTGTAATAGTAAACATATAAGGGCAAGGGGGACGCATTGGATAGGGGAAATTATAGGGGCCTGAAAATGCTTGACCAAGTCATCAGGTCTGTGAGAAAGTCTTTGAAGGTATGATAAGAAAGGTTTGTGAGGACAGGAAGGTAAAAACGAGCCAGCTGAAATTGGGTCTCTTGAATATCCGGTCTTTACGTAATAAGATGGATCATACCTATGTGGATCTGCGAGATCTTGAATGAATCCAATCTTGACATACTTTGTCTTACTGAGACTTGGTTATTTGAGTCAGACCTGAACATAATTCGTGCTGCATTGCCTAAAACTTATTCCATAATCAGCGTCCCTAGACCTGGTGCACGTCTGGGTGGTGGCGTACCAATAATTTACTCTCAGGCATTGATGAACATTAGCCAAATTATTACTTGTGACCTCGTTGCTACCTCCTTTGAGTTCGTGGAAGTGCTTATCAATCTTCATCGGCAGGTGATTAGGATTGCAGTAGTTTATTGTCCTCCCCACCCTGGTTCAGATAGAGTTTTTATTAACGAGTTTGGAGAGTTTCTGGAGGCCTTAGCTGAGAAGTCTGGATCGTTGCTATGTGGTGATTTTAATTTCTGGGTTGATCATCCATCCCTCAAGCCTTATCAACTGAATTTCTCAAATTAATTGATGGTAACAATTTTGTAAATCACATCACTACTCCAACACATGTCTCAGGTCATATTTTGGATTTAGTCTGGTCTCCCTCTGATTGTGATTGCGTTGCAGATGTGGAGGTGGATGTTGTTGATTCAGTGCTGTCTGATCATGCTCTGGTTACTTTTAGCTTTGATGTACCGAGACCACCCTCTTACAACAAGACAATCAAATTCAGAAACTATGCTAATATTGATCATACACAGTTATCTTGTGCGGTTCGTACTTCTCTCAACTCTATCGACCCGTCTGATCTCTCTACTGATAAGTTGGTTGTTGTTGTTGCTGTTCCCCAAGCTGCCTGGCCGAACAGCCCCAAGGCCCCGAGCAAGGCCAAGGCCACAACCGAGCGCCCCCACAGAACCCCCCCCCTGCCGACCACAATAAAGCCTGGGTGACCGAAGCCACTCCATGGCGGGGAGCTGAGGAGGGTGAGGAAACGCCCGGGAAACCAAAGCCCCACCCAGGGCCCTGTGTCCCTCAGCAATTATGAAGAGAAAGTTGAGGGGCAAAGGAAAAATGTGATGCTTTGGCTTCCAATCTTGGTAGATTGGGAGGTCAATCCACGGAAGAGACGCCGTCACTTGAGATCTAGAAAATATATAAGTAAAAGGAACAGTCAGATTAAGCTATGGGTATGGCAGAGATCGCTCAGTTCTCACTCTGATAGACCAGCCCATCACCACATGACTAGAACCCAATCCTCTCAGCAACAGCTAGGAAAGGCACTAGAGAGCCGCCTTTGGCAGGGGGATAGCTCCCCTATTTCAACCCTTTTTGGGGTTATTGTACGAGATGATTGCCCCTGGTATGATTCGTCCATCACTTCTCTCCGGCGAAATCGTAGGAAGGCTGAACGTGACTGGCGTATGATGCGGACAGATGAAGCTCGTACCCAATATGTGAATGCAAGAAATTCTGTTCTCTTGGCTGTCAAACAGCGCAAGGTCGATTACTATAGATCCAAGATTGTGTCCTGTGGCGGTGACCAGATTGTTGTTGATGATGCTTTTATTTTATACTAGCCCACTGGGCCTAGGCCCTCTCAAGGCTAGTGGTGGAGGAGGTGGTACAGAGTTTAAAGTCACGTATATGTCAGGAGTTATATGTCATTGTATAAATTTATCGCTCTCAGGAAGTGACGAATAGGGGTGAAATTGAAAGAGTCTGAGTCAGAGAGGATGCCATGTAATGCGGTGTTCAGCAAGAATCTCCGTCTTTCAGATGCATAGACGGGACAAATACAAAGAAAGTGAAAAACAGTCAATGATGTATGGCAATGTTGGCATTCAGGTGGTGGACCACGAGGGGTGGACATCAGGTAACCATGTGTGAGGCGTGTGTGGCCTAAACGTAATCTAGTTAATAGGGTTTGGTCTGCACGTGAACCATTAATTGAAGAGGGCCACAAGTGCATGTCATCCTTAATGGAGCGAAGGTGGCCAGTTAATGGTTGCGCTCTCCACTCAACCCGCCAAGCGTCATAAACATGGCGACGGAGGACAGGGAGCATATCCTCCGAACGCAGCAAAGTAGTAGAGGGTGCACCATGACACGCTTGCTTAGCGAGGAAGTCTGCACGCTCATTCCCGGGAATTCCTACATGCGCGGGGATCCAGCACAGTGTGATGGAACGAGTAGCGCACTGTAATTTGTGTATTGTGTGGATGATAGTCTTGACCAATGGGTCCTTGGGGGCAAATACACATAAGGCTTGCAGTGCACTCTTTGAGTCACTACAGATAACGACCCGTGGAGAGTTCCTCGACAATGAAGAGATGGTGCTTAAAGCACCTTGAATAGCCCATAATTCAGCAGTGAAAACCGTGGAGTGATGGTGTAAGGTACTTTGATACAAGCCATGGTCTGAGACTGCAGCGCAACCCACGGCATCCGCAGTTTTCGAGCCATCGGTGTAAATGAAAACAGCCGGGATGTGATCATCAAGATGTTGTAAAGCGAGATGTCGACATTGAGATGGGGCTTGGGCATCAAGTTGATCCGCTAAGTGAAAGCAAACTGTAGGGTGGTTTAGGGTCCACGGAGTGATGTGACTAGGAGGAGGAGTTATGGGAGGAACGGTGATACTGTAAGTGGAGAGCAATTGGCGAGACAACATTGGGAATGGCACTGGAATGTTTGAACGATAGTTATCTGTGGAATGGAATAGTTCTAGTAGAGTTGGGTCATGACGGAGGCGAACAGCCGTACGCATGAGGACTAATCGACGGTGATAGGCTAGAGGTAAGGTCCCAGCCTCACATAGGATATTGGAGACACGAGAGAAACGGAATGCCCCCGAGCTAATGCGGATGCCCAAATGGTGTACGCTGTCGAGGGTTCCTAATGTGGAAGCAGAGGCCGTGCCATAGACAGGGCTACCATAATCTAGGGCTGAGAGGATGGTAGCTCTGTAGAACAGTAAAAGCGTAGCGCGATCTGCGCCCCAATGGACTCGTGCGACTGTTTTCAGAACATTCATTCTCTGGAGGCAACGTGCCTTTAAGCAGGCAATGTGACACTTCCAATTGAGGTGAGTATCAAAGATTAAACCAAGGAACCTGGTATGTGGAAGGATCTGAATATTAGAATGTCCCATGGTGAGAGTAATGGACTGTTTACGTAAATGTCGAATATTTCTATAGAATACAACGGCGTTAGTCTTTTCAGCAGAAAATTGAAAACCAGCAGTGGATGCCCAAGAGTGGATGGATTTTAGAGCAATGTTGAGACGCCGTTGTATGTGAGTCAGACTGGGAGAAGTATAATATATTGCGAAGTCGTCCACATACAAGCTATACGATATTTCAGGTGGGAGGCTGCGTATGACACTATTGATCGCCATAATAAAGAGTAAGCTGCTAAGGGCACATCCTTGTGGTATTCCATTAATTTGTGACATAATGTCCGATAGGAGACCATTATTTTTTACCTGGAATGTACGGTTAGAGAGAAAATTTTGTAAAAAGCAGGGAAGAGGACCCCGCATGCCAGAATCGTGTAAAATTTTTAAAATCCTGTGTCTCCATGTTGTATCATAAGCCTTAGCAATGTCAAAAAATATTGCCACTGTGGGTTGGTTCTTGGAGAACCCATCACGTATTTGGTGTTCAAGGCGAATAAGTGAGTGCAGTGTAGAACGGCCAGGGCGGGAACCATTCTGATATGGGGATAGGAGGGCATGTGACTCAGCGTAATGTAAAAGTCGAGGATTGATCATTTTTTCCATTAATTTGCAGAGGCATGAGGTAAGCACAATCGGTCTGTAATTTGTGGGAAGACTATGATCTTTTCCAGGCTTCGGTACGGGTATAGTGTAAGCATGCCGCCAAGACGGTGGGAAGTAGTTACTTATCCAAAACTGATTGTACAGTTGTAAAAGATGTTGTAGCGCACGTGGATGGAGGTGACGGATGAGAGCGTACGAGAATCCATCCGGGCCAGGAGTAGTGTCTGTACACAGGTCGAGCGCGTGTCGCAATTCCGGAATTGAAAAAGGGGTGTTATATTCATGTGTTTTCCCGCTATGAAAAGATAGCGGGCGAGATTCCTCCATACATTTATAACGAAGAAATTGACGAGGCAATGACTGGTCTGAGCTGACGTGACAGAAATGTTTGGCATGTATGGCAGCGATGTCAAGGGGGTCATGTGTAAGCGAGTCCGAGGCAGGGTCTTTGAGTGGAGAGAGTGGAGGCCGTACAGTGCGTCCGTTGATACTGCGAAACTTTTTCCATAAAGTAGAGAGAGGGGTGCGGGAATTGAAGGACGAGATATATGATCGCCATGAAAGTATCTTGTTGTCAAGGATACTGCGTTGACAACTGCACAGATCTTGTTATAGAACGTTTTAAGGGCAATTTTTTCAATAGTGATGGTTATAAGGTCAAAGTAACGATTAGTGGAAAAAAGTCGGGGGGAAACAGTCTTTAAACGCCGCTGCCTAACACTCAGACGCTTAAGAAGGCGTTCCACACGATGCTTGAATTTTATCATTTGGGCTAGAGTGGGCGTCCACCAAGGGACCTGGCGAGGGTGCGTCAGCGAGGAGGTAAGCGGGATATGAGTGCGAGCAATGGAGTTCAGGAAGGACGAAAAATAATCAAAATTGTGTGCAGGGGAGGAGGTAGGGGAGAAGTCCGAAACGTCTGCAGAGGAGTGCGTATAAGACGTCCAATCGGCTTTAGAGAGATTATAACTCGATATTTGAGGGGAGGATGCAGGGCACAAATACTTAAGGAGTATAGGGTAGTGGTCGCTGGAGAAGCGATCCTGTAAAACTGACCAGTCAAATAGGGGAGCTGCGTCATCCGAGGCAAAGGAAAGATCAACAGCGGAAAATGTACAGTGGGTAGCAGATCTGTAGGTGGGGGTGTCAAAGTTGAGACAACAAAGAGTAGAATGAAGGAGATATTTTTCAATATTATTGCCTGGGATGTCTGTGTTTGGGTTGCCCCAAAGGGGAGAGTGTGCGTTAAAGTCGCCCAGAATAAGGTACGGTGGGGTCAGTTGTTGTACTAGTTGATGAAGGTCTGAAGTATTGGAATGACAGGAGGGTTGATTGTAGGAGGAGCAAACAGTCAAGGAAGGAAGGTTTGGTAATGAAATGGAGACGGCAGTTGTTTGAAAAGGGTTGGGGTCAAGGGTGACAGGAACAAATACGCACTTATAGTGCACAAGGATGGCCGTTCGGAGATGTGAAGGGGTTATAGGGGAGCTAGCAGCAACAGTATAATGCCTGGGGGGGACAACAAAATTGCCTACATGTTGGAGGCAAATGCACAATGGTGAATATAATTTAAGTAATCGTTGTAATTCTCCCATACGGAGGCGAGTTTGGTATCCGTTTATATTCCATTGCAAAATGTTATATGCCATCAAGAATAGGATTGTCAGAGTCAACGACAATAGTGGTCTCTTGAAGAGAGTCTGGTAAAGGTTGTGTGGATGGAGGTGAAGGGGTAGATGTAAGGTCTGTAAATTTTTCAGAAATAGCTGTGAATTGTGTGACTAGTTTAGGAACAAGGGTGGGGCAGTGGAGGAGTTTTTGGCGCAGAGTGTTCATAAATAGATAAGCGGAGGTAACATCTCCATCAGGGTTAGGGGGAAGTGTACGTGTGGTGACAAATTCCTGCGTCCGAGCAAGGAGGCAGGGATCCGTAGCACAGATATGGGGTGTGATGTAATTACGGAAACAAATTGGACATCCACATTTGTCAGGTGGGATATTGGTGTGACATATCAATACAGGAGATTGTGAGGGGCTCGGGGTATGATGAGTCTTTATCGAAGGGTCGTCAGATGATGGTGTCGTAGGGTTAGCAGGAGTTTGTGGGGGAATGTCCCTAGGTTTGGGAGCATCGGGATCTGGGCAGTGGGGAGCGGCTAACGGAACATGTCGCTCAAGGTTACAGGGAGGATCAGGCGTGGTGAGGGTGGTACGCACATTGACAGGAGGTTGGTGAACATCAAATCGGGATTGTGATAGCTCTATATTAGTCAAATCAGAATCCAACAGGTTATTGTCCTTCAGGAATCTCTGCATCAAGTCCTTGGGCGTAGGATCAGATTCACAAATATGGGTGACACAATAACAAGGAGTCGGGTGAATTTGAGCATCTTCCGCTGGAGCTCGCTTGGAAAGAAATTTGTGAAGATGTTCGGTGAGTACTGTACGGGTAGAAGTCTTGTGCTGAAGTAGAAAGAATCGGCCGCAGTTATGGCAGCCACAGTCCGGATCGTGGGTAGGCATAACCCACTTCTGTGTGGTGGAACCGAGTTTCGAGGTCCGGGATAATGACCGGATAGGACTTGCAACCTTACGCTTTTTCCGAGGCTGCGACTGGGTGGAGTGAGATTGGGGAGAAGTCTCTATATCTGGTACTGTGTTACAGTCCATGAGGTTCTCTCCGGCAGTCATGTTCCAAAACTCAGTATCATCGGTCAAGTTAGTAAATCCCTCGAACCTGTTAGAGGTGGATAGGTCCGGGGAGTTAAGGTGAACTAAACGGAAGGTATCATTGGTGGGGTAATGTTGTGGGCTAATAGGTGGTGCCGGAGGCTGCTCTGGACGCTGGTGGTCAGAGGAGTCAGCGGGTGTAGTTGATTCATACCGTCGATATGGAGGAGATTTACCTTCCTGCCTTAATTGCGCTGCAGCAGACCGGAATGGGAGTCCTTTTGTGGCCTGTAAATGTAATACATCACGATGAAACGCAAAGTGCGGGCATGTTCTGTCATTGGCTTTGTGGGACCCGTCACAATTTGCACAACGGGGCGCGCTGGCTTGACAATTGTTGAGAGCATGTTGTTCTGAGCCGCAATTTAAGCAACGAGCATTGAGAGCCCGACACCGTGGGGTTGAATGCCCAAGCTTCCAGCAATTTGTGCATTGTCTCGGCTTGTTAACATACCTTCGTACCTGCAGTTGGCGACCTGCAAGACGGACATGCATAGGGAGGTCATGGCGCTTAAAATAGATTTTGACAATGCGTAGTGGGGGCCGATTTCCACGCTGAGGAGCAGTATAAGTGTCAACTTTAACAACAGTGGGGTCAGTTCTTTGCAATAATTTTAAGATACGATTGGTTGAGTCTGAAAAGCTCTGATCTGCAAATTCGAAGTCGGAAGGGAGCACAACCGTGCCAGTACACTGATTCAGGAATTCATCTGGTTTACCTGTGTATCTGTCGTTGGGGGTGTCGAGGTAGGCTTGTAAGGCTTCTGATTGCTCCTGTGTTTTCACCTCAATCATGCGCTTGGCCGATCCAACAGCATGCATGGTGAAGTCACCAATATCTTGTGCGAGAGTATCGTATAAACTGAAATCATCCATAGGTTCACCAGAGACCGTGAAAAACCGTGACCAATCAGGGGGACTGAACATAGCGTTATAAGTGTCCTTCGAAGCAGGGGTATACGTGTTACGTTTACGCCTTTGTCGGTTATGCGAAGGTACGAACGGTTGAAGCGTGTGAATGGCAGAGGAAATACCGGCAAGGTCTTTTCCTGTACCTGCATCAATGGCTCGTTGAGATCATGGAGGTACAGAAGCAGGTTCAATTGAGGTAGTAGATCCTGCATCCGGAGGGAAGATGGTAACAGATGGAGTCACAGACGGGTCAGGGATGCAAGAAGCATCCGTAGGGGTGTCAGCTGAGGGCATGCGAGGTTCTTCATTAAGGTTGTCAACGGAATGAAGAGGTAGGCTAAGGCTAGAATCATAATCTGGTAATTTAGAAGTTAAAGTCGAGACTGTGGGGTTGTCGTCACTATTATTGATCACAGAGGCAGTACTGTGCATAGAAATTGATGCCGGGGAGATCACCTGATGGATCGCAATACCCGACGATGGAGAATTCGTCACAGTATCCTTAGGAGGTTTGCCAAGGTCTGTGGGTGCCATGCCTGAGTGGGGAACTCCGGCACTGTTGGCAGCAGGGGAAGGGTCCTTGAGGCAGTCCAATTTCTCGCAGGGGTCGGCGTCGGAGGGGGCAATTTTAGATTCCATAGGACGAATATTTCTAAATTCATCTGAGTCAGATTCCAAACCCACCATGGAGCCACAATTAGAGGACGGGACGACCGCCCTAGGAATTCTTGCAGATATACACCCCGACTAATGCACCTTAAGGGCCGTCGATCCGTCGATCGCCGACCCAGCACAAGGGTTAGGGTTTGGCATAAAAGTTTCCCCTCGCTCTAACACGTCGGGTACCACAGTTCGACGGGTGTAGGGATTGCCGACCCACAACACCCTCCAACGAAACCAAAGAGTGAGTACGGTCGTTTACCTCATGACAGTCACGGTGCTCCCAAAGGAGGGGGCAGCGGGAAGAAGGGAAAAACGGAAAACAGAAAGGATGAGAAATGATAGGGCCCACTACAATTAGTTGGGGGCGGCAGGAAGGGCGGGCATGCGGGCATGCACTCCCCTCCTGCCGCCTCCGTCAGCCCCCGCACGTGTTCAAAAGTGAAACCAAAGAAGCAGGCAGAGCGGGGGGGGCGGTGACCAGAGAAAACTTTACGGCATTGTGAGAAACTTATTTGGAAAAAAAAAATCATCTTCAAAACCTGCATCAGTGTGTGATATGAAGCTTGCCTCAGATTTTGCCTCCTTCTTTAGTTCCAAGAGGTCGGATATACGCGATAAATTAAATATATGTAACATGCCAGATGATTTCTCTGTTCAAAACTCACCACAGCAATTATTTGACTATTTCCACCTTCCAACCAGTTGAGGTCAGTGATGTTCTTTGCTATATTAAGAACTCTAAAAAGACCTTTTGCAATCTTGACCCACTCTGTGTATCAAGGTTGCAGGACGTTTACGAACACGCAGCCGACCTTGTTTGTAGAATCATTAATAAATCGTTCTCTGAAGGTATATTTCCTCAGACTGAGAAATCAGCTATTGTACATCCTCTCATTAAAAAATCAGGTCTTGACATGCAGGACTTGTCAAGCTACCGCCCAGTCTCTAATTTGTCATTCCTCTCTAAGATTATGGAATGCGCTATCCTAGACCAGCTACTACCTGTGTTGGAGGCTAATAGGACTATTCCCCACCTTCAATCTGCTTATAAGAAACATCACTCTACCGAGACCGCTCTTTGCAGGGTTCACAACGATCTGGTGATGGAGTGCTATGCCGGTAACTCATCTCTATTGGTCTTGTTGGATCTCTCTGCTGCTTTTGACACGGTCGATCATCGGTTGTTGCTAGACGACCTACAGCAGTCCGGAATTAGTGACAGGGCACTTGCTTTGCTTATATCATATTTGTCTAATCGAACCCAATCAGTGATGGTGGGTAATGCTGTGTCTGATCCAGTTTCTCTACAGTGTGGGGTGCCTCAGGGTTCTGTCCTGGGCCCTATTCTATTTGCTGTGTACACAAGCAGTCTGGCATCTCTTCTTCGTGCGCACGGATTATCATATAATTTTTATGCTGATGACACTCAAGTCTATGTTAAGATAAATGATGTGGGAGATATAAAGGACAGAATGAAATTTTTTATGTCGGATATAAAGATCTGGATGGTTCGCAGAAAGCTGAAACTGAACAATGGGAAAACTGAACTAATTGTTATCCATGGAAACAGGAGGACCGGTGTCAACGACTTTGGATCACTTAACATTGGTGAAACAGAACTCTCTCTTGCTGTATGTGTCAAGAATCTCGGTGTGTTCTTTGACTCAAAACTTAGATTTAGTAGTAGCCTCTACGTTATCCAACGTAAAGCTAGAGCTATATACTATTGTATAATTCCTCTGGGAGCGGGCAATTATCGTAACCACTAGCACGATTAATCGATAACATCTAGAGTAGCACCTACTTTCTCTACTAGGTATGTTGTACAGTGAACCCTCAAATTACGCGCAATTTATCTACACGCAATCAAAACTACGCTCTAACTACAATTGAGGAAACAAATACTGTACGCTCATATTTAAATGTACGCGGCGCTGAGCAAAAAAAAACAAAAAATCAATTCGAATCTGTTCCGAGACAGTCGAGCGGCGAGAGTTGGAGTGACATCACCACTTCCACTTTCCGGACTAGCCCGGCCACTTCAAAAGCGTTCGTCATTGCGTGTAGACCTCCCTCGTCATTATAATTTTCTTACGCCTCATTGTATTACAATGGAGACCCCTGGAGCAGTGGACCACTGGTTCCTATTTCCAGAAAATTCCTCTGCTTGGTATGCTTCCAGCCAGGGCCCCACTGGGGTAAATAAAATAGCAAAACAGTGGTGGAACTGCTCTGGGTCTGCTCCTTCAGTGTTCATGGTTATAATCCACTTAGTGGAAATGGCACTGTGGAGTGGGTCAGTCGGGGCATGTCTGGGAGCCTGGAGGCAGTTTCTGCCATGGCCATCCCTTTTGGGGTGCTTCCTCTGGAAGCGAGGCGTCAGATTTGATGATGATGATGATGATGATGGAGACCCCTACGACTGCAAGTGGCACCAAACGTAAAAGGAAAGTGACTGTAATGGACATAACTAAGAAGAAAGAGGTGCTTGATAGACTCGAAAATGGTGAAAAAGTGACTGCAGTCGCACGATTATATGGAGTGAATGAGTTTAGCATAAGGACCATCAAAGGAAATAAGGAAAAAATTCTACAGTGCTTCGCAGATTCAACAGTGTCTGCCAGGAAATCCATAAAACATGTGTGAAAATCAACATTGGAAAGGGGGAAAACTGAAAAACTGGTGAGCATATATTTAGACCAACAAACCGAACAGAAAATGCCCATAGATTCGGGAATGATCCATGAAACAGCCAGAGTATATTATGGAAAACTGAACAAAAACAAGAATGTGGATAAATTTGCTGCTTCAAAAGGGTGGTTTCAGCGTTTAAAAAGCGAGAGGACCTACATCACTTGAAAGTGACTGGTGAACGTGCTAGTGCCGACTCTGAAACTGCAAATGCATACCCGACCCACTTCAAGAAAATAATCGAAGAAGGTGGATATTCGCTCAATCAGGTATATAACTGTAACGAGAGTGGACTAGTCTGGAAGAGAATGCCCCAGTGGTAAGTTCATATCAAAAGAAGACAAAACAACATCAGGGTTTAAAGCAGCAAAGGATCGATTCACAATCATGATGATGGCCAATGCTACGGGGACACACAAGTTACCCCTCATGATTGTGTATCGCTCAGCCAAACCTAGGTGCTATAAAAACATGGAGATGAAAAAACTCAACGTGTATTGGGCACACAATAAAGCTGCGTGGGTAGATGGACGTGTTGCTCTTGATTGGTTTGACACGTGTGGTCAAAGAAACTAAAACGTTCTGTAAGCGCAACAACCTGGCCCATAAAATCTTGCTGACAATGGACAATGCCCCTGGACACCCCCAGATTTTGGTCGGCAGGCACCCAGACATTCAGGTGGTGTTTCTGCCTAAAAACACCACCTCCATAATCCAGCCCCTAGACCAGGAGGTAATCGCATCATTTACAAAAAAATACTATACGAGGACCTATAGACAACTTCGTGAGGCAACCGACATCACCTTCGCACAGGCTCTGCGGGCTATGGGAGGTGAAGACCAGGACATTATTGATGAGGAAGAAGGGATTGAGAAAAAACCCATCAGAGATTGGTGGAAGTCATATTCCATCAAGAATGCTGTTGATAACAGCGTGGCAGCATGGAAAGATATTTCGAAAGACCAGATCGTTCGCTCTTGGAGGCCAATCATGGGCATCGACAAGAACGACAAGAACAAGAAGAGGGGTGGTAGTGAAAGCGAAAGTGACGACGACCAACCACTAGCCGAGCTACTCAGGGTCCGTGGTGCATTGTTTAACAATGTGACAGAAAACGAAATGAGGGAAGTGTTGGAGAGTGGAGATGGGGAAATGAATGTTGAAGACATAATTGATGAATCGGGCAGACAACAAGTGATAGTGAAGAAGAAAGCCCGGGTGTGAAGCAAATGTAGGCAACAGGAGTGGCTCGTGTCCTAGAGCTGGCAGAGAGCCTCAAAAGCGCTTAGGTGGAGGTCAACCCTGACATTTCCTTGGCTACTATGCACGCACATGACATACACAAAACTATGCAACATTACCGTGATGCCTATGGAGAACACATAAAAAACATGCGCCAGGCCACCATCACTTCATATTTTTCGAAGCCGTCTGAGTCTGGTGGTGCCATGAATCAGCGGCCACCGTCGCAGTCGAACGTGGACCCCGCAGCTGGACCATCTGGCCTTAAGAATGCTCACATTGTCTGGCCCAAGGGTATGGAGTCTGACAGCGATAGCGACTGTTCTGGCTATTCTGGCTTTCTGCCCTAGGCTTTACGGCCAGGAATGGGGGCTGCCTCGGACCCCCACCACAGATCGTCAGCGTTGCTAAACCACTACCAATGTGAGGATATTTTTATGTTTGTGGGATTTTTGGTTAAGAAAACATCTTTGTACAGTATTATGTTTTATTTATTCTGTTTTTTAGGTGATAAATGGTAGAAATAGTACAACTTTCGGTCGGCGCCAATACCTATCCCTATTTTCCCCATATATAATTAACTCCAATGTACGAGCAAACGAACGCACGTGCCGACAGCACAGTACTGTACGTATCCCCCGCGTAATTTGAGGGTTCACTGTACACAATTTGAGGCCACTAGTTTAAAAAAAAAACGAAAATATGGGTGAGAAGAGAAAGTTGAAGAATTTTGCCCATCCGCCATCTAGGCTCCTTACGACGTCTTTGTGCGCCTCCGGTGTAACCCGACCGGGATTATTAGATTATCTCTCTCGCGCTACACTCTCAGTCAACACGCTTTTTCTGTGCTCCATATTTTGTGCCTTCCATTCCTGTCCCCTTCACTTTTCGATAAGTTGTGGGCCTTCTTTAAGGCACCTGTGGTTCTAGACGGATGATCCGTTATGCAGGCATGCAAAAAATGGGCTCTAAAGTGTTTATTAGTGTTGCAACGCTGCCGTGGCCTAGCCTAGTCGAAGGGAGTACAGTCTGGCCTGCCAATACGCGAGCTTTTAATACGCGATTCACCTTATACGCGAGGAGGGGGTCGAATCATACCCAAAACTTTCAAAACGCGTGATGTACCTTTAAAACGCGAATCCGGGGCCGATATAAGGGTAATTCCGGGGAGTTCAGCTAATACGCGAGGCCCCCCCACCATTCCGCGCATCCATCTGCGCAGGGACGCCAGTCTACCCTCAGTCCACGCAGTCCGACTCGTGTGCAGTGATATAGTTTTTTGCCCCCATCATCATGCCCCCTCGCAAGAACAAACTTATTATTGTTATATTTTCTTATGATTTGGATGTTTATGTATACATATATGTACCTTTTGTGGCAATTGACGGAGATAAATAGGCCTAAAGTAGACAACTTGGAGTCAGTGCCGCCCATATCAATTTATTCCCATATAATACTCTATTGCTAATACGCGAATTTCCATTCCGCGCCCTCGTGTGTCGCCCATATACTCGCGTATTAAGAGGCCTGACTGTACTTGGTTGCCTTGCTGTCATTCACACTGTTACCAGATCAGTTTGGCATTCACCTGCTGGGCTCCTGAGTTCCAGAGACTGTGAACCCATCATCTTGGGATATTTTGAATTGGCAACAGTGTCAGCGTTCCTCATCTGGTTTCGGCTGACACGTACTCCAGAGTCCCCATCACTTGGTGGTCTTCAGTGATCTTTTGTCTTGGCCGCTCCCTGCTGTCACTGTCGTCCTCTTTGGGGCGTGCTGACGCTACTGAACCCTTTTCATGACGCTACTGAACCCTTTTCACAGACACTCCCACATCTGTTGTGACTGCCTGACACCTTACCCCGGTGTCTGAGGCCTCGTGGGTCGGTCCGCACTTGGTCCGATCCGCCCTGGGAGCGGCCGCACTACGCCTGCTCCGCTCTGGGAGCGGGACTCTGTCGTGTGCGCTTTTACTACCTCCTCACAGTTTCTTACAGTTTCTTACAGTATATACTGTATATAGAGGCTAGTTTTTTTTTTTTTTTTTTTTTCTATGTGATTGAGGGAGGCAAAAGGCATAACTGCCTATAGCGAGTGCCTCCCCCATAGTTGAAAGAGTGACAGGGCCAAAATCAAGGGACGTTCGAGCCAAAATGCCTGGAGTGTTCACGCTCTTCTGTTTTTTCACACAGGTTGTGCCTCCGCTCCGCTCTGGGTCGCAGTGTGTGTGATTGGCTCTGCTGTGTGTGTGACTGACGCTCCGCCATCTCCGCCCTGAGTGCGGCTTTTCCGCCCGGGGAGCGGACGTTGCTGCCTTCCGCCCTGTACCTTCCCGCTCTGGGAGCGGACTTGGTTCGACGTTCCCGCTCTGGGAGCGGACTTTGGACGACGATGCTGCTCTGGGAGCGGACTTCTCTACACTTCCCCATCGGTGCCTAAAGGCTTTCAGGTATTATTCTCACCTTTTTGGGGGGGATCATACAACCTGTCATGGGAACTGAACCTGGCTCTTGGTCTAGTCTGACCTAGTGTTTGGGGTTTCTCTGGGACTTTTGTAGGTTCCCCTGTGTCCTACCAGGCCCTTCCATACGGTGGAGCCTTCTTCTTACCTTCAATTTGGGGAGGGGGGGGATATTTCCTTCACAGGAAGTTGCTCCGGACTCAAGGACTAGTTAGCGCTTAGGGGTGACTTTCTGTCTTTGTGCCTGTAGTTTTTCATGGGGATACTTAAGGTTTTGTTGTGCATGCTAAACTTGCTTGCTATAATTAATGCCTCATCCCTGTGTGTCTCTTAATTGTTTACATACCTGTACTACTGCCTGGCCCTCCCCTATGGTAGGGGCCTCATTCTTACCTTACAATGATGGGGTGCTTGATTCTTCACAGGACAATTCACCTGGCTCATGGTCTAGTCTGGCCTGGTGCTTGGGTTTTCACTGACCCTTTTGTAGTTTCCCCTGTGTTACTGCTGGGTCCTCCCCTTTGGTGGAGATTTCTTCTTCCCTTCCTTTGAAGGGGGGATAAATCCTTCATAGGAAGGTGCTCCGGGCTCAAGTTCTAGTTTGCGCTTCGGTGCTACTTTCTGTCCTTGTGCCTGTGTTTTTTTTTACGGGGATCCTTCGGGTTTTCTGCATGCTCACCGCCTGCTATATGTCATTCCTAGTCTCTATGTGTCATTCATTATGACCATCTTGGGGATACTGCCAGACCCTACTCTAGGGTGGGGTTCTTTCTGTACCTTGGGATATGCTGTATCCGCAATGCCTGCTGCCACGGGGTTGACTATAACCCGCGTCGGGGTGGTACCTCCCTCTATGCTACGTGGGTGGGCGTTTCCCGCCATGTAAGGACCTCCCGGCATGGGACCCCTCGTTTCCTGGACTACCGTGTGCGGGTCCTGTTGCGCCTCCCAGTGTCGTCGCCGGCTGGGCGCTAGGCCGCCCTGACTCGGGTGCCTCCGTCTGCTCTGTCAACGGTGTCTACGAACTCTGGGAGGACAAGAGGGGGGTGTGCGTCATGGGTCCATTTCGCCCTCGCCTCGTCGTCAGCAATCCTTCTTCCCTGCTCGGCCTGCTCTCTCTCCCATTCCTGACAAGGGTCGTACGCTCTTCAGGACGGAGTGGCGTGCGCCCACTAGTCCCACCTTGCCTGCTGTGGTGCCGCCTACGTTCTCTCCGTCACGTCGTTCGACTCATGCCCTGGTCAGGGAGATTAAGGTTGGGTAGGCCTGGGTGCGTCGTCGCCCTTTCTCTCCTGCTCTGCACCGGTGGTCCTTCCTGCTCCTCCTCCATCTTGAGTGGGTGTGCTGTTTCGGGCGGTGCCCCCTCCTGTGCCTTTGTCACATTCGTCCCCTGTTTCGGCTCCCAGTGCTTTGTCATGGGAGGAGGGGGGTCGGGGCGACGCGCGAGGTCTCTCCATGGGAGTCTCAGAAGGAACAGAAGCGGAAAATAATGAAGAAACTGAAACCGAAATGACGTCTAACAGTGCAATAATATCAGTGAAACAGTTCTGGAAACAATTCAATGTCAAGAATGCCATTGATTACATGGTTGTGGCATGGAAACAGATTACAACTGACACAATAAGGCATGCCTGGCATCCCCTGCTAACCGACAAGATACCACAGTCTGCAAACAGGCAACGCAAGGAAAAACTCCTCCGTGCAACAGTGCAGGCAGCCAGGAATATCGGTGCACCAGGTTTTTCCGAGGTGACCGAAGATCTTGTTTCTGAAATGTTGCACCCTGAAGAAGGTGGATCAGCAGAGCCTGCAGAGGAGATGCTCGATGATATAGACCTTGAGCTAAATCTTGAGGAGGAAAACAAACAGGAATGCGTAGACTCCGTAGAGCCTAACAAACTTTCAGCTGGGTATCTATCAAGAAAGATTACCGACTTAGCCGATATGGAAGAGTTTCTACAGGGTACTTAAGAATCAGAGTTAGAGCTAGTCAACCAGGTGCTACCATTACTTCATAAATTGGGCCAACATCTGAGCGATTCATACGGCCAAAAAGTTAATGATAAACGGAAGACGTTCATCACAGGCTTCTTCAACAAACGCTGTGCGTTAGAGGCTGCTATGGATGAGGAGGAAGACGACACCGTACCGATGTTGGAACTTGAAGAAGAGGCAGCCAATGTGATCGACGCCAACAACTTTATTGGATTCATAGAACTCGAAAGGAGAAGACAGGAGACAGAGAAGTTCGCGAAACTACAAGAGAAGGCGGCGGAGGCAAGAGCAGAGAGGGAGGAGAGAGAGGGAGGCGGTGGTGGAGGTGAGGAGGTGCGCGGCGCATCCCAGTAGCCTAGCCTCCCTGCTCGGATATCTTCGACATCGTCTAACCTACACACTTCATTATTCACTCACAGGTTGGTTTATTATTAATTCTTCTTATAATTAATATATTACATGATTTGAATATATTTGATGTCATAAAATAGCACTCGGAAGGGCAAAATAGGTAAAAATGGGGACTGTCTAAATTTTGGCACCAATTGCCATTTTCCCATTAGTGTATGTATTTATATCTAACGAATCTGGATCTAACGCGATTTTTTTGGCACCTATTATTCGTTAGATATGAGATCTTACTGTAGACTTTATATTGTCTTTGTCCCAGTTTTGGTTTGTTTAGTTTGCAAGTTTTACATTTTAATTAGAAATGCAATAACATTAAATAACTTTACATACAATTACTTTACTTACAGAAATTGCAGGTAGATGGTGTGTAGGCCTAGCCTAGTGTTTGCCGTGACCGTATAGTGGGACCCTGAATTATGTGTTATTCAGAGTTTTCTGAATACAGTACTAATATAGTACAGTACATGGCAATTAAAATATGTGAAGGATAATAAGTCTCACCAGTAACATTTTAAGAGTGTATTATTGAATTAGGCCTAGCCTAGGCCTATTTCGTTCGTTCTTGATGCTTCGTCATGCTACTAGGTGTCCGCCGCATTACTGTCCCTCTCGTTATTGTTCGCATCGTTATTCTTTTCCTCATTACCATGATAGCTACTTTGGCCCCTTATTTCCTCCCTAGTCGGGTATCTAAGCTCCTCAGTTCTCATGGGTTGCCCTACGAAGCCTTCAAAGCTGGAATCGTTTATATACAGTATACACGTCGCCATTTTACCGATTTTGGTCCAAGTAGCATTCTCCTTCTTCTTGTAGCGGCGCATGTTGCCGCCGAAAGTACTTTTCTGGCAAAGCTGAACACGTGTTCTTTCAAGCCGAACGAATAGGCTATTAACGAAAAATACTGCCGCTTGAGATTGATATGTTTATAAATGCAATAACATTATTATAGGTTTGACTCCTGCAAGGAGATAAAGAAAACCTAATATTTAGTAGTGGCCCCGGAATCATTGACGATATGCCTATTACATAAGGCTACCTCTTCAAACGCCCATAAGCGCAGTTTGAACCTACCGCCGCAGAACTCAGAGGAACCTTCATCATAAGCACACGCTAAATCACTCATGGATTCGTCTTGATGATTGGGTTCTCACTACGAAAAAACTTCATAAAAAATAAAAACCAATTAAGAATAACTATACATAAAGCTTTCCATTTCCGTGGATGTACTTTTTGTGGATTCTGGACCAGACGCTGAAACGCGCGTCATTCCATCTTCAACTGACATATCAAGTATAATAAAATCCTTAATACATCAACGAATGGGAAGGGGATGGTCGGGAGGGCCCCAATCGTCAATGATTCCGGGGCCACTACTAAATATTAGGTTTTCTTTATCTCCTTGCAGGAGTCAAACCTATAATTTATTAGTGGCCCCTCCATCATTGACGATTATGCCTGATATCTAAGACTGGAGGGGGACATTCGTAATTATATCATAACCATTGCAAATATTATAGGCAGATAAACAAACAACCACATAGTATTCTCACTTGTAAAAAATATATTTTTGTATAAACTTTATACAACATATAAAAAGGGGTACAAGCAGGGGCGTGCTTAAAGAAGCCTGCTTGAGGAAAAAATTGGTAACTATGAGAATCTGTTCACATGGACACAGATCTGAAAGTTAAAGGCATCCCACTTAACCCCTTATTAGCGGCGCTCGACTTAAGTCGTGCACCAATTTGCAGCGAGTTAGGAGCATTATTAAGGCTTTTAAAGGGTTAAAATAGAGTGCAAATGGCCGGGAGCGCAGCGGGCCAGACAGCCGACTCCCAGGGCTTACCGCCGCCCATTAACTCATGTTCCCTGTGTTCTCGAGAGGCCGGCAGTGTAGCCAGTAGTGAGCATAGCTGGGAAAAATATACCGATATATGCTAAACTCCCATGTTCGTGGCATCACTGCAAGAGAACCACGAGTGCTACGTAGCGCGTTCTGGTCTCATTTTGAAGCTTTTAGCGCCTAGTTATTTGCTAACTATTTTGTTTTTCATGCAGATGCTTGATTTATCATGCAGGAGGGCCTGAATATGCCCAAATGAGCCCAAAACACCCCGCTAGACAAGGGTTAAATTAAGCGGGTAAAAATAAATATTTATGTTTACATGTGCACATATAAACCCCATTATTCTAATGTGTATATTTATCAAAATTAGACACAAAAAATAGAATAAATTCTTGTACTATCGCAGATGTACTTTCTAAAATGCTTCTCGTAGTTGCAACTACCGAGAATTCTTATCCAAAATAAATTGCATCAACAGTGTATCCCACGTAAACTCTGTAAAAAGAACAATGGTTGTACTACATTCTTTGTACCTCAACAACATTTCCCGTAGTCATTACTACCGAGAAATTTTAATCACTCAAAAAACATAACTCCTATACACTGTATCACAGCTCGTATACTCTGTACATATCCTCCGGCGGGGTCTAGGGTGTCTTATGGTTCACTGACTGCAAAAACACCCAACACCCAACACCCCCCCCCCTCTTTCTTAACCTAAAAACTAATGACTTAGAGACCCATCTAGACCCTTTGCCATAAAGCTACACATGGCATTGATGGTTTGTCTAGTGCTACCGACAGGTACCGAGTCAAAAACGTATGATTTGAAGCCCATAGTTGAGTAGTAGCTATGTCTTCAACTGAAAAGTTTGTGAGAAAACGTAAAGATACTGCCCATTTGCGTAAATCGTGGGCCCTACCCACTACGCCGGGATTACTCTCTTTAATGACTTCTACTAGGCCTAGCAGGGAAGCCAGTTTACGTTTCATGGAATAGGCTCGGGGTGGAGGGAAATTACAAGTGGGGTACCTCAGGGATCTGTGTTGGGACCACTGCTGTTCGTTATATTTATAAACGACTTGCCTGAAGTTATAACTAATGGAAGTGAGGTATACCTGTATGCGGATGACACTAAGCTGTATAGAAGAGTGAGGAGTAAGGAAGATATGGGTTTGCTTCAAGGAGATGTGGAGGGCATGAAGGGATGGTCTGAACATTGGTTAATGCCTTTTCATAAAAAAAAAAATGCAAGTACATGCGGATTGGGACCAGCAAGATAGACAAGGTAGGATACAGTATGTATGAAGCGATGGAGGAAGTGAATGCAGAAAAGGATATAGGAGTAGTGATAGACAATAAGTTAATTTCTCAGAACATTTAGCGGAAAAGATAAACAAAAACAATAGAATTGTAGGGCTGATAAGGAGGACATTTGTGTCACTTGACGAAGAAATCTTCAGGAATCTCTATACAGCGCTGGTTAGGCCGCACCTGGAACATGTGAACCAGGTGTGGGCTCCATATATGGTATATGGAGAGCAAGCTGGTAAACGTTGAAGAACGCGGGCTATGAGCAGAGGTTGAGGACACTGGGGCTTCCGACACTGGCATATAGGAGAAAGAGAGGGGATATGATAGAGACTTTTAAGATAGTGTCAGGAAAGTACGATGAGGATGTGTGTGAAGGTATCTTCTTGATGCGGGAACAAGAACGAGAGGACACTCTAAGAAAATTTACAAAGAAAGAAATAGGCTTGAGAAGGCAAAGAACTCATTTTGTGATAGAGTGGTAAATGAGTGGAACGCACTGCCCCAGTATGTAGTCGATTCCGAATCAATAAAGGAGTTTGAAAGTAATCTTGATAAAGCATGGGGAAGACAAGATTTGAAGTTTGATTATAAAAAATACAGAATAGTACAGAATAGTAAAAATGTTGCGTCTGCTACCGCCGCCGCCAACACCGTGAACGACCGCAGCAGTGCAAGTACTGGTACTGAGCTGGATACACAGGCATAGTTTGCCTTTTTCCAGAGGATCTACTGTAAGAAACTGTAAGAAATTAATCTTTTGCCTGTACTCGATACCCATAAAGCACCTTGTTGGTTAAGAGGTGCCACCCTCATATATTTGGTTAAAGCTTGTACAGGACACAAATTATGGTGCACTTTACCCCGTTTCAACGCCGGCACCGTGAACTCTGAGAAAACATGTTCACTGTGTTCATTCTTTGCGATGAACCCTGGGGAAGGCGCAATATGAATGCAATCATTGAGTCTACCAAACCTTATGCAATTAGGGGAGTTGCTCATCGCCGCCAGCTCAGACACCCTGTTACCAGTTGCCAAAGCCATAAGGAACACAGCCTTTTTTTAATAAAAATTCAAAATCTGCCGTATTCTGATAAAGACGAGAATGAAGCAAAGATAACGCTTTGTCAAGAGACCAGGTAGGCATGAGCTGACGGGGAGGTGTGCGGAGTTTGAAGCATGCTCTCATGAAACCTGTTTCTTCCGCCTGTGGTATGGCTAGACCTGTAAGGTCAAAGAATGGCACCCTGATAGCTGTTAAGTGATTTTTTAGAGTCACTACAGATAGACGTCTTTGTTCAAACAAATAGTTTAAATAAAACTAATGCAACCGAAGGTACTGTCTGTTCCGTTCTGACTATCCAAGAGGTAAAGGACTGCCAATGAGATTGATATTGCCTCCTGGTAGATTGTGTGTACTGATTCATAAATTTATCTGTTACGTTTCTACCATACGGCATTAGCCACTTGGCCTCCTGAATGTCCACAATGCAAAAGTCAGCGAGGTCTTTAGTTTGCCAATCGTGTCGAAGTGGAAATACCCGACCGGGAGCGACACCGGGTTCGTGCACCACGTTATCAATTGTTGGTACCACAACTGCGCCGGCCACAGGGGCGCGATTAACGAGACTACGCCTCGATAATCCCGTAGTTTGTTGACTACGTGGCACATTAGAGAAGCGTCTGGTGGCGGAAACAGATAAATGGAACTCCACTTGTTCCAATCCGTCGCGCCCCCCTGCCGGTGTTAATGTCCGGCGTGTGAGGTAGAGAGGGAGTTTGTGATTCTCCTCTGACGCAAACAGATCCACTTGTGGACGGTAAGGCTCTGCAATAATTTGGTCGAAAATGTTCTGCTCGAGTGCCCACTCTACTGTTGTGCTCTGTCTCCGAGACAGGGCGTCTGCCCAGACGTTTGCTACGCCTGGGAGATATGATGCATGAAGATGAATGTTCAGCTCGTCTGCTAGAACAAAAATCTTCTCTGACACGTATCGCAACTTCCGAGACCTCGTTGACCCTTGTTTCTGAATGCAGTGAACTGCATTGAGATTGTCCATCCTGAAGGCCACCGACTTTTCCCGTAAAGTAGAGCCGTGAACCTGAAGGAAATACAGTAAACTTCCGTTAATCCGAAGGGCAGCGGACCGGCCCTCGTTCGGATTAGTGGATTTTTCGGATTATCGGACTTTACCCCTATGAACCTGTGTATAACGAAAACATTGAGACATTAGGCCACCCAAATGACACAATGGTGCACACACACATATCATATGTTCATGAAATCACTTCAAAAGTTTACCATTGTCATTGTAGCCTATTACCTACTTCAAAACATTCAGATTAATGGTCAAAGGAATCTGCTGATATAAACGTCTTCTTCTTCTTCCGTCTACTAGCGAGTTTGTCTTGCTCTTGAAGATCAGATGTGGTTCGGGAAGTGATGCCTTAACAACGGCACTTCCCTGAGAGGTTCTTGTAATTTTCCTTTTGTGATTTTCCTTTTGTGACGTGCTCTGTTATATTATATTGTATTGAAAGCACCCTTGTCTTGTTGTCTTGAAAGCACCCTTGGGACGCTCCGATCACTGAACTATAAATAGTAGCGTATCGGAATGTCCAAAGGTGCGTTTTCAAGCTCAAGACTAATACGTCCAAAGGTGCGTTTTCAAGCTCAAGACTGGATGCGTTTTCAAGCTCAAGACTGAATGCGCTTCCAGAAAACAAGCCAGTAGCGCATTGGAGCGTCCCAAGGATGCGTTCAAGAGCAAAACAAACTCTCTAGCAGACGATGTGGAAGAAGAAGAAGGTGTTTACGTTTATATCAGTAGCTTCCTTTGACCATTAATCTGAATGTTTTGAAGTAGGTAATAGGCTACAATGACAATGGTAAACTTTTAAAGTGAATTCATGAACATATGATATGTGTGTGCTCCATTATGTGTCATTTGAGTGGCCTAATGCCTCAAAAAGGGGACTTTGGGACTTCTTGAAATTCGGACCATCGGGTGAATTCGGATTTGGCCTCAAATTGAAAAATTCGGACTATTGGGAGATTCGAATCATCGGTCGTCGGATTAACAGACTTTTACTGTACAAGGGGACTAGTAACACTTTTACATTTATGTGGGAGGTTTCTGAATGGGACCAAAGCCCTTGACCCTGATGCCCGAGGTTTGACTGAAAGCCCCAACCTATCGTCCCTGACGCATCCGTGTCCACCCATACCGTCGGCGGAGGAGACGTCCATGACATGACTGAGTGCAGCGTTTCCCTCTTCGCCCAGACCACTAGTAAGCTGTGTATTAATGTTGGGATAGGCCATAATGTTGGGATAGGCCATAATGTTGGGATAGGCCATAATGTTGGGATAGGCCATAATGCCATAATGTTGGGATAGGCCATAATGTTGGGATAGGCCATAATGTTGGGATAGGCCATAATGTTGGGATAGGCCATAATGTTGGGATAGGCCATAATGTTCCCGCCGGTAATAGTGGGAAATATTTGTTGCCCTCCAAGATTAAACGTTTGACTTTCAACCGGCCCAACTTCACAGTTAGTTGAACCCAGTTGAGAGAACCGACTAGAGATTCCCAGAGTCTCTGTGTCGTAGTCAGACTGTGGAGAAACATAAAACAAAATTTGCGAAATCTGTTGCGATTGTCCACACTCTGACTCAGAGTGAGAGATGCTGTGTCCCAGACCAGTCCTATCCACTGAATTACTCGTGTTGGAACAAGGTTCGACTTTACCAAGTTGACCTTGAATCCTAGAGATTTGACATGGTTTAAAGTAATGTTGACATGAGTGTTGCATAAATCCTCTGTCTCCGCCACCACCAGCCAGTCGTCCAGATACCACATGATCCTGATCCCCTGCTCTAAAATGGGCATCAGGGCTTGCCGGACTAATTTTGTGAATATGCGTGGCGCTAGGTTTAATCCAAACGGCATCCTTTGAAAGACATAAGTCTGATGCATTATTCTTAAAGCCAGAAATTTCTGAAATCTTTTGTTTACCGGGACGTGCCAATAAGCATCTGTCAGGTCTAATGAACACATCCACCCTCCCAGCGGAAGTGTTAGCCTGATATGATTCACTGTCAGCATCCTGAATGACACGTTGTGAATGTGGAGATTCAAATAAGACAGGTCTACGACCGGTCTCATCTGAATACTGTCCCTTTTTGGTACGAGAAATAGTTTGGATGTAAACACCGGGTAAGTCAGAGGGACTGGGACAATGACACTCTTGGTAATCATCTCCTGAACTAGTGACTCCACCTCTAAAGAAACATGATTGGCCTCTGCCGGCTGACGTAAGCGAGGTCGCCGGAGCCACTGCCAAGTGATGCCTTTGCGTACCACTGTCCTTGCCCATGTTCTTATTGGCCATGCTTGATGACACGCCCGGAATGACCCAGTTAGCAGACTGGGGTTCGCCGGCTGTACTACCCTCTGATCCAACACGCCTTTTACTGGCCCCGGGAGGGAGAGTGACATTAGTTTTTTGCTGGTGGTGGTGTAACCTTGGACGACTGGCCGGGTTTGGCTGGAGGTGGGCCCTGACCTGGTCATTGGTGAAACCTGTGTCCTTTACCTGAGAATTTACCCTGTTTATACCTGAACTGAGCCTGGCCCTGGGTGGAAGGGGACTTTGGCTGGTGAAAAGGCTTAGACCCACTAGCTTGAGGTTTCGAAACTGGTTTAGGCTTAGGGAAAGTGAAAGGAGGCTTCTTAGTTTGAGAGGGACTCTGTTTGAATGTTTGTGCCATATTGAAAACAGTCTTCCAAACTGCTGATGAAATCAAGGAAGGAGTTAGAACTGAAGACAGAACTACTTGGCTTGCAATATGGTCAGGAAGTTTCTTCACCAAGAACACTCGCAGATCCTGCCTTGCTCGAACTGCCTCTAATAAGGCTGTCCGAATATCTCCCAATGATTGAATGGAATTTTGGAGAAGCAAGCGCCGGGAAAGCTCAATGGCTTTCCTGACTTCCGAAGCTTCGATCGCCTGAGAAGAGCGTAACATAGACTTCGTCACTTGTTGGGTAACAATGTATTGAGAAAATAGTCTAAAAGCCTTTCCTCTTAACCTAAACTCGCGGTCTAGATGAGCTGGGGAAGGCGTGCTGAAAGGATCTTTTAATTCGCACAAACTGATTTTGGGAGCAGCCAAGAAATCAAATAAAGCAGAGGGGACTCCTCCGGCACTAAAAACCGAAGAGAGAACCAAGTATGGTTTTCTTGAGGGATTTGATGTGAGGATTTTGTTGTGAAAGTAGTGGCAAAATTTTGAGCCTCCGTTTCCCATTCCACCCAAGGTCCCGTACCCATCTGCCCCACCTTCAAGACTGGATTAGAGGCTGAGTCTGTAAGAGGAACCATGTCCAATTCCGGCGTCATAGCAGAAAGTGCCTTGACGTCGTTAAAGCCATCATTCTTAGTCCAATCTGAAAACAGCTTTGAAGCTGAGGCAGGGGGTAGTGCTGGTGTTGATGAATACACAAAAAAGTCATGGTTATAATAATTGGGAATGGCCTTAATATGAACATCCAATACATTACCTTGACTATCCAACGCTCTTAGTTTTCTAGACTTATTGCCTTGGATTACCCACTCATGTGGTACAGCGAGCTCCCCCGAAATAGTAGCTTGTGCTGCCTCTGGCTTAGTTGGTAACAGTACCACCCATGACTCATCAGGCCCGTATAAAAGAGGCATTGCTCCTTTTTTGACTGGTGCCTTATCTAAAGGGGGAGGAGTTATGTCTGAGATGACTCGCACATTGGAAGTAGTGAGAGCCGCTGTGCCTGGCACATTGGTAATTGGATCTGACACAAGAGGAGGGGTAGGTAATTTAGCTAAAGCAATGGACGTAGCCAGAGGTCGCACATCCGTCGACGTCGCGGGAGCTCCCGTTCCAACTGTAGGAGTTTCCGTCGTAGGGCCAAAAAACTTATGAAGTGCATTTAACAGTAAACCATCAATATCTTCTGTAGTTATATACCTAGCAGATGACGAACTCCATTGAGATTCGACATCACCCTGAGAGTCGTCTAAATGGCGACTTGACTCCTCAACTTCCATCTCTGAGACCAGAGAACGCTGCTCTTCATCCCTTGAATCTGGCCTATCATGGTAAGATCCTGCCGAAGCCGGGACCTCCACATTCTGCCACGTTAAATCTGGTATAGAAGATGGCAAATCAGCGTCCTGGTGGACGTCAGCCACTACCTGAGTCACAAAAGAATGTGCTCTCTCCTGCCAGAGCTGTGAGTATCTCCACACACCGTGGCTGTGGCTGGTACTCGCTTGCGAGCTTGGTATACTCTCCACTTGGGAACCCTCACCCGAGCACCCTAGTGGTTTATAGTTCCTATAAGTTTCATCCAACTCCGAAGCTGAAACTCGTGACCTGGTAGAAAAAGCATGAGTATCAGGTGTTGAAATATCCACCGGGTATCCCCCACCACATTCTCTGACTCCACCCCCAACCCGTCAGATTGGACGTTAGACTTGGCGGGAGTAGAGGCAGAAAGTGGGGTACGAGGATCCGGCGGAAGCCGTGAGTCCGTCCGTGCCGGAGGATCCCTTTTGGATGACCTATGACTCCTACTTGACTTCGGCTTAGTACTATTATTGTCTTTAGTTTTCCTACTCTCTTCCTTTTTCCTCTTCTTTGAAGCTGAAGTAGAGTGCCCTGAAGCCTTCACCTGCTTCCTCAGGGGTGACCTTGATTTGGCCCTTGTCTCTGTTGCGGGGGGTGACGGTGAGCAAGGCCTCTTGGATATGCCGGGGAGGGGGGTAGTCACCTGTCCCCGCCCAGTCTCTGAGGACTTTTGTGTACGCATCTTACACTTAGTAGGGGTATGTTTGATAATTAAAAGCTCCCACAGCTCAAGGTTATCACATTGCAGTGCTTTATGTGCTACATTGGTTGAATAAGCAGCTAGAAGTTGCTTCACTTCTTGTAAAGCAACCGCCGCAGTATTGTCTTTCTGTATTAATACTTTAACACTTAAAAGTTGACAGATCGTGCAATTTTTTGTCACTCATAGTCCCCTTGACCTATCTAGGCATTTAACACATTTAATGCAAAGCTTGTGTGCAAAAATAGGAATACCCGAACATAAAGGAGTTGAACATAATGCAATGAGGGGTTCTAGGACAGACATAACAGATACTGGTGGAAATCTCCCCCCCCCCCCACCCCCCGGGATCATTACCTGGTCTTCTGGCGCTACGCCGGTACTCCGCCCTGGAAAGATAAAATTTCCAGGAATTAATGCTCATAAGGTTACCCCAAAATGTTTCACAAACATGTGTTAAAAACCGCCGGTCAACGAAACGTAGCCCTCAACCACTACTTTTCGTTTTCCTTTAGTTTCATATAAAGATTTCAGCAGATCTTTACCTGTCCAAAAGATTTAAGCATATCTTTGATTCTTCATAAAGATGTAGCATATCTTTATTAATGATAAAGTCTTTCAAGCATCACTTTATACTTGAAACACCAGCAAGATTCAGGCATCTCTTTATCCTATATAAAAAAGTTTAAGCCTATCTTTTTCTCTAATCCGACTTCTCACACAGGTAACCGTTGAACCCTTGAGAAGTCCTCATAGATCGCCGTCTTGAAGGCCTTGTTACCCTATTGTATCAAGCAATTATTTGGAAAACCATAGTGAATTGCAAATCCGTCAAATATAACCAACCGAAGGTACAACCGCCGGGTTTTTATATTAATGTTAAACCAATTGCACCTGCCCCAGACCTCTTTGGAAAGGCCGCCGGAAGGGGAAAGACCAACAAAAAACAGCATTGTTTCAGTGGCTTTGTAAAGCCGAGAAACCCATATCCAACAGGTGACAGCATGACCACCTAGATAATGTGTGGAGCGCACCTCACCGGGAATAAAAAGGGAAACCTGATCACAGGCTCAACCACAGAAAACGCAGTTCTGATGAGCCCTCAAGCTTCCAACCTCGCCGGGGTAACAACCTTTTTTAAACAACATGACTTAAAAAAAGTTTTACAAAACGGCTTTCTCGGCGCAGCGAGAAAGAAACCGCCGGAAAAGGCAACCCACACCAATCAGAACGCAGTATGATAAACCCAAACAGAAATGCAGTCTGAAAGCTCCTGGATCAGCCAATCACAACCAATCCAGGACACACATGACACAGGAATACATTTGTATAAATAATAAACAATGAAAACACTTGCACATGTGAAAATATCTACGCACGGCTGGCTAGGCCTGGTGAAGACGGAATAAACACTTAATGACGTCGAAAAAACAATCGAAAAGCACTTATCCTCACCAAAACTGGAACAGCAGCCTCATCAACATCGTAGAAAAAAGCCCAGGGAAGGGCATCACTGACTCGGAACCCAGAAAGTTCTCCACCACGTGAAGAAAAATAACACCAAGAACGTCAGTACAACACAAATAGGCTACTCTATCTGAAAGATAGCCAGAAGCCAGACATCGCGTAGTTAAAGCCTCCTAACAAACTAGGACTAAGATGGCTAATCACGAAAAACGTTTTACAGCGTCCCCTACACGGACACGAGGGACCGCCCGAAATAGGCGCCCCAACAAAAACGCACCCAAAAAACACTTGTCCTGCGAGAAAACCACCCATGACACCCAAGCTAGCTAATCCTAACCTTACTCAATACATCCCAGAGTAACCATATGAGAAAACCACCCATGACACCCCAGCTAGCTAATCCTAACCTTACTCAATACATCCCAGAGTAACCATATGAGAAAACCCATGACACCCAAGCTAGCTAATCCTAACCTTACTCAATACATCCCAGAGTAACCATATGAGAAAACCACCCATGACACCCAAGCTAGCTAATCCTAACCTTACTCAATACATCCCAGAGTAACCATATGAGAAAACCACCCATGACACCCCAGCTAGCTAATCCTAACCTTACTCAATACATCCCAGAGTAACCATATGAGAAAACCACCCATGACACCCCAGCTAGCTAATCCTAACCTTACTCAATACATCCCAGAGTAACCATATGAGAAAACCACCCATGACACCCAAGCTAGCTAATCCTAACCTTACTCAATACATCCCAGAGTAACCATATGAGAAAACCACCCATGACACCCAAGCTAGCTAATCCTAACCTTACTCAATACATCCCAGAGTAACCATATGAGAAAACCACCCATGACACCCAAGCTAGCTAATCCTAACCTTACTCAATACATCCCAGAGTAACCATATGAGAAAACCACCCATGACACCCCAGCTAGCTAATCCTAACCTTACTCAATACATCCCAGAGTAACCATATGAGAAAACCACCCATGACACCCAAGCTAGCTAATCCTAACCTTACTCAATACATCCCAGAGTAACCATATGAGAAAACCACCCATGACACCCCAGCTAGCTAATCCTAACCTTACTCAATACATCCCAGAGTAACCATATGAGAAAACCACCCATGACACCCCAGCTAGCTAATCCTAACCTTACTCAATACATCCCAGAGTAACCATATGAGAAAAAACTCACTAGGGACGAAAAGAATGCAGAATACAGCGGAGCGCAGGGGGCACACGTCCAGGTGGGATGAGCGCAGAGCAAGGAAGATGGAATGACGCGCGTTTCAGCGTCTGGTCCAGAATCCACAAAAAGTACATCCACGGAAATGGAAAGCTTTATGTATAGTTATTCTTAATTTATTTATATTTTTTATTTTTTACGAAGTTTTTTCGTAGTGAGAACCCAATCATAAAGAAGACTCCATGAGTGATTTAGCGTGTGCTTATGATGAAGGTTCCTCTGAGCTCTGCGGCGGTAGTTTCAAACTGCGCTTATGGGCATTTGAAGAGGTAGCCTTATGTAATAGGCATATCGTCAATGATGAAGGGGCCACTAATAAATATAGCTTTATATAAAATTTCTTTACTAAAGGGAAACTGGCTAGATGATGGTGTAGGCCTATTAATAGTGCAGGAGTGCGGAAAACGTGTGCCGTGCGGTGCGGTAAATTCGAATGCCGTACTTTCGTTAATGTTCCCGAACTTTTCCGTACATATGTACGGGCCTGTCAAATATTGTCCGGGGGTCGGTCAGTGACCGGGAAATCCGAAAACCGGCAATTGGGGGTATGGCAAATGGGGGGGTCGAGTGTATATCAAAAGGCAGCACTCACATTAATCTTGAGAATGGCAAAGACTAGAACACTCCGTCAGTACTTCTTTGATTTCCCATGGAATGACTTCTGCTTCCGTGGGGACCCTTGGAGAGTGCTGAACGCATTACCGAGGTAATCCTCTCGGGCATGGAAGCGTACATTCCATTTTCTTTCTCTCAGTCTAATGCAAAAAAAATCTTGGTTTACTCACACTTGTTCTACTACTGTCCACAACATGGAGGAAGCATTCAAACCGTACCGACGCCTTAAAACTCAAGAATCTCATTCTTCCTATGTTTCTGCCCGGAATCAAGCCAAATCTGTTCTTCGACTTGCCAAGCACTCTTTCATTAATAATAAATGCACTGAACTATCCAACTTTAGCTCTTCCCAAGCTTTCTGGCATCTAGCCAAAAACCTCTCCAACAACTTTTCTTCCTCGTCTTTCCCTCCCCTTTTCTACTTTGATGGCACAACCATCACTTCTTCCTCTGACAAAGCTGAACTCTTTGCTCAAACTTTTGCTAGAAACTCTACCTTGGATGATTCCGGTGCCATTTCCAAACTACCCTCCTTCGGTTTCTGTTCCTTCGTCTGTGCCTTTGTCTCTAATTTCCTTTCCGGCCGTTCCATAGCTGCAGTTGTGGACGGCCATCGCTCATTTCCTCATCCTATCAACTCCGGTGTTCCTCAGGGTTCTGTCCTATCTCCTATTCTCTTTCTAATTTTCATAAATGATCTTCTCAACTGTACATCCAGTCCCATCCATTCATATGCAGACGACTCTACCTTACACCACTCAATTCGTTTTCCAGAACGCCCCAGCCAGCAGTCCCTCAAATGCAAACGTAATGAAGCCATAAAATACTTATCTTCTGATCGGTGACCACGGGATTGGGCCCATACGGGATTGGGCCCACTTAGGTTAGGTTAGGTTAGGTTAGGTTCCAATCCCGTGGGCCCAATCCCGTATGGGCCCAATTCCGTATATTCCGTATGGGCCCAATCCCTATGGAACCCTTTTGATCTAGCTACTATTTCCAATTGGGGTAGAGAAAACTTTGTTGTTGTTGTTGTTGTTGTTCCCTAAGCTGCCTGGCCGAACAGCCCCGAGTCCCTGAGGAAGGCAATGGCCACTATCGTGCTTTCCCACAGAGCTCTCATTGATTGTAGATTGTGTTGTTGGCGTAAATGGTTGTGTGAAATGCAGTCTTCTATGATGTGTTTAATGGTATGGGGTGCTGTGTTACATCCCAGGCAGGTGTCGACAACGGAGTCATCCAGTCTCTTCTGATAGCTCAGAAGAGCTGGATGGTGTCCGAATCTAAGCCTGGCCAGGTGGACCCTGTCTTCGTGAGGAAGGGAGGATTCGGAAGGATGGATTTCGGGAGGTCGTGCTTGCAGCTGCGTGTTGTCTATGAGTGAGTGGATGGATCGGCGAGAGATATGAGTATGGATGTGCTTCTGGAAATTGGTTTGGGGTGGGCAGGGAGGGAGAGAGGACAGTATTTGTGTGTGATACCGTGTGCTGGGTATTGTTTTGATATTTCTTGGTGTCTGTGGGTGTGTGGCCATGTAGTGTAGTGGGTTGTTTTCGTTCGTGGAGGCTGCTGTCAGGAATTGAGTGCCTCTCATGTCCAGATGGTCTTTGACTTTGAGGATTTTGGTTTCTTGATGTAGGTGATCTGTAGGTGTAGTAGCTGAGCAGCCTGTAATGATTTTTAGGGCTTTGTTTTGAATAGTCTGTAAGGTCTTATGATGTGTTTCAGCTAGGTTAGACGCCCAGGCTGGGCTTGCGTATTCCATCACTGATCTTATGTATTGTTTATAAACTGTGGTGGTGGTTTCTTTGTTGTGTCCAAATTTTGTGTGGGCAAGTGACCTGAGGGCGTTAAGTCTGGGTGTCAGTTTCTTTTTCATGTTTGTGGTGTGGTTTGAATGTCATATGAGTATCATATGTTACTCCTAGGATTATGGGTGAGTGTGTATGTGTTAGGGGTGTGTTGTTTATGGTGAGTTGAGGGATGTATTCGTGTTCTGTCCAGCTTGTGAGCAGGGTTGCGGTGGATTTGGCTGGGGCTAGATTAAGTCTGTTTGTAGTGCACCAGCCATGTAGTGTGTTGAGATAGGGTTGAAGGAGATCTGTTGCTGTACTCACCTAATTCACCTAATTGTACTGTTTGGGTCATGGTGTGTGCATGTGAGTGTTATATCGTCTGCATAGGAGGCTAAGTTTATTTGGGGTGTATTGGATGTAGTTATATCGTGCATGTACAGATTGAAGAGTGCGGGCGATAGGACGGATCCTTGTGGGACTCCGTTTGAAAAGTTTCTGATGCTAGATGACTGACCGGCAAAAGATACGTGTGCACATCTGCCTGCTAGGAAGTTGGCCAGCCACCTTTTCGTGTTGTTGTGCATGTTTGTGTTGTAGATTTTGTTTGTTAGGTTGTGGCGGGGGATGGCATCGAAGGCTTTACTAATGTCGAGTGTGGCTAGTAGTGATCTGTGTGGTGGTCTAGCTAAGTCGATGCCGTCAAAAGCTCTTTGTGTAAGGTCTGTGAGAAGAGTGTTTGTGGAGTGCAGTGGCCTGAAGCCATATTGTGTTGGAGCTAGGGGTAGGTCGGGTGTAATTAGTTGTAGTACAAGGCATTCCATGACTTTGGAGGGGGTGCAAAGGAGTGTGATGGGGCGGTGTGAGGAGGGTAGCGTGGGGTCTGTGTTGGGTTTGGGGAATGTGATGATGATCCCATGCTTCCAGATGTCTTTTATTGTGTTGTGTGAATAACTGTAGTTTGATATATTAGTGAGTGCTAGTATGCCTTGTGGTCCCAGGTGTCTGAGGTGTATGTTGCTTATGTTGTCTAGGCCACAGGCGGGTGAGTGCTTGAGATTGTTGATGATGTGATTTGTCTGGTGATTGGTGAAGGGTGTATAGTCAGGGTCTGTGGGGAATTGTATCCTACGTCGGATGACACGTCGGTCGTCTTTGTGGGGTTTTAGGTGGCTGACATGTGAGAAGTGATTGATGAGAATGTTTGTTTGTTGTTTACATGAAGGAGTAGAGTCTGTTGTTGTGATTGCAGCATGTGATTCCGTTGTGTTGCTGTTGGAAAGTGTGATGCTGTTTAGTGCTTTGTAGAGTTCTTTGGGGTTTGTTTTGTGATCAAGTGTTTGTAGGAAGTTATTCTTACAGTTTCTTACAGTAGATCCTCTGGAAAAAGGCAAACTAGGCCTGTGTATCCAGCTCAGTGCCAGTACTTGCACTACTGTGGTCATTCACTGTGTTGGCGGCGGCGGCAGCAGACGCAACATTTTTACTATTCTGTATTTTTGCTTTATAATCAAACTTCAAATCTTGTCTTCCCCATGCTTTATCAAGATTACTTTCAAACTTTCTTATTGATTCAGAATCGACTACATACTGGGGCAGCTCGTTCCACTCATTTACCACTCTATCACAAAATTAATTCTTTGCTTTTTCAAGCCTATTTCTTTCTTTGTAAATTTTCTTAGGAGTGTCCTCTCGTTCTTGTTCCCTCCCGCATCAAGAAGATACCTTCACACACATCCTCATCATACTTTCCTGACACTATCTTAAAAGTCTCTATCATATCCCCTCTCTTTCTCCTATATGCCAGTGTCGGAAGTCCCAGTGTCCTCAACCTCTGCTCATAGCCCGCGTTCTTCAACGTTGGTACTAGCTTGCTAGCTCTCCTCTGCACTTTCTCCACTGCTTCTATATCCTTTACCATATATGGAGCCCACACCTGGTTCGCATATTCCAGGTGCGGCCTAACCAGCGCTGTATAGAGATTCCTGAATATTTCTTCGTCAAGTGACACAAATGTCCTCCTTATCAGCCCTACAATTCTATTGGCTTTGTTTATCTTTTCCGCTAAATGTTCTGAGAAATTTAATTTATTGTCTATCACTACTCCTATATCCTTTTCTGTATTCACTTCCTCCATCGCTTCATACATGCTGTATCCTACCTTGTCAATCTTGCTAGTCCCAATCCGCATGTACTGTACTTGCATTTTTTGGATGAAAAGGCATTAACCAATGTTCAGACCATCCCTTCATGCCCTCAACATCTCCTTGAAGCAAACCCACACCTTCCTTACTCCTCACTCTTCTATACAGCTTAGTGTCATCCGCATACAGGTATATCTCACTTCCAATTTAGTTTTTGTTGTTCTTGTATTTTGTTGCTAGTCTGGGTGTTGAGTGCTTGGATTTGTTGTGTGATGTCTTGTGTGTGGGGTGCTGGGGAGTGTTTCAGTATGTCGCGTTGTCTGATGAGGTTTTGAATTTCTGGTGCGAAGTTGAGGTTGTGTCTTTTTCTGCTACCTCTTGGAATGTGTTTCTTGTCAGCATTTTGGATAGTTTTATTGAGTATGTGTACAGCATTGTTGATGTTAGTGATGGGTACGCTGTTTAGAGTTGTGAAGTGTTGTTCTGTCTCATTTGTGAATGCTTCCCAGTTAGCTCTTTTATAATTGGTGTAAGTGTGTTTGTGGCTAGCTGGGGTGAGTCTGGTTTTGGTGGTGATAATGATCGGAAGGTGGTCAGAGCCGAAGGTTCCAACCACCCTCCAGGAAGTGTGGGTGAGTTTTGGGGAGCAGAAGGTGATATCAGGAGATGATGGGTTATAGAGGGCTTGGTGGGGAATATGGGTATTTATTAGTGGCCCCTCCATCATTGACGAACATGCCTATTACATAAGGCATCCTCTTCAAACACTAATCCGCCGTAGTTTGAATCTACCGCGCAGAGCATTTAAAAAACTGAGGAGCCTTCATCATGAGCGCACGCGACCTCACTCATGGCTTCAGTCATTATGAATTGGGTTCTCACTACGAAAAAACTTCGTAAAAAATAAAAACAAAAAGAAAATAAGAATAACTATCCAATAAGCTTTCCATCATATCGTGGATGTACTTGTGTGGATTTCTGACCAGACGCTGAATCAGGCGTCATTCCTCCTTCTTTGCTCTGCGCTCAGCCTGCCCGGACGTACCTTTCAGGCTCCGCTGGTTCCGCATTCGTTGCGTCCCTAGTGAGTTTTTTCTCATTTGTTTACTCTAGGATGTATCGAGTAAGGTTAGGATAGGCGTAGCAGGAGTGTCCTGGGCTGGTTGCCCGCAGTGCAGTGTATTTTGGGTCGTATGTATGGGGCATCTATTTCGGATGTACCCTCGTGGTCCTGTTGTGGACACGTGAACTTTTCACAGTTGTGTTAGTTGGTGATGCAGGCGGCTTTCATTACGCGTTAATTATTGCTGCCTTTTATCCTTCTGATGAGGTAAGCTGTGTGTTTGCTGACGTTCCCAGCGTATTTTTCTTCACTTAGTGAAGTTTTTTCTGGGTCCGTGTCAGGCTTCCCGGGGTGGGAAGTTATCGCTTCGGTGGTGTGTTGGCGGTGGTTCCTGTTGTGATATTCCAGTGTGTGTTTATATTTCAACTATTTTCATGCCGTCTACCTAGGCCTAGCCAGCCGCTCGTAGCTTTGCCACATGTCTAGTGTTATTATTTATTTTATAAATATGCCCTACTGTGTCATGTGTATCCGGGTTTTAGTTGTGTATTGGCTAATTCCTCGGACTATATTTGTTTCCTGGTTTAGTTGTGTATTGGCTAATTCCACGGATTATGTTGTGACCTTGGTTAGTCGTGCGTGTCTCTCCTCGTGTCGTATTGTTCAGATGGTGTCTGTTCAGGGTGGGGTTTGCCTTCCGGCGGGTTTTTCTCGGTTTCACCATGAAAAATCCTGACCGATGAGCAGTGTTGGGCCACACGTGGTTTTTAACTCTGGCTGGTTCCCCGGCGTGGGGAGATGTCTGTGGCTCTCCAGGACTGCGTCTCTGTGGGTGCCTGGTTTCAGGCCTCCTTTAAATTCCCGGCGGGATGGCTGTACCCATCCTTACATATATATTTAGATATATTAAAGAAACGACGTTCTTGAGAACACTCGTTTTTTATAGGTTTTTCTACCTGGTTTACGACAACCACATGGAAAACCTAGCTGTTGTTTAGGCGTTCCTCCCCGGCGATCTTTTACAAAGAAGTGGGGTCAGGAACTTGTGGGGTTAACTTTTAGACTTCTCACCCGGCGGGTGCACCTGAGCAGGGTGGGATAAAACGACTTAGGTCTCATATAGTTAACCAATCCATTTGAGTGATACTCTGTGTATCGCTGCCTTTACTCTTACGGCAATTGAAGGATCAGTGAGGTTTAACCAAATCGATTCCCACACCCGGCGGGTGCCCCTAAGTGGAGGAACTAAGGAATTTATAAACAAATTCAATTTCGATTAACCTTAATTGGGTGATACTTTCAGTATCGCCGCCTTCTATTTTTACGACGATCGTTTGGGACAATTCGTTAAAAAATCAGATCTCGTATATTCCTGCCCTGGGCTATTCTACTAAAATATTTCAAGGGCCGGCGTCTTTATGAGGGGGGGCTTTGTTACAAAATTGAATCTTGAGACAGTCACCACCTCCTACAGACTATAAGTGCCATACTGGACCATTATATCAGAGGGTATTCTTCATGTTCTTTAGCTAAGAAGATTTGTTTAGCCTCTTTACACCCAGCCGCGTAGCGAGATGTGTTAGCTGTGTCTTTGCATCCCGTTACCCGGCGGGTTATTAACACTTGTATGCGAACACGTGGGTTAACCTTATGAGCATTAATTCCTGGAAATTTTTCTTTATTTTTCCAGAGCTGAGCTCCGGCGGACCAATACAGACCCGGCGGTAGTTTCCTCACACCAGTCTCTGTCATGGCTAATGTGGCCCCAGTTTTTGCCCTGTGCATTACCCCTACTTGCGCGGGTATCCCAATTTTTGCGCATACCCTTTGCATAAGGTGTGTTAGATGTCTAGACCGTTCAAGGGTCTCTGGGTTACACTTAATTGTTCATTTTGCTCCCAATTAGCCAATAAAGTCCTGTGTGACAATGACAAGACCGCGGCGGTAGCGTTGAGAGAGGTCAGATAACAAATGTCGGCCTATACTACCATTGTCGCACATAAGTCACTTCAATGTGACAACGTCCCACTTTGGGATAAGTTGCTGTCAGAGCACCCTCCCCCTAAACGTACCTCTAGAGTAACGGGTTTTAAGCCGACAGAGACTAGCCAGGGTTCTGTATCGTCTGTGGATACGTTTAAACGCCCGAGAGAGCCTACTCCCCCGGCAGCCACCTCCTCGTCGCAGGCGAGATCGAGGTCAAGGTCACCCCTCAGACAGCGGTCTTCAAGTCGGGCCTCTTCCCCGGCTAGTAAGAAGTGTAAGACTGAAGCTTCCCCCAGTGGCCATGGTGGTGATTCTTCCAAACCTAGGTCTAGTTCGCGGTCTCACCGTAGCCACAAATCCTCCAAAAAGGATTCCCATAAGAAGTCCTCTCGACATTCTACTAAGTCTAGTGCATCTCATCGTACCTCTACACCTGAAAATGTTTCTGTTACAGCCTCAGAGTATAGTGAAGCGCCTGTCCCTAAACAAGATTTACCTATTGATATTTTAACCCTAGAAACGGAAAGTTCAGGAAATTCAATAATTGAGAATGTTTCAGACTCTCAAGAGAGCGTAGGCCAGAGCCTCGGTGTTTGGCGGTTTGCTCAGCCAGGGTCTGACCATCCACGTCCGACTCATACGAGTCACACAGTAGCCGATGTCCACAGGGACACGGCGACCCCATCCTCTATCCCTGATTTATCTTGGAAACAAGGTGCCCCTGCCTCGGCGGGGTCTTCTCAGGAGGATCGGGAGGAACAAGATGAAGTGTCATTAATTTCAGATAGGGAGGGACAAAGGTCAGGCTCAGGCCTGGACGCCGCCCATGATAATACTGATTCACCTGAAAGTTCTGCATCTAACCAGTTTGTTACAGCACAAGAAATTGATGGGTTACTTACTCATGCTCTATCAAAATTCTTTAATCAACAACGAGAAAACCCCACAATGGACTTGGGGGCTCCCTTGACAAGTTCTGCGGTACGGCCTCTGATAACGTCAATCGATTTATCTAAGATTCCTAACCCTCCTACTCTGTCACCGGCAGGGAGCTCTAAGCCAGCTACGGCGGCATTCACTACGTCAAATGTCAGGGTCATTACGGATGTTAATCCACCCCCTCTAGACAAAGCGCCTCTTAGAAAGGTAGCTATGCCCCTGCTTTATGGGCCAGACGAGTCATGGGTCCCTTTGAACCCCTCTAAGCCAGAGCTTGCCCAGCCTACCTTGTCAGGGGAACTCCCGGTACCACGTGAGTGGTTTATCCAGGGAAATAAGTCTAAGAAATTAAGGGCATTGGATGCCTTGGGTAATGTTTTGGACGTAAATATCAAGGCTATACCTAGTTATTATCATCAGGATTATTTTGTTTATGCATCTAAGCCTGCTTTACCCCCTGCCTCAGTTTCAAAACTTTTTTCAGACTGGTCTAAGCTGGATGGGTTTAATGATATTAAGGCTCTGTCGGCTCTTACTCCTGAACTAGATTTACAGACCGTCACAGACGAGACAGCTAATCCAGTGTTGAAGGTGGGACAGTTGGGACCAGGACCTTGGGTGGATTGGGAGGTAGAGGCTCAAAACTTTGCAACCACTTTCACTTCTAAATCTTCCCACCAGATCCCTCAGGATACACATTCATGGTTCTCCATGCCGGTAGGTTCTGCCGGCGGAGTTCCGTCAGCTTTATTTTCTTTTTTAGCTGCCCCTAAGATTAATCTTTGTGAACTAAAGGAACCATTCACTACCCCTACCCCTTCTCACCTAGACAGAGAATTTAGGCTAAGGGGAAAAGCTTTCCGCCTGTTTTCACAGTACATAGTTTCTCAACAGGTGGCTAAGTCTTTACTCAGGTCTACTCAGGCAATCGCAGACGCGGATGCTCGAAGATCAGTTGAGTTATCCCGGCGTCTGATTCTTCAGTCGTCGATTCAATCCTTAGGTGACATACGCACAGCCTTACTTGAGGCGGTGCGAGCACGACAGGATCTTAGGATGTCATTAGTTCGCAAGCTGCCTGATCGCATTGCTAACCAGGTGGTAATGTCCCCAGTACTTACACCTTCTTTAATGTCCCCTGATGTATGGCGAACAGTGTTTAACAAGGCACAGGCCGTGAAGCACAGTCCCGCACAGGCTAAGAAACCCGCATTTAACTTCCCCAAACCTAAGCCTCCTACTAAAGCTCAGCCAGGGGTTCTAAGCCGTTTCTTCCGCCTAAGTCCTCCCAATCCCCCCTGGGTCAGTTCAGGCATAGACAGAGAGGGTTTTCAGGACAGAGGGGACGCGGCCAGTATAAGCCGGGGCAGGGCCAGTCTTCGGCCCACACCAGCCAGCCGGCGAAGCGTCCAACACCACCAAACCCACCATAAAAACTAAAGTCTTTCTCACTCCCAGTGCCTATCTTAGAGCCGGAGGAACCGAGGGAAGTACAGCCGGCGAACCCTTGTCTGCTAACTGGGTCGTTCCGAACGTGTCACCAAGCATGGCCGTTAAAAACCTGGGCACGGATGGTGGCACGCAAAGGCATCACTTGGCAGTGGCTCCGGCGACCTCGCTTACGTCAGCCGACAACGGCAAATTGTGTTTCATTAGAGGTGGAGTTGCTGGTCCAGGAGATGATTGCCAAGAATGTCATCATCCCGGTCCCTCCAGATTACCCTGTATTCACGTCAAAACTGTTTTTGGTTCCCAAACGGGACAGTGTTCAGATGAGGCCGGTCGTAGACCTGTCTTATCTGAATCTTCACATTTACAACGAGTCTTTCAGAATGTTAACAGTTCATCAAATCAGGCTAACACTTCCGCCGGGAGGCTGGATGTGTTCCCTAGACCTGACAGACGCCTATTGGCACGTGTCGGTCAACAAAAGATTTCAAAGGTTTCTGGCCTTGAGGATCAGGCACCAAAATTTTGTTTTTCAGAGGATGCCGTTCGGTTTGAACCTAGCACCTCGATTATTCACGAAACTAGTCCGGCAAGCCCTGATGCCATTGTTAAAACAGGGAATCAGAGTGTTGTGGTATCTAGACGACTGGCTGGTGGTGGCAGAGACACAACAATTATGCATAAAACATGTCAATATCATTTTAAATCATGTCAAAACTCTAGGCTTCAAGGTAAATCTGGTAAAGTCAAACCTTGTTCCCTCAAGAGTAATTCAGTGGATAGGGCTGGTCTGGGACACCGCCGCTCTCACTCTGAGTCAGAGTGTGGACAATCGCAACAGGTTTCGCAGGAAACTGTTCAGGTTTCTTCACAGTCTGACTACGACACGAAGAGTCTGGGAGTCTCTGGTCGGCTCTCTCAACTGGATTCAGCTAACTGTCAAGTTGGGCCGGTTGAAAGTAAAACGATTAATATTGGAAGGCAACAAATATTTCCCACTCTTACCGGCGGGAAAATTATGGCCCATACCAAAATTAATCCACACCTTACTAGCGGTCTGGGCGAAGAGGGAAACATTGCACTCAATCATGTCATGGACCTCTCCTCCTCCAACGGTATGGGTAGACACAGATGCGTCAGGCACCATAGGGTGGGGATTTCAGTCAAATCAGGGCACCAGGGTCAGGGACTTTGGTCCCACTTAGAAATCTCTCACATAAATGTCAAAGAGTTACTAGTCCCCTTGTATTTCCTTCAGGCTCACGGCCCGGCGTTACGGGGCAAGTCAGTGGCCTTCAGAATGGACAATCTGAATGCAGTTCACTGTATTCAGAAACAAGGGTCAACGAGGTCAAGGAAGTTGCTACTCGTGTCGGAAGAGATTTTTGTTCTAGCCACCAGTCTAGATATTTATCTTCACGCATCTTATCTCCCAGGCGTAGCGAACGTCTGGGCAGACGCTCTGTCCCGGAGACAGAGCACGACAGTAGAATGGGAGCTCAAGCAACCCATTTTCGACCTAATGATTGCGGAGCTCTCCCATCCACAAGTGGATCTTTTTGCGTCCGAGGAGACTCACAAGCTCCCTCTATACCTCACCCGCCGGGCGATAACGCCGGCAGGGGGGCCAGACGCCCTAGTGACAGATTGGAACAGATGGAGCTCCATCTATCTGTTTCCGCCGCCAGATGCGTCACTAATGTGCCACGTAGTGAACAAACTACGAGTTTATCGAGGCTTAGTCTCGCTAATCGCGCCCCTGTGGCCGGCGCAGGTGTGGTACCAGCAGTTAATAATGTGGTGCCCGGACCCGGTATCGCTCCCGGTCGGGTACTTCCACTTAGACACGATTGGCAACCTAGAGACCTCGCTGACTTTTGCATTATGGACATTCAGGAGGCCAAGTGGCTAGCACCATACGGTAGGGATGTGACCAATAAATTGCTCAATCAATATACTCAGTCTACTAAGCGACAATATCAATCTCATTGGAAAGCTTTTACTTCTTGGATTGTTAGAACGGAACAAACTGTACCCTCAGTGGCATTGGTTTTTAATTACTTGAACTATCTGTTTGAGCAGAAACGTTTATCTGTGGTTACTTTGAAGAATCACTTAACTGCGATTAGAGTGCCCTTTTTCGACCTTACAGGTCTATCCATACCGGTGGCGGAGGAAACAGGATTTATGAGAGCGTGTTTTAAACTCCGCCCACCTCCCCGTCAGCTCATGCCTACTTGGTCTCTGGACAAAGCTTTGTCTTTACTTCATTCTCGTCTGTATCAAAATACTGCAGACTTTGCTTTAATCTTAAAGAAGGCAGTTTTCCTTTTGGCTTTGGCCACCGGAAACAGAGTGTCTGAGCTGGCGGCGATGAGCAACACACCTAATTGTCTTAGGTTTGGTAGACTTAATGATTCAATTTCCATTGCACCCTCCCCGGCGTTTGTAGCCAAGAATGAGCATAGTGCACACGTGTTTTCTGAGTTCACGGTGCCGGCGTTAAAAAGGGGAAAGGTGCATCATAATTTATGTCCAGTGCAAGCTCTAACCAAATATTTGAGAATAGCTCCTCATAACCCCCAAGGTGCTTTATGGGTAGCGAGTACGGGTAAACGCTTACTTAAACGGCGATTAGCCTCTCTTCTGGTAGAAGTCATTAAAGAGAGTAATCCCGGCGTTGTGGGTAGGGCCCACGATTTACGCAAGTGGGCGGCCTCTTTACGTTTCCTGAAAAACTTTTCAGTTGAAGATATTGCGTCCACACAGTTGTGGGCGTCTAATCATACGTTTCTCTCTAGATACTTGTCAGTTGCTCTAGACAAACCTTCCTTACCATGTATAGCTTTAAGGCAGAGGGTCTAGGTGGCCCTGCAGTCACTTATGTTTATTTTCAAGGAAGGGGGGGGGGGGGGTGCAGTCAGTTGACATAGGACACCCTAGACCCCGCCGGAGTATGAGAGCTGTGATACAATTTAAGGTTAAAATGTGATATGAAAATTTCTCTGCGAGAATTTGTGCTGGTACAAAGTTTAGTACAAAACAACGGTGTTGTTATAGTAGTTTTAGCTGCGAAAGCAATGTAACATTAGTTCAATGGAGTTCATTAGCAATTGATCTCCACATGTATTTTGGGGTTTATGATGTGCACATATAAACTTATAACTTATTATTTTTGTCACCACTCGTTGAGTGGGGTGCCTTTTGTAACTACAGATCTGTGTTCAGAATCTTCAGGGTTACCTATTTTGTCGGGCAGGCTTCTTTGAAGCACGCACCTGCCTGAACCCCTTTTTCTTGTATATTTCCGGCCTACGCCGTATTAAATACATTTTTAAAAAGTAAGAATACTATGTGGTTGTTTTTATTATCTGCTTTTCTAGAGTTATGATATGATTACGAATGTCCCCCTCCAGTCTTAGATATCAGGCATGTTCGTCAATGATGGAGGGGCCACTAATAAATTATAGGTTTGACTCCTGTAAGGAGATAAAGAAAACCTAATATTTAGTAGTGGCCCCGTAATCATTGACGACTGGGGCCCTCCCGACCGTCCCCTTCCCATTCGTTGATGTATTAAGGATTTTGGTTTACTTGATATGTCAGTGAAGGAGGAATGACGCCTGATTCAGCGTCTGGTCAGAAATCCACACAAGTACATCCACGATATGATGGAAAGCTTATTGGATAGTTATTCTTATTTTCTTTTTGTTTTTATTTTTTACGAAGTTTTTTCGTAGTGAGAACCCAATTCATAATGACTGAAGCCATGAGTGAGGTCGCGTGCGCTCATGATGAAGGCTCCTCAGTTTTTAAATGCTCTGCGCGGTAGATTCAAACTACGGCGGATTAGTGTTTGAAGAGGATGCCTTATGTAATAGGCATGTTCGTCAATGATTACGGGGCCACTACTAAATATTAGGTTTTCTTTATCTCCTTACAGGAGTCAAACCTATAGTATGTATGTATGTACCCCAACTTGCTCTAATATTCCGCTCTATTACCATAAAGTATGTGTAAAGTGCCTCGATAGGTCCAGGGGAGTCTGGGTTTCGAAGAGGTGTGGTGTATGCACAGACCTGAGGAATGAATTACTAAATCAAAGAGACCAATCATGTCTAGTTGCATTACAAGATTTTTTTTTTTTTTTTAATTCTTATTCAAAAGACATAGCTCATAAAGCCCTTCACTGGGTTCCATGTCATCTCAACCAGTAGACCATTTCAACCAGTAGCTCTCAACCAGTGCCAAATTAACGCAGACCAACCAAACCAGTGCCAATATATAGTACAGTACTAACCTAACCTAACCTAACCGTATTGGTTGATTTGGTACTGGTTGAGAGCTACTGGTTGAAATGGTCTACTGGTTGAGTTGACCGGTCACCCCTTCACTGTGATGATGAGGCACTTTGGGACCAATTAGTAATTAAATTGCCAGTGATTAAAACTCCTCCTTCTCGGTCCAGCTCTAAAGTAAAGCCTAAGCCCAAAATTCTACCTAAGAAATAGTGAGCAGCAGTGACAATAGTGACTCCTCAAGTAGGGCAACCCCCCCCCCCCCCCCCCCAACACACACACACACAGATCGTACACATATATAAAGCGAAGGGACGAAGTAGGGAAGGAAAGGGAGATGGTGCGGGTGACGGGGGAGAAGGCAGAGGGAGGGGAGGTGGAGATGGAGAGAGAAACAGTCCAAGTGGAGGCAGAGGGAGGGGAGGTGGAAACGGAGCGAGAAACAGTCCAGGTGGAGACAAGAGGAGAGGAGACAAGCTAGGAAATAAATTGGGAGGGGTACGTACAAAAAAGAAAGGAACGGGCAGGGGAGAGAAAAATAGGGAAAATACTGGAAATGCTAAGTTCATGTATACAAATATTGATGGGTTAATTTCCAAAAAGATTGAGTTTGACGAATATGTAAAGAGAGAGAGGCCCGGGGTAGTATGTTTGACTGAAACTAAGCTTAACCAGGAGGTAGACACGAATATAATTAGTTGTGCAGGATACAGTACATGGAGAAGAGACAGGTTAGGAAAGCTAGGAGGAGGAGTGTTGATCATGGTAGATAATAAAATTACTGCTAAAGAATTAAACCTTGTGATAGCATTGCTGAAGTGGTAGCAGTTGAAATTGAGGATAATGATAGGTCAAAATTGGACATCGTATCAATGTATTTACCTCCTAAGACTAAATCTTGGAGCAATGATGAATATAATGAATTAATTTTGGAAACCTTGCGTATGTTAGAAATAATTGTAAAAGGAAAAATAGGCTTATTCTTGCAGGGGACTTTAATTGCGGGGAGGTGGATTGGGAATGTTTGGATGCGGGTTCAAATGAAAATACTTGGGGTAGCAAATTTCTTGAACTAACAATGGGGTATCTATTAACACAACACGTTACGGAAAATACAAGATTTAGAGGAGGTGATGAACCATCAAGACTTGACTTACTATTCACCAAAGACCCCCAAGAAATAAAGAACCTAACATATTTGAGTCCCATGGGAAAAAGTGATCATGCTGTGATTGAATTTGAATTGACAGTGGAATTTCTGGAAGGCAGAGAGGAGGAACATAGGGAATTTAGACTAAATTATAGTAAGGCGGATTATGAATCATTACGAGGATACTTTGCAAATATGGATTGGTCATTTATTGAGCAAGAACAGAATATTCAGGTAAAATACACCATGTTACTAGACATTTACAGGGAGGGGGTAGATAAATATGTACCAACATTTAAGGATGGAAAGCTGGCTAAGGAGAAAGAGTGGTTTAACATGCGATGTCACATTGCCCAGAACAAAAAGGACTCTGCATGGAATAAAGTGAGAAGGACACACTGAGGAAAAATGGGATGAGTATAAGAATGCTAGAAACAACTATGTCAAGACTATAAGAGAGGAGAAAAAGAACTTTGAAAAAGATATAGTAAACAAATGTAATAAAGAACCCAAACTGTTCTATAGTTATATCAACGGTAAAACTAAAATAAAGGACAAAATAACAAAGCTTAGGGTAGAGGGTCAATTATATGAAGACACAGTGGGTATGTGTGAAATTATGAATATACATTAACATCCGTGTTTGTGGAGGAGGATGACTATGTAGAACCTGTGGTGGAATTGAATGAGATACAGGGACTAGAGTCGATAGAAGTCAACAAGGATGAACTAAAATCATTGTTGGAAGAATTGGACGTGAGAAAATCTATGGGCCCAGATAACATTGCTGGATGGGTATTAAGAGAATGTTCTGAACAACTAGTGAGACCTATTTTTAATATTGTTCAATACTCATTAAACAAGGGGGAGCTTCCCTTAGAATGGAAACAAGCAAATATAACTCCAATATAAAAGTGGAAATAAAGAAGACCCGCTAAATTATCGACCGGTATCCTTAACGAGTGTTATATGCAAGCTTTGTGAAAAGATTATTAGAAAAAGATGGGTGGGTATGTTGGAGGAGAGGGAAATAATTTCAAGCAAGCAGTTCGGGTTCAGAAAAGGTCATTCGTGTACCACAAATTTGTTGAGTTACTATGATAGGGTAATTGACATTGTACAAGGGAGGGAGGGGTGGGTAGATTGTATCTACTTAGATTTCAAGAAGGCATTTGATAAGGTGCCTCATAAGAGATTGTTGTGGAAGCTCAGGACTGTGGGGCGGGTTGAGGGAGTATTATTAAAGTGGATGGAAAACTATTTAATTGGGAGGGAAATGCGAACAGTAATAAAAGGAAAGTTCTCCTCGTGGAAAAGGGTAAAAAGCGGAGTGCCTCAAGGATCGGTGTTGGCCCCAATCATGTTTTTGGTTTTCATCAACGACCTTCAAATGGGAATAGACTATATATCTATGTTTGCTGATGATGCAAAACTAATGAAGCATATTACAAGTAGGAGTAGTTGTGAAGAATTACAGAGAGATCTAGATAAGTTATATGAGTGGAGTCAAACTTGGAAAATGGAATTCAACACGAGTAAGTGTCAGGTTCTTGAGATGGGAAAAAGTAAATATAGACCTTCTTGGGGATATAAATAGGAGATGAAATAATTAGTAAAGCTGTGAAAGCAAAAGACCTAGGGGTAGTTGTGGCAGACAGCTTGTCACCTGAACAGCATATAAATAAAATAACTGGTGAAACCTATGGAGTGTTGACTAACATGAGAATAGCTCTGAATTATTTAGATGAAGAGATGTTAGCAAAAATAATAGGGACAATAATACGACCAAGACTGGAGTATGCAGCAGTGGTGTGGTCTCCACACCTTATAAAACATAATAAAAAACTGGAAAGAGTTCAGAGAGTTGCCACTAAGATGATAGCTAGCCTTAGAGACCTACCTTATGAGGAGAGATTGGAGAGGCTAAAGCTGCCAACGCTGAGGGAGAGGAGAGAGAGAGGTGACATGATCATGATGTTTAAGTGTGTGAAAGGTTTTGAGAAGATCGACAAGGGAGATTTTGTGGTGAGGGACGAGGGAAGAACCAGGGGTCATGATTGTAAGTTGAGGAAAGTTATATGTAAGTCTGATGTAAGAAAGTTCAGCTTCCCGTATAGAAGCATTGAGTGTTGGAATAAGTTGGATGGGGAGGTGGTGGGAGCAAGAAATATCCAAACTTTTAAAGCAAAATTGGATAAATGTAGAGAGAGAGACAGGACAACACGAGCTTAGGCTCAAATCCTGTATACTACAATTAGGTGAGTACACACACAAGGCCGCAGTGTGTGGAGACACCCTGAAGCCGTGCGAACAGAGCCCTTGAACCAATACCCGGCGGATAATAGTGAGTGAAAATATTGACACTATCCCTTCTTCCGTCCCTGACTTAGTATGGCCAGGTAATGAACAATTAACATCTGAACCCCGGCAACAACCGGAAGAGATGGAGGTTACAAGGCAAGAGCCGGAGGACTTAGAACAGTTATCTTCAGCTCAACCTGACCCGGTCAGAGGTAGGGTCTGAGTCATCTAAGGGTTCCAAGAAACAGTATTTCACCAGAGAGGACCTAGATTAAATTCTCTATAATATGATGCAACAATATAATGTACCACCTAAGTCACAGGAAACTCCCACAGCCGTACCAGGAGCTCCTCCGATTGGGTCTGTTGTGCGGCCATTAGTGCCAACCAAAGTCGTTGTTCCATCTAGTATGCCACCCTTCCTACCGAACGTAACTCAACCAACTACTTATGCCGGTAGTATTCAAGGTCCGGCGTTAACTACCACTAACGTGCGTGTTATTACGGACATTAATCCCCCTCCTTTAGAAAAGGTTCCGTTAAAGAAAAGCCCTATGCCTTTGCTTTACGGTCCCGATTGCTCATGGGTGACTATAATGGCACAAAATCCAGCCATAGCACAAACGAAAATCGCGGGGGAGCTCCCAGTCCCGAGTGAGTGGGTAATCCAGATGAATAAAAATAGAAAATTAAGGGCAAAAGACACACAGGGTCATATTTTGGATGTAGCTGCCAAAGCCATACCTAATGTTTATTCCTATGAGTATTTCGTGTATTCCCCCACTCCAGCTATTCCTCCTGCCTCCTCTGCCCGACTATTTGCGGATTGGTCCAAGACTGACGGCATGAATGACATTAAAGTCCTAGCCACGCTCACGCCGGAACTGGATACACTTCCGGTGAGCGACCAGTCTGGCAATCCAGTCCTGCAGGTTGGACAAGTAGGTTCAGGCCCTTGGGTGGACTGGGAAATTGAGGCGCAACAGTTTGCGGCGACGATAACGTCAAAATCCTCCCACCAAATACCTCAAGAGAATCATAGTTGGTTCTCTTTGCCTATCAATAAAGCCAGAGGAGTTCCACCGGCTCTTTTTTATTTTCTTGATGCCCCTAAATTAGCTTCATGGGACCTACAGGAGCTCTTTTCAACTCCTCCGGCATATCTGGACAGAGATTTTAAATTGAGACATAAAGCTTTCAGGCTCTTCTCCCAGTTCTTGTTAAGTCGCCAAATAGCCCAGTCCCTCAATAGAACGATAGATGCTATTAATGACACAGATGTTAGGAAGGCCACGGAATTATCCCGTCGGCTCCTATTACAGAACTAGATTCAGTCTCTGGGCGACGTCAGGATAGCCTTGCTGGAGGCTGTCCGCGCACGTCAGGACCTACGGGTTTATCTGGTGAAAAAATTCCCGGAAGATATTGGTCGCCGGGTAATACTTACGCCAGTGTTGACGCCCTCTTTACTTTGCTCCAACACTTGGAAAACAGTCTTCAATATGGTAGATACTGTCAAGCAGGGTGCTTCCCAGGCTAGGAAAGATCACTTTAAGAAACCTTATTCCAAGCCGAAGAGCAGTGCTAAACCCCAACCTAGTGGGTCTAAGCCCTTTCAGAGCCATAAGTCCCCTCCAGCACAGGGAAGCACCCAGCCCAAGTATCAGCAGGGAAAACAATCAGGTAAATGGCACAAGAATCAACCAAAACAGAGATCAGGGCAGGGATCGACATTTGCCAAAACTAGTCAGCTGTCAAACCCTACCCCACCACCACCAAAAAACTAGTCATATCACACACTCTCTCACTCCCGGGGCCTGTCGTGGGCGAGTTGGATCAGAGGGTAGTTACGCCGGACAAGCCCAGTCAAATAAGTGGGTCATTTCGGGCGTGTCACCGGGCTTGGGCAAGGACAGTGGTACAGTTTCTTACAGTTTCTTACAGTTTCTTACAGTAGATCCTCTGGAAAAAGGCAAACTAGGCCTGTGTATCCAGCTCAGTACCAGTACTTGCACTGCTGCGGTCGTTCACGGTGTTGGCGGCGGCGGTAGCAGACGCAACATTTTTACTATTCTGTATTTTTTTTTTTAAATCAAACTTCAAATCTTGTCTTCCCCATGCTTTATCAAGATTACTTTCAAACTCCCTTATTGATTCGGAATCGACTACATACTGGGGCAGTGCGTTCCACTCATTTACCACTCTTATCACAAAATAAGTTCTTTGCCTTCTCAAGCCTATTTCTCTCTTTGTAAATTTTCTTAGAGTGTCCTCTCATTCTTGTTCCCTCCCGCATCAAGAAGATACCTTCACACACATCCTCATCGTACTTTCCTGACACAATCTTAAAAGTCTCTATCATATCCCCTCTCTTTCTCCTATATGCCAGTGTCGGAAGACCCAGTGTCCTCAACCTCTGCTCATAGCCAGCGTTCTTCAACGTTGGTACCAGCTTGCTAGCTCTCCTCTGCACTTTCTCCACTGCTTCTATATCCTTTACCATATATGGAGCCCACACCTGGTTCGCATATTCCAGGTGCGGCCTAACCAGCGCTGTATAGAGATTCCTGAAGATTTCTTCGTCAAGTGACACAAATGTCCTCCTTCTCAGCCCTACAATTCTATTGGCTTTGTTTATCTTTTCCACTAAATGTTCTGAGAAATTTAACATATTGTCTATCACTACTCCTATATCCTTTTCTGCATTCACTTCCTCCATCGCTTCATACATACTGTATCCTACCTTGTTTATCTTGCTTGTCCCAATCTGCATGTACTTGCATTTTTTTGGATGATAAGGCATTAACCAATGCTCAGACCATCCCTTCATGCCCTCCACATCTCCTTGAAGCAAACCCACATCTTCCTTACTCCTCACTCTTCTATACAGCTTAGTGTCATCCGCATACAGGTATACCTCACTTCCATTAGTTATAACTTCAGGTAAGTCGTTGATAAATATAACGAACAGCAGTGGTCCCAACACAGATCCATGAGGTACTCCACTTGTAATTTCCCTCCACCCCGAGCCTATTCCATTCACCAGTACCCTCTGTCTATGATCTTTCAGGAAGGCTTCTATCAATTTCACACATTTCTCCCCTATATTATAGCTTCTAACTTTCTCTATTAACCTTTTATGTGGGACCTTATCGAAGGCCTTCATAAAATTGCAATATACCACATCTATTACATCACCATCTTCTAGAATTTGCATCCAATCATCTACCACCTTAACCCTTCCTACCCGGTCTGCCTTAGGTAAGGACAGCACGAAAGAAGGGCCGCTACCCGGTATGCCTTATCTAAGGCATGAGCTTAATAGCCTAATTAAGCTTGGTCCGAATGCCGTGCGTACGACGTATGTCAACAAACCCAAGCGTTCGTCACCGCACCTCCGAAAACAAGGAGAAGACTCCTCAATGTTATTGTTCTGACGTCATGACGAAATTAGTGTCTAAAAAGCCCCCATATTGGCAACATCTCTGCAATATTGGCTCCACTGAAATCGTCATCACAACTGAACCAGTTGACTTACAGAGCTCTACTCAATGCCAAAATACAGATTGAAAACCGCACTACGATTATAGATGAGTGGGAAAGTTCTAGCAGTGAAAATAAACATAAATACGGTAGCCTAGGCCTAGACATTTTTCAGCCATATCGCCCGGGTAGGGGCGACCGTCATTTGGTAAGACAGCCCGGGGAGGAAGGGTTAATTAGCTGTAGTACCGTCGACCTCCCCGGCAAGAATCCGAACTGTCTCCCACTGAAAAGTTGGTTTGACTTCATATGCTCCATTATTCCTTCTCTAATTACCGTTTCCATTAGTTTACACACAACACTTGTCAAACTGACTGGTCTATAATTCCCTGGGTCATTTCTCTTTCTACTGTTGTGGTTGTAGCCTAGTAGGCCTACATTTATAAATACATGTACCGTACATACAAATAAAATCAACATACTATTTAACTATTAGACATCTACTTTATTATTGTATTTCTGTTTAAGGTAAATATGTAGGAGACACAACAATATAGGTAACACATTTCTAATGGTAGTTTTGGGTTCCTATCATCATATGCTTTATTGCTATATCAATTTTATCCCCCCCCCCAAAAAAAAAAGTCTTGGGAAAGCAAGGGAATGGCTAAGAGGGTGTACAAGAGCGAGGTGGAAGGAAAGAGAGGGAGCGGTGCACTGAAGGAGAGGTGGAAGGATGGAGTGAGTTAGTATATGAATGAAGGCGGTGCTGGATGGGAGGAGGGGTGTCGACTGACTGGGGACAGAGGTGCATGGGGGCGGTTCGTTCGTGGCCACCCCTTCAGGGATCATGGCGTCAGGCAATAGATAGATATATAGATTCTTGGGATTTTTTAGTATTACTGAATAAGATGGTCACAAATTATTTTGCAATATTTGAAGACAAATATGTAATGTAGGCCTATATGCTCTAAACAATTATGAAAATGTGTTTTAACCCTCGGCAAATCCTAATAAAAATATATGGTACTAAAATGTTTTCTTTCGTAACATGGTTGTCAATACTTTCCTATAGACGGCATCGATTCGTATACTCGCCATTTTCACTTGTCTCCCGAGGTCTGTCCACCATCTTTTTAGTCAACACTACCTCCATCTGCCTATGTCTGTCGAAACTACAGGTGTTCATTTCCACACCTTTGCGCATCGTGGGGGTGTATACTAGGATAGGTTAGGTATTTTTTTTTTTTTTTTTTTCTATGTGATTGAGGGAGGCAGAAGGCAGAACTGCCTATAGCGAGTGCCTCTCCCATAGTTGAAAGAGTGACAGGGCCAAAATCAAGGAACGTTCGAGCCAATATGCCTGGACACACAGAGTTTGAAGCAATTTAAATCATAGGAAGAGGGAAAGACTGATTCTGGGAGAGAGTTCCAGAGCTCAGCTGTTGAGTAGAAGAAAGTTTGAGAGTAACGTTTCACTCTTGGGTTGGAGAGTTGCACAGAGTAGGGGTGGGATTGAGTTGCAAGACGGGTACCACGTGCCCTACGTAAAGGAGGTGGTATGCACTGGGAAAGCTCTGAGGAACACTGATTATTATAGTAGCGATAGAATAGCGAGAGAGATGCAACATTGCGGCGGAGAGAGAGAGATTGCAGAGAGTTTGTGAGTGGACGGGAGTTAATGATACGAAAGGCCTTCCTTTCAACTTTGTCTAGGAGAGCGGTGTGAGAGGAACCTCCCCACACATGGGAACAATACTCAATACAAGGACGCACTATGCCCCTGTACAGAGCAAGAAGCTGTGCAGGGGAAAAGAACCCCCTAAGGCGGTTGAACACACCCAGCTTCTGGGAGGTTGCCTTAGCAAGACTGGTAATATGGTCCTTCCAAATGAGAGCAGAATAAAAAGAGACACCAAGAATATTGAGAGAAGATGAAGAGTTGATTTGTGAATTGTTGAAAATAAGGGATAGTCCGCTGGGAGATCCTGACGGGTAGATAGATGGAGAAATTGGGTTTTGGAAGCATTAAAGGTAACAAGGTTTTCTCTGCCCCAATTGGAGATAGTATTTAGATCAGAATTTAAGAGTTCTATGGCTTCATTACGTTTGTCGTTAAGGGATTGCTGGCTGGGGCGTTCTGAAAAACTAATGGAGTAGTGTAAGGTCGAGTCGTCTGCGTATGAATGGATGGAAATTAAGGTACAGTTAAGATCATTTATAAAAATTAGAAAGAGAATAGGAGATAGGACAGAGCCCTGAGGAACACCAGAGTTTATAGGGTGAGGAAGTGAACAATGGCCGTCCACAACCGCGGCTATGGAACGGCCGGAAAGGAAATTAGAGACAAAGGCACAGATGGATGGATAGAAAACGAAGGAGGGTAGTTTAGAAATTAAAGATTTGTGCCAGACTCTATCGAAGCCTTTCGATATGTCTAGTGCAATAGAAAAAGTCTCACCGAAGTCCCGAAAGGAGGATGACCAAGAGTTAGTAAGATATGAAAGAAGATCACCAGTAGAGCGACCCTTAAGGAAGCCTTACAGGCGATCTGAGAGCAGATTATGAGAAGAGAAATGCTTAAGAAATTTGGAAGCAAGAATAGTTTCAAAAACTTTAGAAAGACAAGAGATGAGAGCAATTGGATGATAGTTGGAGGGTTGAGAGCGGTCACCCTTCTTTGGGACAGGTTGAATGTGAGCAAACTTCCAGCATGAAGGGAAGACGTTAGAGGATAGACAGAGACGAAAGAGTTTGCCTAGGCAGGGAGTCAGCACGGAAGCACAGTTTTTGAGAACAACAGGAGGAACACCGTCCGGACCGTACGCCTTATTAGTGTTAAGCCCAGAGAGGGTAGAAAGTACATCTTTAGAAGAGATTAGGATATTAGGCATAAGTAAGAGAGAGGAGGGTGGAGAGGGAGGAATAGCACCGGAATCATCCAAGGTGAAGTTTCTAGCAAAAGTTTGAGCGAAGAGTTTAGCTTTGTCAGAGGAAGAAGTGATGGTTGTGCCATCAGAGTGGGAAAGGGGAGGGAATGGCAAGGAAGAGAAATTGTTGGATAGGTTTTTGGCTAGATGCCAGAAAGCTTGGGAAGAGCTAGAGTTGGATAGTTCAGTGCATTTATTATTGATGAAAGAGTGTTTGGCAAGTCGAAGAACAGATTTGTTAGGCTAATATGTCCTCAAAGTTTACTACAGTATTTTCATAACATGGGCGGCGGACCAACCGTCATGGGACCGGTAAGGGTTCGTGTTGTATCCCACGTACTAGGTTGTTGTTGTTGAATATGTGTTTATTTTATACTAGACCTCTGGGCCTAAGCCCTCATAGGGCTAGTGTTCGGCGGGGAGTTAACTAGTAAGTCAAGTCATATAGGTCACTGGTCAGATGTCATCATATAGATTAAAGAGCTTTCAAGAAATGACGAATGGCTATGAAAGAGAATGAATCGGAGTCAGAAAGGATGTCCTGTAAAGAGGTGCGTCGCAAGAAGCTCCGTCTTTCAGGGTCGTACATGGGACATTCTGGTGGTGGACTACGGGGAGTAGTCATTAGATATCTATGAGTGAGTCGTGTGTGTCCTATGCGTAATCGAGTTAAGAGGGTTTGGTCAGCGCGACAGGGGCTGAGTGAAGAGGGCCACATGTGAATGTCGTCTTTGATGGAACGAAGGTGACCTCCTAAAGGTTGATCCCTCCATTCTGAGTGCCACTTATCATGAATATGCTGTCGAATTACAGGAATGAGGTCATCCGATCTGAGGATAGTGGATGCCGAAGCACCTAGACAGGCCTGTTTAGCAAGGGTGTCAGCACGTTCATTACCCGCAATGCCTACATGGGCGGGGATCCAACAGAGTGTGATGGATCGAGAGCTGCATTGTAATTCGTGGATTTTAAGGATGACAGCAATGACCAATGGGTCACGTGGGGCATAGCCTACTCACTTAATGCTTGTAACGCACTTTTTGAGTCGCTGCAGATAACGACGTGTGGAGGATCGTTTGGAAGTGTAGAGATGAGGGTTAGGGCACCATGAATAGCCAACAACTCTGCAGTGAAAACTGTGGAGTAAGGATGTAGGGAGCTTTGATGGATACCATGTTTAGAAACCGCTGCACTACCTACGACATCTGGAACCTTCGAACCATCAGTGTAAATGAAGGCCGCTGGAACGTGACTAGCAAGATTTTTCAAAGCTAAAGTACGGCGTTTGACTGGAGCCACAGCCCCACCGCCCCCACGTACTAGGTACTACGGACACATTGTAGTTCTTAGATGAGGATTAAACTTGTATCCAATGTACTAGGTCTATGTTACTGGATATTTAGGATTTAAATAATGGCTACATTTTCGATAAATCTGGTTATATGGGTTTGTAATTTGAGAAAACATGAGCAGATTTCCGACATTTGGTTAGTCTTTTTCGACTCTTAAAACTCACTATATCCAAGCCAAGTTTGGCCAACACTTGGCTAGGGTTTTCCATAAATCGAGTTTTAGGGTTTTGCAATTTCAGGAAACCTCAGCCAAATTTATAAATTAGGATACTGTAATTTTTTACTCTTAAAACTCGCAAAATGCCAGCCAATTTTTGCCAAAACTTGGGTCGGATATTCGATAAATCGGCTTTTATGGCTTTGTAAATACAGAAAACCCGAGCCAAATATACAAATTACGTCACTGTCATTTTTTACTCTACAAACTCGCAAAATTCGAGCCAGCTTTGGCCAAAACTTGGCTCAGGTTTTCTGCCTTTCAAATACCTTAAAACCCCAGCCAAGTTTGGGATGGATGTAGTTACCGGGTGTACGGTTGTCATATTTACATAGGGCGATCGCCGCGGTTAACTTCGCGTCTATTTTGACGGCGATTTTTTCTGTTATTTGCCCCCTGCTGGCAATATATATGATGATGACAATATGTCATGGGGGGGGGGGGGGACAAAGCCCCCCCTCAACATATTATTGTATCCAATGGCATTCAAAATAGATGGGAACTTGACTGCAAGTGTCCGACGCCTCCCCCGCCGTCATGTTTACATTTGTCGATCGCCGTGGTTCAAGTTCGCGTCTATTTTGACGGCGATTTTTTCGGTTATTTGCCCCCTGATGGCAATATATATGATGATGACAATATGTTATGGGGTAGTGAGGGGGGGCAAAGCCCCCCCTCAACATATTATTGTATCCAAAGGCAGTCAAAATAGACGGGAACATGATGGCAAAGGTCCGACGCCACTACACGTAGTGTAAACAATGATGGCAGTACGCCCGCTCTTTACATTCTTGCCCCAAGTTTTGCTAATATACGCTGTTATCTCCGTTTTACGCATTTAACCCCTCATTTCCCCTGTACTTCATAGCCCTCACCACTATCGGGTGGCGTGTCTTAAGATCGTTGTATAATGGGGAAAACGTTTTTTTCCGAGGCTTGTAATTATTTCTAAACACTATATATTTATTAAAACTAACAGAGAAAAATAAAAATATCAATGGGAAAATTAGAGACAACCCTCCAGCCCCGGCTATTGTATTCTATAATTTCCCCGAAACCCGGGGGTTTGGGCCGAAAAACGTCTACGCCTAGGGTACCGTATCTTTGTTATTTTCACTGCTTCCGCATTCCCGCGCATCCCCAAGCGTAGATGTATTTCGTGTCTGTAGAATGGCGTTGAGTAGAGCTCTCTAAGTCAACTGGTTCAGTTATGATGACGATTTCCGTGGAGAGAACTTTGTGGCGATATCAGCCACTTTTCACTACTTTTCACTACTTAACAATAACACACACCCACACACGAACAAGCGACGCCTCTCCTTCTTGTGGTCGGAGATGCGCGGCGTCGGTCCAACCGGCTGTTGTTTACATGCGTCGAACGGACGCCTCGCACACCAAGCTTACAGGCTTTCAAGCTGCCGGTGCCTCAGAGCCCTACCGGGTTCCGCGGGCACATTTGTTCTGGGTTTCTCAGAGCCCAACCGGGTCTGTTGGGTTAACCCTTCCTACCCGGGCTGCCTTAGGTAAGGACAGCGCGGCTGAAGGGCCGCTACCCGGTATGCCTTACCTAAGGCATTTGCTTGAAAGCGTGCTTTAAATTTCGCGTGGGCAAATTTTACTTTGCGGGGGCGACCGTAGCGCCACCAAGCCTCAACTACCACACTTATCAGTTCCTACGTTGCCGCCATTGCGAGCTACAGCAAAAAAATGAATTCCGACGTGTCCGATACTGTGCAATCTCCCGCGCGTCTCAGTGCTACCCTGCTTGCAACATCTACGCCTCTGCCAACCGAGAAGAAAAAGAAACTAAGGAAAGTGAAACGTTTGCTAAGTGATAGTGCAATACAACGTGAACTTTTCAACCAGGATTTGAGCAGTGGTGAAAGCTCTGTGGACAAAAACCTCTATATTCAGAGTAGAAGTGGGAGCGAAATTGACGATTTTGTGGGATTTGGTGCTGATGACAATGTTGATTTATTTGTGGGGGGTGATAGTAGTGATGATCCTGATGTGGAAGTGGTGGAGGAAGGTGCTATTGAAGTACCAAGTGTGCTAGAGCCAACCCCTTCGCCTAGTTTCGTAGGTCAGGGTAGGCCTAGGCCTAGCCCTACGCCAGGACCTTCCCCTCTGCCTGCCCGTACGCCCTTGAAAGTGGGTAAATACTTCTATAAACAGTCTTTAGTGAAAAGTGCAGCCAAGAAAGCACGCAGGGAGGCAGAAAAGTGAGGGAAGGCGTAGATAGTGAGAGTGACGCCGACCCAGGCCTAGCAACCACCCGCATTCCTTTGTCCCGACGCCTTGACCCGGGACGCCGGGAGGGCCACCCACAGCCCTCGGCTTCATCTCCCTCAGGATGACCAAAGGGCCTCTACAAGTGCGCCATTGGCCTCCCACAGTGTGTCACCACAGGCCCCGCATCGTAGGTCCTTATTTCCTGCGGAAAAGTCCACGGCTAGCCGCGAAAGGAGCCCAACTCCCGAGGCCGAGGCTCCCATTGCTCAACCTCCCGCAGCCCCACGCCGCCGACGCCCGGTCTATTCTTCACCAGAGTTGTCTCCTGAAGAGGATGCTGACGACCCCAACATTGCCCCAGATGACCTGACGTCGCCTGAGGAAGAGGAAGAGGGAGTCCCGACAAGAAGAGTCAAAGGACCTCGAGGTCGTGGACGTGGTCAGCCTGCCGACGCCGCTGCCTCTGGGCCTGGGCCTGGGCCTGGGCGTGGGCGTGCAGGGCATCCGCGTGGCCAAGGGCGTGTGCCAGGGCATCCAGGGCGTGTGCCTGCTGCAGCTCCACGTCCTCGTCCTCGAGCTGCTGAAATGTTTGTGTGGTCAGATGGGGCGGATTTTGTGCCAGATTTTCCTGCCTTTGACGAGGTACAACAGGGTTCTGGGGTGTCACCAGCATATCCCTGTGGCCCAAATGCCACCCCCAGTGAACTTTTCTGTGGCTTCTACGACAATGAAGTCATGGAATACCTTGTCAGAGACAAATAACCACCAGGCTATCTGTTCAAACTTTCTTGGCAGGAAGACCAGTGCCAAGATGGTGGCATGGAGAGCTCTCACTGTGGCAGAATTATATGTGTTCTTGGCACTCACAATGCTGATGACACACATAAAGAAGCACGTTCTGGCCGACTACTGGATAACTGGCAACATCACAACGACTCCAGCATTTGGCAAATTCATGTCAAGGGATAGGTACTTCGACATCCTCTCATATTTCCACCTGACAAATAACATGCATGTCCACGAGCCCGACACACTCTGGAAGATCAGGCAACTGTATGACATGATACGTCATCGGTTTTCCACCTACCCGATTCCATTTCAGAAGCTGTGCATCGACGAGTCTCTGGTCCTGTTCCGTGGTAGGCTGCACTTCCGACAGTATATCCCGTCAAAGAGACACCGCTTCGGCATCAAGCTCTTCGTCCTCTGCGACTGCAAGACGGGATATGTGCTCGACTTTATAGTCTACAGCGGCAAGGGTGGTGAGGTGCAGATTGACCCCCTCATTGGTTTTGGCGGCGCTGTGGTAAAGAGGATGATGGAGAGGTAATTCCATGACAACCACGTCCTCTATACCGACAATTATTACACGTCGCCTATCCTCGCCAAGTACCTCCATTGAGACCGCAAGAGGACCAACTGTCGGCACAGTGAAGGGGAAGAGGAAGGGCATGCCAGCCTACCCAACCAAAACTAAGAAGACGGACATCTTCCATAAGAAGAGTGGCCCCATCCTCTCCATCCACTGGCATGACCAGCGCAAGGTCAACCTCCTCACCACATGCCACAAAGCAGAGATGGTCCCCACAGGGAAGGTGGACCGAAAAACGAAGAACCCTATCACAAAACCAGCTGCTGTTCTGGACTATAACCTGAACATGCGCCTTGTCGACAAGTCCGACATGCAGATGGGCTTCATAGACTGCCTGCGAACATCTTGCAGGTGGTACAAGAAGTTTGTCCTGCATACAGTAGATACCGGTATGTCTGTCCTCAACGCGTACAACATCTACCGTTTGAGGAGTCCAGTCATCAAGTACAAGAGCCTGCGGACCTTCCAAAAGCAGCTGGATACATGAGCTCCTGGTAAAACATGTGGGTACACCAGGGAGGCCACTACAAGGACCAGGCATGATGGACAGAATAGGGTGTGCCGAGTTCTTGAGAAAGCACCAGCTCGTCGCCCTTCCTTTCCAGGGTCCTAACAGCCGAATAAGGATGCAGAAGAGGTGCTATGTGTGCACCCGCACAACTCGACGACCAAGCAAACCCACAAAAACCACTTGGCAATGCCTCGAGTGTCAGGTGGGACTGTGTGCTGGCACCTGCTTCAATTATTTCCACACTCTGGCAAACTATTGAAGTGTAAGTGACAGTGATAGTGACACTCAATAATAATAATAATAATATAACTAAGTATAAGTGAAAGAGACACATAAGTAAAAATAAGTGCCTTCAGAACAATATGAACAAGTGAAAGTGACACTAAAATATATATTCCTAACAATAAAGAAGTGAAAATTACACTATCAATTACCATAGTCCAGTATAAATTGGGAGGTTTGACGTACCTCCCAACCTACCAAATAGGAAAACCTACTATTTGGTAGTAGTCTTGGAAAATCCAACGTCAAGGCTATTAACCTAATTGCAATGACGACTTGTCTATTTTGACTGCTATGTCGTCATTCCAACCGCGGTTAAAAAGAAAACGTCTAGAGTCTACTCCTTATCTTGCTCTAGGAGACGTTGTACATTAACCAAAACTACCACCGAAGGTGAAAAAAGCATAGAAGAGAAGAAAAAGGGGTTTACCTTAGTTACCGCTCAAGGCCCATCCCGTATTCCGTCATGCGCAGATCCCTGTCGAACGTGCGCATGAGCGACCCTCTCTTGTCATCACATCTCACGTCAGCAGAAGAACGCGGATGGGCAGGGGTCCGGCGTGAGGGAGGGTATTATGTACGTTGGATTTTCCAAGACTACTACCAAATAGTAGGTTTTCCTATTTGGTAGGTTGGGAGGTACGTCAAACCTCCCAATTTGTTAGTAGTCTTGGCAAATCCAACGTCAAGGCTGCATAACAAATAGGAGGAGGACATCCAAGCCCAACATACCAAAAAAAACAATGCATAAGACAAAATTATGAATGACAAAGAAACACAAGTTAAACAAGAGAGTTTAATAAAAGAGTGAAAAACTGAGGAGTAGCTAAAAAGAGCAGTTTTAACACGTGCCCGTCATTCATAGTAATGCAAAACCATAGACTCGTCTTAAACCAAAAAGTACTGTACACAAAATCCCTTTTCTTCCAAAACGAACAAAAACATGGAACACAAAAATAAAACACAATTTTCAAGTTGGCAAAAAACACTTATGTACTGTATACATATAACATAATCCCAAACTTGCAATCCAGTGTTGCAAACCCGTACTCCCCCCCCCCCCCTTTTCAAAGAAAACAAAGTAAAAGAAATAGTGACAAGGGGGGAAGACCAGGCAACTTCGCTACAGCTCTAGGAAACACGACTCCCGAGAGCTATCACAGGCCGAGGGGGTCTAACAATGGACAGGGAGAGGTAGGAGGAGACGAAGGTATGGACAGAAGACCACAAACCCGCCGAGGCGACGTCAGGCAACGAACGAGTCTGCAGGAACCGTAAGGAGGCAGCAAAGGACCGCACATCGTGCGCAGAACCCCGACAAGCAGGGTTACTGGCACGAATGACCCGACAAATGTGGCGTCCAATCTGTACCTTCGAGAGCCTCCCACCAGTCCGAGGAGACACCCACACAGCAGTACCCGAAGTCGGAGCCACAGACTCAACATAGGAGTGCAAGGCCTGCACCGGGCACAACACATGGTGAGTATGCCCACGCTATAAAGCCTGGATGGTGAAAGGCTTGAAAACGTGGGTCTCTCTCTCATTCTTGGCAACAAAATGAGGAGAGGGGGCTAAAGTGACGACATTCAAGGACGGGGAGAATCGCATGCATTCCTGGGACCGCGACATGGCAGCTAGTTCAGACACCCTATCCCCAGTGGCCAGAGCGACAAGGAAGAGTGTACGCTCGAGCAACTGAACCGGTGTAGTGTCCCGTGTATATGTGTGTGAAGCCAGAAGGTCCAGAGCACGCCCCAGATCCCACTGAGGAGGGATCTGGCGCGGAGGCGGTCGCTCCCTGAAGGCAGCCTTCATGAAGGAATCCAGCTCCTTCGGCGGAACGACCAGCCCAGTGACGGACTCAAAGACCTCCCGGATGGCAGACAAGTGGTTACGTATAGTGTTGACTTGAAAGCGACGTGTACGGAAGAGGTGAAACAAGTAGTGTAGGACGAGGGAAGGAGAGCTAACAGTCTGGCGAGTGTCCTGTATCCACCTAGTAAAAGACCTCCAGTGGGACTCGTAAGTCCCCCAAGTCGAAGACGTCCATGAACGCTTCAGGAAGTCAGTCAGGTCCCGTCCGTGGACTGGGAGCCACCGCGCCTCACGAACATCCACGATGCGAAGGCCAACGAGGTCCGTAGGTCTCCAACCTGGCTCAAGTGGAAGTGTGAGAGAGGGAGAGAGACCGGACTCGGGCACCACCGCTTCAACTGGGAGTACCAAGCCTGGGCCGGCCACAGAGGAGCTATGAGCCAGACTCTGCCGCGGTACAGCCGCAGCCTCGCGAGGACTTTGCACATCAACAGTGCATCTGGTGGCGGAAATATGTATATCGACTGCCACCTGCTCCAGTCTTCCATGAAAGCGTCCGAACCCCCCTCCGGAGTACGAGTCCGGAGGGATAGGTACCGAGGCAACTTGTGCGTCTCCTTCGATGCGAACAAGTCGACCTCCGGAACACCCCAGGAAGCCGCGAGGTCGTCGAATACAGTCTGTTTCATTGCCCATTCTACAAGAACGCCCTGTCCTCTCGACAGGGCGTCCGCCCACAGGTTGGCAGTCCCGGGCAGGTAGGAGGCGTGCAGGGAGATGTTGTGTCGGTTCGCGAGGAAGAACAACTTCTCGGAGATCCCCAACAGAGTCAAAGACCTGGAGGACCCCTGCTTTTGGATACAGTGGACAGCTGTCTGATTGTCCATCCGGAAGGCCACCGACTGGCCCCGAAGGGCCAGCGCGTGGTCCCGCAGGAAGAACAAGGGAACCAACAGTTCGAGGGCATTGATGTGTAGGTGTGTGTGTCCCACCCATCTGCCGTGATGTTGATGTCCCAGGTTGGATTGGTAACCCCACCCTACCTCGCTCGACGCATCTGTATCCACCCAGATCGTCGGCGGGGGGGCGGTCCAGGGCACAGTCGCAGAGAGCGTGCCCCGAGCAACCCAGTGTCCTAAGTGTCTGTGAATGGTACGCGGGATCGGCATGAGCCGATCCATAGGGGCCAACGGAAACACCTTGTTGCCCATGAGTATTAGGCGGCGCAGCCTGAGCCTCCCTAAGGGAATGGTCAGAGCAGCCCAATTCAGGGAACCCACTAACGAGTCCCAGATCCTCCTCGTGAGGGAGACCGAGTGCAACACGGCGAAGACCTTCCTGCGAAGGTTCACCGCGTTTGGCTGACTCTGGGTCACCGTAGCATTGGACAGATCCCATTCGAGACCGACCCACGTCACGACACGCGACGGGGTCAGGCGTGACTTGGGAATATTGACTTTGAACCCTAACTGTGTGATGTGTCGAACTACTGTGAGGGTGTCGTGGATGCACTGTTCTAGGGTGTCTGAAACTATCAACCAGTCGTCCAAGTAAAACAGGATCTGGAGGCCGCTCCTGAGGAGAGGATCCAGAGCCTGCTTCACCAGTTTCGAGAAGATCCGCGGCGCGATGTTGAGACCGAAGGGAAGTCTGTCGAACATGAACACACGATCGGAAGTCTGAACGGCCAAGAATCGCTGGAAACGAGGATGGATAGGAACGTGCCAATACGCATCCTTGAGGTCCAGCGACACTACCCACGACAGAGGTCGCAGGGCCAGACGTACCTGGTGCACCGTCAGCATCCGAAACCGTGTGTTCACGATGTGCCCGTTGAGGGCCGACAGATCCACCACCGGTCGCATCGCGTCGCAGTCCTTCTTCGGTACCAGAAAAACACGGGAGAGGAAAACCGGTTGACCGGCTTTCACCTCCTTGACGATTCCCTGCTCGTGCATGGATGTAATCACGTCGGCCACCTCCGAAGAGACAGGCCGGCTTCGTTGACAAGAGCTGAGTGGGGGTCTGGACTTCCATCTCCAGGTTAGACCCCTCCGTGCAATCTTCCGCCCCCACGTCCCTCGCGGCCACCGAGGGGCGCAAGGGCGAAAACAACCTGTGGGAGCCCCCGAGATGAGGTGAGCGACCCTTTCTGCGAGGCGAGAAGGAGAACAAGGAGGAGACCGACCTGGAGAACCTACACATTTTTTGACGTGGAGGGTCCCCCGGTACGGTCCCTGCGGTCATAAGAGCCACGTTGACCACCTCTACCCCCCCCCACCTCGCCGAAAAGGGCGGGTCACCCCATCCCCTGTCCGTCGTGCGTCTGACCCCGTCGAAGTGCGGCCGGAAGTGGAAGGCTGGCCAGCCCCTTCACGGCGGGGATGAAAGGGAGCAGGAGCAGAAGTGCGAGGCGGAACCGACGCTCTGGCCGGCAATTTCCCTTTCCTGCGCCCTTTCTTGGCGGCACCACCCCGAAGAGGACCGGCAGAAGGACGGGACTGCGAAGACCCTGGTCGCGACACAGCGCGTCTTTGCGTGTCGTAAGCAGGGTCCGCTGACAGAGAAGCGTAGCATTCCCAAGCATCCTGCGCAAAAAGCCCCGATGTATATAGCTCAGAGTACAACAAACCCTGACGAATATCCAAGGGGGCTTTCCGGCAGAACGAGGACCTTACCGTCTGGCGTTGTCGAGTTGCCTCGCACAAAACCGCCTTCAGCTCGGGAACCAAAGACACCGCGAGCTGAAGGTGGATCCGCCGAACGTGGTCCAAACCCTCGCGAAGATCGCCAGGTGCAGTCGCCTCGATAAGTCTCAGGTGGTGAACAGACGTCTGGAGGGAACCTAAAAGACAAGACAATAAGTTCGCCACCCTCTGCCGCAAGGTAAAATCCCTGTCGACAGAGGACTTATCTGGGTGGGAGAAGAACGGGTTAGCAATAGCACAAATTTCAAGTTTGGGCGCGCTGATCCAGGACCAGAACTTGCCATCCAATCCGCCGACAGATACAAGAGGAGGCAAAAGCAGGGATGACTCCGGGGGAGGGACGGAAACAGATCTGTCGACGGAACGGTTGGCGAATTCTAAGGCCTCAGCAAACCAGGCCTCCAATGGGAGAGGATTATCGAGCACGACGGCTAAGCCAGGCTTACCGTCGTCGCACAAACCCGTCCCATAGGAGGACAGTCCCGTCAACACAGCCAGGGACTGAACATCCTGAAGGATGTCCTGGCGGCTGAAGTCTGACCAGAGCTTAGTCCGAGGAGCAGACGGGGGCTTGGGCTTCACCGAAAAGTACTGAAGGTCAGTCCTCGTCGGGTAAGCCCGCACCTCCACGTCGGCCACCTGACCATCCACCCTGATCGCCCTGAACTGCATTTTATCATTAATTTGGACCGACCAGTCCGGAGGTAGGGCCCTCTCACCTGACGGGAAGTCGGTAGCACGCTCCGGGTGGGAGGCCTGCACCCCCTTCCAAACAGCCAAGGAGCCATAGAGGAGCGGCATAGTCCGCGACGGGACCTTGGCCTTCTGGATGGGGGGCAAGCGCGGACCCTGCCCAAGCAGACGGAGAACCCCCGCATGGGAGACAGCAGGGGCAACCACCTGAGACAGGGCAGGAGCAGTACTAGCCGACGACCGGGCAGGCGGAGAAGCAGGGCGAGAAGGAATGTGGTCCACCGCAGAGGGGAGGGGGACCAAAGCAGGGGTAGGTTGGGTGAGGCGCTGAGGTTGTGTCACCGCCAAGAAGCGCGATAAGAGGGAATCTTGCATCGCCTCCAAGCGCGCGTCGAAGTGTGACACAACCCACCCCTGCATAGCCGAAAATCGATCCGAGAGAGGCGACCCCCCCGAAGATAGTTCGGCCCGCAGGGGCGAGCGTGAGTGAGAGCGAGACCCACGACACGAAACAGCAGCGTCGCGGCCCAAAGAAGGCGAGCGACGACGGCCGTGGTGCGCCTGAGGGTCTCGTCCCCGATCACTAACGCCCGAGGGGGAAACATCACCATCCCCCTCTTCCAGCGACACGTCAGCCCCCGAGAAAGGGGACCCCGAAACCTCGCTATACTCCACCGAGTCAAGCGGCGGGGTACTCCCACGGGGAGCCGGTAATCGAAGATCAGGGATAGAAGAAGGAAGAGGAGCAGGATGACGGGAGTGGGAAGGCTGGCCGGGTGAAAGGAGGTCAGAAGGAGCCGCGGGGGGAAACAGAGCAAGGATCCCCGGGGCTGAGAGAACAGGGCGGCCCGACACCGAGGCGGAGGAGGGAGGGACCTCCACCTTGGGACGAGACCGTGAAGGAAGAAGAGGCACCGAAGCAGGAGAAGTAGGAGGAGAAGCAACTACATCCTGGCGGACCCCCCTGGACAGAGTAGGAGGAGGGAGCAGAGGGCCAGCTACAGCATGAACATCCGCGCGCGCGTAGAGGACAAATGAAGAGGACGTCTTTTGTGCAGGGGAAGCGGGCGGAAGGTAGTAGAGCCCCTATCCGGAGAGGCCAGGGGAGGGCGTACAGGGGCAGAGACGCTAACCCCGGCCTCAGGGCGAGAACCATGACGAGGGCGACGGGCGGAGTCAAGGTGATCAGGAGGATGATGAGGGGCAGTAGAGGACGGGCGACGAGGAGAGCGAGAGCGTGGACGGAGCTGGGGATCCTCCCGACGATGTGACGACCGACCACGGGACTCAGGGAGGAGGGCCCGAGCAGGGAGAGGGCCAGGTAAACGGCCTCCAGACGGGTCAGGGATGCCCAGGGCGACGCGGATCCGGTCGTCAACAAAGGCCGGGGAACGGTGGCCCACAGTCCTAATGTGGTGGGAGACCACCGCCCACACAGACTGAAGGGATGCAGAGGCCACTGCCGCGTCAGAGGAACCAGGGTGATGGTCCACCACATCCACCAGGTCCATACACGGGCCACACAGAGCAGGGAGGTAGGCCGTAGAGGACACACATTGAGAGTGGCGTAAGCAGGACCTGTGGCATTCCAAGCACGGGGAGCCACAGCCCTGGCGAAAGCAAGGCATCCCACCTGCAACGGAAGAACACACACCATAAGCAGCACGTTGACGGAGTAAGTGAAGATAATGGCCAATAAAAACCAGGGATTGAGCATGGGTAAACAGGAACACACATGCAAACTGGAAGGCGTACTCACTCTAAACCGGGAGGACCGAGGGAGGTGAGGAGGGCGGGTGAGGCGGAAGAGCACAAGCAGAACCTGCAAAGATGGAGAAAGTGTTAACCACCACTCAACACCTCACATGCAGGGTCCATAACACCAGGAAAGTGCATACACCAATATAGTATCAGGCAACAGGATGACACAAAAAAGGTCAACAGTGAAAACCAACTATAACCGCAAATTTGCGGGCCAATGGAGGCATAACCGTACCGACACAACCCTCCCGCATCGCCGCGAGACCCCCCAGCGATCACCGCAAATTTGCGGGGAGCCGAAACGTCTGAGGACCGAATCGAGCACTCCGCAAATTTGCGGGACCGGCCGAGATGGTCCGGCGCCGAAAAACCGAGAGGAGCGTCTAGGGAAAACCAAAAGAGGCCCAGAAAAAAGCGTCATCTGCTTATGAACTCCAAGCGACGATGGCCATCAAGCTGAGCAGTGTCTTCCTTGATAATATCCTGACTCAACTGGTCAAGGGAGAGGCAAGGAAGACACACCAGGGGAGAGGAGGCACATCCCCCAGGAACCACCCAACCCACAGAGATAGAGCAAAGCCCATGAGGAGAAGTGGCAGGAAGGGTGGTTTGGCACAAACAGGGGCCCCCGTGGGGTACCCCCAGGATTGGGCAAAAAGCTATGAAAGGATGGAGGTGAAAACAGGAAGGGAAAACAAAAACCAGTAAATGAAACTGGCGAGAAAAAGGGTGGCCTAGCCGTGAGCAGAGAATGTGTCAGGGGCGAAAAACCCTGTGGTGTGAAAGAGGGGCCCCCGTGGGGTACCCCTGGAGTATCACGAACCACCTGTCGCCCAGGCCCTTGAGACACAGTGAAGGACTCGAAAGGGGGGACTCGGGAATAACGCTAATAATGCGGCCGACACATCATCATCATCTCCGACGCCTTGCTTCCCCCTGGGAAACCCCCACTAGAGGATGGCCATGACAGAAACGTCTCCAAGCTACTTTGTCAAGACATGCCTCCCTTGCCCGTGCCACAATGCCCCTTCCACTACGTGGAAGTTTTTCTTCAATATATTTTTCCACTTTCTTTTCCCATACCATAGGTGGTCTTCCACTACTAGCGGTTCCACTCACCTGACTCCCATATATCTTTCTTGGCATTCTGTCTTCATCCATTCTCTGAACATGACCATACCACCTCAAAGTACTTCTCTTTATCCACTCAACCACACCACAATCAATGCCCAAAGCCTGCTCTTCCATTCCAAAGGACTCGTACACTTCCCTATTACTTGGCCCATCTAGCCTATTCATGCCAGCTGCCATTCTGAAAAAGCTCATCTCCACAGCTCTTAGTTTGAAGAGGTCCTCGTCACTTGCTGTCCATGTCTCGCTTCCATACGAGAGTGTTGGGAGCAGCACACTGTTTCTCAGTGACTTTTTGACTTCCTGGCTAACCATTCTTCCTTTGAGAATACTATCAAGTTCTCCAATCACTTTTCTCCCTTGCATTTTTCTCTCTTTTATCTCACTCTCCATTTTACCATATTTGCATAGTACAGCTCCCAAATACTTGAAACTTTCAACCTCTTCTAGTACTTCATTTTTCAATTTTATTTTACAACTTTTCTTGTGTTCTTTCTTGATTCTATATTTTTCCTTAAAATCTATAGTTTCATGCATTCTTCTCTCAAACACCATTACCTTACATTTCCCTACATTGACCTTTAACTTTCTCTTTTCACATACCCTGTCAAAGTCAGTGACACAAACTCTACAAACAGCACCGCCACCAACGAAATCTCAGATTGTGAACCAACTGTACACCTAGGCTATGAAAAAATGAAAACTCATAGGGGCATAGCAAGTCCTGAATGAGAAACAAGCTAGGCTAAAATAAGCTAAACTATGCCCAGACTAACAGGAAAAAAGAATATGAAAAGAGAAAGAAATGAAAAACACGCACGAGGAACGCCAGGCGCCCCCGTACCTTCGGTAGCTATTTCCACACGCGTCTCCATTAAACACACTGAGGAGCCCATTTACGTGTGCCCTAGATCACGTAACATCTGTCTAACAAAAAGAAGGCCAGAAAAGCCGAAACGAACCTAAAACAGGGTGAATTGAAGGAGCACAACAAAAGCGGACTCAACAATGGCGACGCGTGAAAAAATGATGACAAGAGAGGGTCGCTCATGCGCACGTTCGACAGGGATCTGCGCATGACGGAATACGGGATGGGCCTTGAGCGGTAACTAAGGTAAACCCCTTTTTCTTCTCTTCTATGCTTTTTTCACCTTCGGTGGTAGTTTTGGTTAATGTACAACGTCTCCTAGAGCAAGATAAGGAGTAGACTCTAGACGTTTTCTTTTTAACCGCGGTTGGAATGACGACATAGCAGTCAAAATAGACAAGTCGTCATTGCAATTAGGTTAATAGCCTTGACGTTGGATTTGCCAAGACTACTAACAAATAATCATAACTACTATAATAATGACTATAAAACTAAGTCTAAGTGAAAGAGACACACATAAGTAATAATAAGTGCCTTCAGAACAATATGAACAAGTGAAAGTGACACTAAAATATATGTTCCTAACAATAAAGAAGTGAAAATTACACTATCAATTACCATAGTCCAGTATAAATAATCATAACTACTATAATAATGACTATAAAACTAAGTCTAAGTGAAAGAGACACACATAAGTAATAATAAGTGCCTTCAGAACAATATGAACAAGTGAAAGTGACACTAAAGTATATATTCCTAACAATAAAGAAGTGAAAATGACACTATCAATTCCGGTACCATAGTCCAGTATAAATAATCATAACTACTATAATAATAACAATAAAACTAAGTAAAAGTGACAGAGACACAAATTACTTCAGAAAAATATATTTATTGAGTGAAAATATCATAATAACAATAATATATGGCATAATAAACAATAAACACTAAAAAATCGCTTCCCGCCATAATTCAAGGTAGAGCGACGAGTCAAAAAGTTTGTCGTAGCCTGGGCCGCGGTTGAGCGTTCGGACGCGGCGAGGTAAATACGCGGCAAAAGTTACCTCCACTTCCATCATCATCAACTCCGGAACTACTTGAGCTAGAAAGCTCTACTCAACGCCATTCTACGCGGCAAGGTAAGGCGCCCATTTTGACATATGTTTGATTAATGTAGGTAGTATATTAAGGTGTTTAAGGATGAGATCTGTGCAGCATGTGAGGAGGTGTGTGGAGTGAGGAGAAGAGGGAGGGGAGTGAAAGGTACAGCATGGTGGACAGAAGAGGTAAGAATAGCTGTGGAAGAAAAGAAGAAAGCATATAGAGAGTGGTTGGGTAGTAGAGGGAATGAAGATTTCGAGAGACAGAAACGAGCGAGGTACGTGGAGAGTAAGAGGGTGGTGAAGAGAGTAGTGAAGGAAAGTAAGAGAAGAGTAGATGAGGAATTTGGAAGGAATCTGAGTGTAAAATGGAGGGAGAGTAAGAAACTGTTCTGGAAAGAAGTCAAGAAAGTTAGGGAAGGTAGCAAGGGAAACAGTAAGGGTGTGAAAGATAAGAATGGGAGAATGCTAGCCGAGAAGCAAGAGAGAGTCGAAAGATGGAGGGAGTACTTCAGTGAGTTGCTAAATGAAAGGAATGAAGAGCCAGCAAACATAGCTGGATATGGTATGGGAGGGAGAAGAAGAGAAGTAGTGGAGGAGGAGGTGGGGATCAGGAGGTCAGAAGTGTGGGAAGCCATGAAAAGAGTGAAGTTGGGGAAAGCACCAGGAACAGATGGAGTGTGTGGGGAAATGTTGAGGTATGGTGGTGAGATAGTGATAGAATGGGTATGGAAAATGTGCAAACTAGCATGGGAGAAGGGCAGTGCACCCGATGACTGGAAGACTGGCATAATAGTCCCCCTATATAAGGGCAAAGGGGAAAGAGGAGTGTGTGGTAACCACCGAGGAATATGTCTTCTAAGCGTAGTAGGGAAGGTATACAGTAGGGTAGTGATTGAGAGAGTGAGAGTGAGAACGGAGAAATGGATAGGCGACGAGCAGGGAGGTTTTAGGAAGGGAAGAGGATGTGTAGATCAGATTTTTACCCTGAATTGTGTTGTGGAGAAGTATCTGGAGAAGAAACAAAAGGTGTATGTTGCCTTTATGGACTTGGAGAAGGCCTATGACAGAGTGGATAGAGAAGGTTTGTGGAAAGTACTTAGAATATACGGAGTAGAGGGCAAGTTGCTGAAAGCAGTGAAGAGCATGTATGAGGGTGCAAAGGCGGCAGTACGTGTGGAGAGTGAGCAGAGCGAGTTCTTTGACCTGAATGTTGGTTTGAAACAAGGGTGTGTGATGTCCCCGTGGTTGTTTACTGTATATATGGATGGAGTTATGAAAGAAATACTATCAAGAGCAGTGGATGTTGGTGTATCGCTGAAAAGGGAGGGAATTGAGTGGAAGCTACCTATACTGCTGTTTGTGGATGATACAGTTCTGATGAGTGATAATGAATGGGAGTTGCAGGGTCTGGTAAATGAGTTTGGAACAGTGTGCGAAAAACGGAATTTGAAGGTAAATACGGGGAAGAGCAAGGTTATGGTCTTCGAAAGGGGTGAAGTCACAGAGTGTGAGGTGAAGCTGAACGGTCAGGCTATGGAGATCGTCAACTCTTTTAAGTATCTGGGCAGTGTGTTGAGTAAAGATGGGACTATGGATGAAGAGGTGCGGGAGAGGGTACAACAGGGGAAGAGGGTTGTAGGAACGCTAAAAGCAGTAACAAGAAATAGGGTGGTCAGTATGGAAGTGAAGAAGTCCTTGCATGACAGTGTGGTAATCCCGACACTGACTTACGGAAGCGAAGCATGGACGTTGGTTGAGAGACTCAGACCAAGAGTGAGAGCAGTGGAAATGAATTACTTAAGGAGTGCGTGCGGAGTTACATGGAGGGATAGACAGACTAATGAGGAAGTAAGAAGGAGGTGTGGTGTGGAGGTAGATGTGCTGGAAAGTGTGAAAAGGAACAACTTGAGATGGTTCGGCCATATGGAACGTATGGAAAGCGAGAGAATGACTAAGAGGGTGTACGAGAGCGAGGTGGAGGGACAGAGGGGGAGAGGTAGACCGAATATGAGGTGGAAGGATGGAGTGAGGAACTACATGAACGAAGGCGGTGCTGGTTGGGGGGAGGGGCGTCGACTGACTGGGGACAGAGGTGCATGGGGGCGGTTCGTTCGTGGCCACCCCTTCGGGGATCGCGGCGTCAGGCAATAGATAGATAGATAGTATATTAAGCGAGATTAGCCTTAGTTTACTTTTGTTGTGTTTTCAGCCAGATCGCCCGGATACAGCCTCCGTCCTTTAGAAAGGCAGCCCGGGGAGGAAGGGTTAAAAGTGAAATTTTCCAATTTGTTTTGTTCATTAACCTAACCAAAAAACCTAACCTAACCTAACTTAGATGTATTTGGGGGCTATTAGGTTAGGTTAATGACCAAAAAAATGAAAAAATCCCTAGAAAAAAATGAAAAATCGCAAGAATTTTATGTTTTTCCAGAGGATCAAAATTATGGTAGCCTAATTATTACCGAAACTACCACTAAGCCTAATTATTTCTCAATAGGCCTATTTGAAGGCTATTATAGAGTAGGCCTAAGGATGTTGCAAAGATCATATTAAAATGTGTTTCAACTTCCGGAGATACATTTTATGTGCACTAGGCTATATAAAGTATGGCAAGAATGTAGTTACCAGGTGTACCGCCCGTCTTGTTTACACTACGCGGATGCTCACCATCATGTTTCCATCTATTTTGACTGTCTTTGGATACAAAAATACATTACCCTAACCAAACAACCTAACCTAACCTAACCTAGTATTATAGATTTATAAGTATTTATTTTATTATAAGTATTTATAGATGATTTATGTTGTATGTCGGTAGTGGTACACCCGGTAACTACATCCATCCCTAAAGTACTGTAAAAACAAAAAAACTCTCCCTAATGATGGCAGTGAAACTCTTATTAAGCCCCCTACTGTTGTTGTTGTTGTTCCCTAAGCTGCCTGGCCGAACAGCCCCGAGTCCCTGAGAAAGGCCATGGCCACGATCGGGCTTTCCCACAGAGCTCTCATTGAGTGTAGATTGTGTTGTTGGCGTAAGTGGTTGTGTGAAATGCAGTCTTCTATGATGTGTTTAATGGTATGGGGTGCTGTGTTACATCCCGGGCAGGCGTCGACAACGGAGTCATCCAGTCTCTTCTGATAGCTCAGGAGAGCTGGATGGTGTCCGCATCTCAGCCTGGCCAGGTGGACTCTGTCCTCGCGAGGAAGGGAGGATTCGGAAGGATGGATTTCGGGAGGTCGTGCATGCAGCTGCGTGTTGTCTGAGAGTGAGTGGATGGATCGGTGAGAGATATGAGTATGGATGTGCTTCTGGAAGTTGGTTCGGGGTGGGCGAGGACAATAATTGTGTGTGATACCGTGTGCTGGGTGTTGTTTTGATATTTCTTGGTGTCTGTGGGTGTGTTGCCATGTAGTTTAGTGGGTGGTCTTGGTTCGTGGAGGCTGCTGCCAGGAATTGAGTGCCTCTCATGTCCAGATGGTCTTTGACTTTGAGGATTTTGGTTTCTTGATGTAGGTGATCTGTGGTGCAGTAGCTGTGCAGCCTGTAATGATCTTCAGGGCTTTGTTTTGAATAGTCTGTAAGGTCTTATGTGTTTCAGCTAGGTTAGAAGCCCAGGCTGGGCTTGCGTATTCCATCACTGATCTTATGTATTGTTTATATACTGTGGTGGTAGTTTCTTTGTTGTGTCCAAATTTTGTGTGAGCAAGTGACCTGAGGGCGTTAAGTCTGGGTGTCAGTTTCTTTTTAATGTTTGTGGTGTGCTGTTTGAATGTCATATGAGTATCATATGTTACTCCTAGGATTTTGGGTGTGTGTGTATGTGTTAGGGGTGTGTTGTTTATGGTGAGTTGAGGGATGTATTCGTGTTCTCCTGTCCAACTTGTGAGCAGGGTTGCTGATTTCAATAAGTCATGTGGGGGTGAGGGGAGCAAAGACCCCCATCAACCCATCCTGTATCCAAAGGCAAAAAAAAATGTAGCCTATATTTACTCTGAAAATTACTTACATCAGAGTGTTTTAAGATTGTTGGATAATGGGAGAAATAAAAAAATCCGGGGATTGTAACTAATATCAACTACTGTAGGCCTATTATGATAAAAATTAGGCTACCTAAAACCCAAAAGAAAAACCATGGGAAAATTAGAGGTAGTTTCGGACTTTCGGTTAGCCTATAACCTATTTTCCAAAATTATATAGGCCTAGCAATGAAGAATATGATGATAGGAACCCAAAACTGATATTAGAAATTTGGGGATGGATGTAGTTTTCGGGTGTACGGTCGTCATGTTGTGCGCTCGCAGTTACGTTCCCATCTATTTCGACGCTATATTTTCTGCTATTTGCCCACTGTCATTACTATATGAATATAATTACTATAATACATAATTAGGCAAGTTAAAATGAACTATGAGAAGAACATAGTAAATAACTGTGAAAGTGACCCTAGATTATTTTATAAATATATAAACAGTAAGTTGAAGGTAAAGAAACAAATTACTAAATTAAGAGTTGATGCTAGGACGTATGAAAATGTATCGGACATGTGCGAGGTAATGAATAACAAATTGGGGTCAGTTTTTACTAGAGAGGAAGGTTTTGACGAACCACAGGCGGGAGTACTGGAGAGTGGTCTTAGTAAGATTGAAATAACTAGAGATGAGCTGTTATCTGCGATGAGAGGACTTGAAGTAAGGAAAGCTATGGGACCGGATGAAGTGTCTGCCTGGGTTTTAAAGGAGTGTGCAGAGCAATTAGTGGAGCCAGTGAGGGACATAATTCAAGCTTCCTTAGATAAAGGACAGGTTCCTGTTGAATGGAAAAGAGCTAATATCATTCCGATATACAAGAATGGAAACCCTGTGGACCCTCTAAACTATAGACCAGTTTCACTTACTAGTATTGTATGCAAGATTTGTGAAAAGCTAATTAGGAAGAGATGGATGAAAATGTTGGAGAGAAAGAAGATAATAACCCCAAAGCAATTTGGATTCAGAGAAGGGACATCTTGTGTTACCAGTTTGCTATGTTATTACAGTAGGGTGATAGATGTACTCCAAGAAAGAGGCGGATGGGTGGACTGCGTCTACTTAGACCTTTCCAAAGCATTCGATAAGGTACCACATAAGAGATTGTTATCTAAGCTTGAGATGCTAGGATGTGTCAGGGGGAGTTTGCTGAAATGGATGGAGAGCTATTTAACAGATAGGGAAATGAGGACCAACATTAGAGGAACTTACTCATCGTGACCCTAGATTAGGGGATTATTAGTAATAGGGGAGAGCATAGGGTGAATCTAGATGTGAGGCTGGATGGGGAAATATTGGAACAAGTAGAGTGTTTTAAATATCTAGGAGGAACGATAAGCAGGAGTGGAGGTATGGAAGTGGAGGTAAAACAGAGAGTGTGTGAAGGAAGGAAGGTTTTCGGAGCAATGGGAAGTATGTGGAAGACGAGAAATCTCGGAGTGAAAGTAAAAAGTGCACTGTATCAAGGAATTGTTGTGCCAACAGTGATGTATGGGGCTGAGACATGGGCTCTGAAGAAAAAGGAGAAAAGAGGCTGGATGTGATGGAGATGAGCTGCTTGAGGAGTATGTGTGGAGTTACTCGTAGAGACAGGTTGAGGAATGAAGAGATACGTAGGAGAGTGGGGCAGCAGGAACATTTGTCAGCCAGAGTGGACAGAAGGGTGCTGAGTGGTTATGGTCATGTTGAACGAATGGGAGATGAAAGGCTTACAAAGAGAATATGTGAGTCAGGTACAAGGGAGATAGAAGGGCAGGAAGACCCCCATTGAGATGGAGAGACTGTGTAAGAAAGGCTTTGGATGATAGAGGAATGACTATAGATCAGGCAGGGGAAGTGGTGGTGGACAGGAGTGAATGGAGAATGCTTGTGAATAGTTGAGTGAACACGTGGTCATTTGGAGTAAGGGGTCGGGCACAAGTTGGACTAGATAATAGTCCATCAGGCGCCTGGCCCGGGGAGACGATTAATATGAAGGGTGCGCCTGGAAGTGTGGTGGGAGGGCTTGTGGCTTTGGCTCCGCTGCATGTCTGCCTGCCGAGATCGGAACCTCTCCGGGTGGTCGGGGGGCCGGGGGAGTGCTGGAGCGACCTTGGTGACCCTGGTCTCTGGGTCTTCTCCTGGGTGACCTGGATGTGTGTGAGTTTGTGCTTTTTATCTGTGTTTATTTGTTGTTTTATGTTGTTTTTGTGTTTTCCCTGTTCTTGCTCTGTCTTGAGTCAGCTACCCCCAAAATGGGGATTGGGCCTGAGCATATAGATAGATAGATAGATAGATAGATAGATAGATAGATAGACTCATCGTGGCGGAAAGTTGAGTGGTGTGCCGCAGGGATCTGTGTTGGCACCTCTCATGTTCCTTATGTACGTGAATGACCTGCCGATAGGCATAAACTCCTACATGTCAATGTTTGCAGATGACGTAAAAATTATGAGACAAATAACAAATAAAAGTAGTTGTGAGGAGCTGCAAGGGGATTTAGATAAAATATACGAATGAGCACCAAGTGGAAAATGAAATTTAATATAAGTAAATGCCATGTGTTAAATATGGGAAGAAGTGTGAATAGACCAAATTGGGAGTACAGGATGGGAGATAATATAATTAGCAAGGCCAAAAAAGAAAAGGATTTAGAGTTGATTATACAAGATAACTTGTCGCCAGAGAAACATATTAACAAGCTCTTTAGCGGAATGTATGCAATGGCCGGGAGTATGAAAGTTGCTCTGAACTACTTGGATGAGACCATGGTAGCGAAAATTATGAAGAGTATGATTAGACCAAGATTGGTGTATGCAGCAGTGGTGTGGTCCCCGCATCTAAAGAAGCATATTCACAAGTTAGAAAGAATCCAGAGAGCAGTTACTAGATTGGTTCCAAGTCTCAGAGAACTGCCATATGAAGGGAGGCTAGACAAATTAAATCTACCGAGTCTAAAAGAGAGGAGAGAGAGGGGAGACATGATAATGATGTACAAATGCACCCGGGGGCTGGAGAGGCTGGATAGGGAGGATATATTAATTATGGATACAGGAATAACTAGAGGCCACAGCTACAAAGTAAAAAGACCTACCTGCAAGAACGATATCAGGAAGTTTAGCTTCCCCTATAGATGTATTGACAAATGGAATGGGCTGGAGGAGGTGGTAGGGGCAAGGAACATCCATATTTTCAAGAAAAAATTGGATAAAAGTAGACTGAGAGACGGGACAACACGAGCTTAGCTCAACTCCTGTAAACTACAATTAGGTAAACAATTAGGTAAATTATAGGTTTGACTCCTGTAAGGAGATAAAGAAAACCTAATATTTAGTAGTGGCCCCGTAATCATTGACGAACATGCCTATTACATAAGGCATCCTCTTCAAACACTAATCCGCCGTAGTTTTGAATCTACCGCGCAGAGCATTTAAAAACTGAGGAGCCTTCATCATGAGCGCACGCGACCTCACTCATGGCTTCAGTCATTATGAATTGGGTTCTCACTACGAAAAAACTTCGTAAAAATAAAAACAAAAAGAAAATAAGAATAACTATCCAATAAGCTTTCCATCATATCGTGGATGTACTTGTGTGGATTTCTGACCAGACGCTGATTCAGGCGTCATTCTTCCTTCACTGACATATCAAGTAAACCAAAATCCTTAATACATCAACGAATGGGAAGGGGACGGTCGGGAGGGCCCCAGTCGTCAATGATTACGGGGCCACTACTAAATATTAGGTTTTCTTTATCTCCTTACAGGAGTCAAACCTATAATTTATTAGTGGCCCCTCCATCATTGACGAACATGCCTGATTTCTAAGACTGGAGGGGGACATTCGTAATCATATCATAACTCTAGAAAAGCAGATAATAAAAACAACCACATAGTATTCTTACTTTGAAAATATATTTAATTAACAGCGTAGCCGAACAAATACAAGAAAAAGGGGGTTCAGGCAGGTGCGTGCTTCAAAGAAGCCTGCCTGACAAAAAATGGTAACCCTGAAGATTCTGAACACAGATCTGTAGTTACAAAGGCACCCCACTCAACGAGTGGTGACAAAAAATAACAAGTTATAAGTTTACATGTGCACATAATAAACCCCAACATAAACTTGGAGATAAATTGCAAAGGAACTCCAATAATCTAAAACTAAATTGCTTTCGCAGCTAAACTACTCTAACAACACCGTTGTTTTGTACTTAACATTGTACTAGCACAATTTCTCACTGAGAAATTTTCATAACACATTTTAACCTTAAATTGTATCACAGCTCTCATACTCCGGCGGGGTCTAGGGTGTCCTGTGTCACTGACTGCACCCCCCCCCCCCCTTTCCCATGAAAGTAAACAAAAGTGACTGCAGGGCCGCCTAGACCCTCTGCCTTAAAGCTATACATGGTAAGGAAGGTTTGTCTAGAGCAACTGACAAGTATCTAGACAGAAACGTATGATTAGACGCCCACAACTGCGTGGACGCTATGTCTTCAACTGAAAAAAATTTCAGGAATCGTGGGCCCGACCCACAACGCCGGGATTACTTTCTTTAATGACTTCTACCAGAAGAGAGGCTAATCGCCGTTTAAGTAAGCGTTTACCCGTACTTGCTACCCATAAAGCACCTTGGGGGTTGTGAGGAGCTACTCTCAAATATTTGGTTAGAGCTTGTACTGGACATAAATTATGATGCACCTTTCCCCTTTTTAACGCCGGCACCGTGAACTCAGAAAACACGTGAGCACTATGCTCATTCTTGGCTACAAAACCGGGGGAGGGTGCAATGGAAATACATTCATTAAGTCTACCAAACCTAAGACAATTAGGTGTGTTGCTCATCGCTGCCAGCTCAGACACTCTGTTTCCGGTGGCTAAAGCCAAAAGGAAAACCGCCTTTTTTAAGATTAATGCAAAGTCTGCAGTATTTTGGTACAGACGAGAGTGAAGCAAAGACAAAGCTTTGTCCAGAGACCAAGTAGGCATGAGCTGACGGGGAGGTGGGCGGAGTTTAAAACATGCTCTCATAAAACCTGTTTCCTCCGCCACCGGTATGGAGAGACCTGTAAGGTCTAAAAAGGGCACTCTAATCGCAGTTAAGTGATTTTTTAATGTTACCACAGATAAACGTTTCTGCTCAAACAGATAATTTAAATAATTAAAAACTAATGCCACTGAGGGTACAGTTTGTTCTGTCCTAACGATCCAAGAAGTAAAGGCTTGCCAATGTGATTGATACTGTCGTTTTGTAGACTGAGTATATTGATTAAGTAATTTATTTGTCACATCTCTACCGTATGGTGCTAGCCACTTGGCCTCCTGAATGTCCATAATGCAAAAGTCAGCGAGGTCGCGAGGTTGCCAATCGCGTCTAAGTGGAAATACCCGACCGGGAGCGATACCGGGTCCGGGCACCACATTTTCAATTGCTGGTACCACAACTGCGCCGGCCACAGTGGCGCGATTAGCGAGACTAAGCCTCGATAATCTCGTAGTTTGTTCACTACGTGGCACATTAGTGACGCATCTGGCGGCGGAAACAGATAGATGGAGCTCCATCTGTTCCAGTCTGTCACTAGGGCGTCTGGCCCCCCTGCCGGCGTTTTCGCCCGGCGGGTGAGGTATAGATGGAGTTTGTGAGTCTCCTCGGACGCAAAAAGATCCACTTGTGGATGGGAGAGCTCTGCAATCATTAGGTTGAAAATGGGTTGCTTGAGCTCCCATTCTACTGTCGTGCTCTGTCGCCGGGTTAGAGCGTCTGCCCAGACGTTCGCTACGCCTGGGAGATAAGAAGCGTGCAGATAAATATCTAGACTGTTGGCTAGAGCAAAAATATCTTCTGACACGTTTAGCAACTTCCTTGACCTCGTTGACCCTTGTTTCTGAATACAGTGGACTGCATTCAGATTGTCCATTCTGAAGGCCACCGACTTGTCCCGTAACGCCGGGCCGTGAGCCTGAAGGAAATATAAGGGGACTAGTAATTCTTTGACATTGATGGACATTGATGTGCGAGATTTCTAAGTGGGACCAAAGCCCCTGACCCTGGTGCCCCTGATTTGACTGAAATCCCCAACCTATTGTGCCTGACGCATCCGTGTCTACCCATACCGTTGGTGGAGGAGAGGTCCATGACATTATTGAGTGCAATGTTTCCCTCTTCGCCCAGACCGCTAGCAAGGTGTGGATTAATTTCGGGATGGGCCATAATTTTCCCGCCGGTAAGAGCGGGAAATATTTGTTGCCTTCCAATATTAATCGTTTTACTTTCAACCGGCCCAACTTGACAGTTAGTTGAATCCAGTTGAGAGAGCCGACCAGAGACTCCCAGACCCTCCGTGTCGTAGTCAGACTGTGAAGAAACCTGAACAGTTTCCTGCGAAACCTGTTGCGATTGTCCACACTCTGACTCAGAGTGAGAGCGGCGGTGTCCCAGACCAGCCCTATCCACTGAATTACTCGTGAGGGAACAAGGTTTGACTTTACCAGATTTACCTTGAAGCCTAGAGTTTTGACATGATTCAAAATGATATTGACATGTTTTATGCATAATTGTTGTGTCTCTGCCCCCACCAGCCAGTCGTCCAGATACCACAACACTCTGATCCCTTGTTTTAACAATGGCATCAGGGCTTGCCGGACTATTTTTGTGAATAATCGAGGTGCTAGGTTCAAACCGAACGGCATCCTCTGAAAAACAAAATTTTGGTGCCTGATCCGTAAGGCCAAAAACCTTTGAAATCTTTTGTTGACCGATACGTGCCAATAGGCGTCTGTCAGGTCTAGTGAACACATCCAACCTCCCGGCGGAAGTGTTAGCCTGATTTGGTGTACTGTTAACATTCTGAAAGATTCGTTGTGAATGTGAAGATTCAGATAAGACAGGTCTACGACCGGCCTCATCTGAACACTGTCCCTTTTGGGAACCAAAAATAGTTTGGACGTGAATACAGGGTAATTTGGGGGGACCGGGATGATGACATTCTTGGCAATCATTTCCTGGGCTAGTGACTCCACCTCTAAAGAAACAAAATTCGCCGTTGTCGGCTGACGTAATCGAGGTCGCCGGAGCCACTGCCAAGTGATACCTTTGCGTGCCACCATCCGTGCCCAAGTGTTTAACGGCCATGCTTGGTGACACGTTCGGAACGACCCAGTTAGCAGACAAGGGTTCGCCGGCTGTACTACCCTCGGTTCCTCCGGCCTTAAGGTAGGCGCCGGGAGTGAGAGAGACTTTAGTTTTTTGATGGTGGGGTTGGTGCTGGCCGCTTCGCCGGCTGGCTGGTGTTGGTCGAAGACTGGCCCTGACCTGGTTTATTTTGGCCGCGTCCTCTCTGACCTGAAAACCTATTCTGTCTATGCCTGTACTGACCCTGGGGGGAGTGGGAGGACTTAGGCGGAAGAAATGGTTTAGATCCCCCTGGCTGGGCTTTAGTAGTAGGCCTGGGTATGGGGAAGTTAAATGCAGGTTTCTTAGAAGGTGTGGGACTGTGCTTAACGGCCTGTGCCATATTGAACACCGTTCGCCATACTTCAGGGGACATTAAAGAAGGGGTAAGTACTGGTGACATCACCACCTGGTTAGCAATGCGCTCAGGTAGCTTGCGAACTAACGACATCCTAAGATCTTGTCGTGCTCGCACCGCCTCAAGCAAGGCGGTGCGTATGTCACCTAAGGATTGGATTGACGACTGAAGAATCAGTCGCCGGGATAACTCAACCGATCTTCGAGCATCCGCGTCTGCGATTGCCTGAGTAGATCGTAGTAAAGACTTAGCCACCTGCTGAGATACTATGTACTGTGAAAACAGGCGAAAAGCTTTTCCTCGTAGCCTAAATTCTCTGTCTAGGTGAGTAGGGGTAGGGGTAGTGAACGGGTCCTTCAGTTCACAAAGATTAATCTTAGGGGCAGCTAGGAATGCAAACAAAGCCGCCGGGACTCCGCCGGCAGAACCCACCGGCATGGAAAACCATGAATGTGAGTCCTGAGGGATCTGGTGGGAAGATTTAGAAGTGAAAGTGGTTGCAAAGTTTTGAGCCTCTACCTCCCAATCCACCCAAGGTCCTGGACCCAACTGTCCCACCTTCAAAACTGGATTAGCTGCGTCGTCTGTGACGGTCCGTAAATCTAGTTCAGGAGTAAGAGCTGACAGAGTCTTAATATCATTAAACCCATCCAGCTTAGACCAGTCTGAAAATAGTTTTAAAGCTGAGGCAGGGGGTAAAGCAGGCTTAGAAGCATACACAAAATAATCCTGGTGATAATAACTAGGTATAGCCTTAATGTTTACGTCCAGAACATTACCTAAGGCATCCATGGCCCTTAATTTCTTTGACTTGTTGCCCTGGATAAACCACTCACGCGGTACCGGGAGTTCCCCTGACAAGGTAGGTTGGGCAAGCTCTGGTTTAGAGGGGTTCAAAAGAACCCATGACTCGTCTGGCCCATAAAGGAGGGGCATAGCTACCTTTCTAAGAGGTGCTTTGTCTAGAGGGGGTGGATTAACATCCGTTATGACCCTGACATTTGAAGTTGTCAATGCCGCCGTGGCAGGCTTAGTGCTCCTTGCAGGTGACAGAGTAGGAGGGTTAGGAATCTTAGATAAATCAATTGACGTCATCAGAGGCCGTACCGTAGAGCTTGTCGAGGGAGCCCCCAAGTCCATTGTGGGGTTTTCTTGTTGCTGACCAAAAAAATTTAGATAAAGCATGAGTAAGCAACCCATCAATTTCTTGTGCTGTAACAAACTGGTTAGATGAAGAACTTATAGGAGAATCATTATTATCTCTTGCGGCGTCCAAGCCTGAGCCTGACCCTTGTCCTTCCATATCCGAAATTATTGAAACTTCGTCTTTTTCCTCCCGATCCTCCTGAGACGACCCCGCCGAGGCAGGGGTACCTTGTTTCCAAGATAAGTCTGGGATAGAGGATGGGGTCACCGCGTCCCTGTGGACGTCGGCTACTGTGTGACTCGTATGAGTCGGACGTGGGTGGTCAGACCGTGGTTGGGCAAACCGCCAAACACCAAGGCCCTGGCCTACGCTCTCTTGAGAGTCTGAAACATTCTCAATTATTGACCCTCCTGAACTTTCCATTTCCAGGGTTAAAATATTAATTGGCAACTCCTCTTTAGGGACAGGTGCTGCACTGGACTCAGAGGCCCTAACACAAACTTTGTCAGGTGTAGAGGTACGATGAGATGCACTAGACTTAGGGGAATGTCGAGAGGACTTCCGATGTGAATCCTTTTTTGAGGATTTATGGCTGCGGTGTGACCGCGAACTAGTCTTAGATCTGGAAGAATCTCCGCCGTGACCACTGGTGGAATCTTCCGTCTTACTCTTCTTACTCTCCGGCGAAGAGGCCCGACTAGAAGACTGTTGTCTGAGAGGTGACCTTGACCTAGATCTCGCCTGCGATGAGGAGGCGGATGCCGGGGGTGTAGGCTCTCTCGGGCGTTTAGTTGTAGTCGCAGACGATACAGAACCCTGACTAGTCTCCATCGGCTTAACACTCGTGACTCTAGAGGAACGTTTAGGGGGAGGGTGTTCTGACAGCAATCTATCCCAAAGTGGGACGTTGTCACATTGAAGTGACTTATGCGCGACAATGGTAGTGTAGGCCGACATTTGTTGTCGAACCTCTCTCAACGCTACCGCCGCGGTCTTATCGTTATCACAAAGGACTTTAACAGCTAATTGAGAACAAAAGGAACAATTATGCATCACCCAGAGACCCCTTGAACGGTCTAGACATTTAACACACCTTATGCAAAGGGTGTGTGCAAAAATAGGGATACCAGCACAAGTAGGGGTAATGCACAGGGCAAAAACTGGGGCCACGGTAGCCATGACAGAGACTGGTGGGTGAAAACTACCGCCGGGTCTGTATTGGTCCGCCGGAGCTCAGCTCTGGAAAAAACAAGAAAATTTCCAGGAATTAATGCTCATAAGGGTAATCCAACATGATCGCACACCAGTGTTAATAACCCGCCGGGTAACGAGATGCAAAGACACAACTAACACATCTCGCCACGCGGCGGGGTGTAAAGTCTAAACAAATCTTTTGCTAAAGAAAGTGAAGAATAACCTCTGATATAATGGTCCAGCATGGCACTTATAGTCTCTCGGAGGAGGTGACTGTCTCAAGATTCAATTTTGTAACAAAGCAACCCCCCAAAAAGACGCCGGCCCTTGAATTATTATAGTAGAATAGCCCAGGGCAGGATGATACGAGATCTAATGTTTAACGAATTGTCCCAAAAGATCGCCGTAAGATCGAAGGCGGCGATACCTGATAGTATCACTAAATTAAATAGGTTAAAATGAATTTTGTAAAATTCCTTAATTCCTCCACCTAGGAGCACCCGCCGGGTGTGAGAATCGATATATAACCTAATTGAACCTTCAATCGCCGTAAATAGTAAAGGCAGCGATACACAGAGTATCACTATAATGGATCGGTTAACTAACTGGAAGATCTAAGTCGTTCATCTCACCCTACCCAGGTGCACCCGCCGGGTGAGAAGTTTTAAAAGTTAACCCCATAAGTTCCTGTCCCCGCTTCTTTGTAAAAGATCGCCGGGGAGGAAAGCCTAAACAACAGCTAGGTTTTTTCATGTGGTTGTCGTAAAACCAGGTAGAAAAAACTCCTAAAACGTATGTCCACAAGGACGCCGTTTTATATGGATGGGTACAGCCATCCCGCCGGGAATCAAAGGAGGCCTGAAACCAGGCACCCACAGAGACGCAGTCCTGGAGAGCCACAGACACCCCACCCGCCGGGGATACAAGCCAGTGTCAACAACCACGTGTGGCCCAACACTGCTCTCGGCCAGGATTTTTTCACGGTGAAACCGAGAAAAAACCCGCCGGAAGGAAACCCACCCTGAACAGATACCATCTGAACAACACACGACACGAGGATAGCCACGCACGGCTAACCCAAGGTCACAACATAATCCGTGGAATTAGCCAATACACAACTAAACCAGGAAACAATTATAGTCCGAGGAATTAGCCAATACACAACTAAAACCCGGATACACATGACACAGTAGGGCATATTTATAAATAATAACACTAGTACATGTGGCAAAGCTACGAGCGGCTGGCTAGGCCTAGGCAGACGGCATAAAAAACAGTTGAAATATACACACACACTGGAAATATCACAACAGGAACCACCGCCAACACACCACCGAGCAATAACTTCCAACCCAGGGAAGACTGACTCGGGACCCAGAAAAAACTTCACTAAGTGAAGAAAAATACGCTGGGAACGTCAGAAAACACAGCTTACCTCATCAGAAAGATAAAAGGCAGCAATAATTAACGCGTAGTGAAAGCCGCCTGCATCACAAACTAACTCAACTGTGAAAAAGTTCACATGTCCACAACGTGACCACGAGGGTACATCCGAAATAGATGCCCCATACACTCGACCCAAAATACACTGCACTGCGGGCAACCAGCCCAGGACACTCCTGCTACGCCTATCCTAACCTTACTCGATACATCCCGGAGTAAACAAATGAGAAAAAACTCACTAGGAACGCAACGAATGCGGAACCAGCGGAGCGTGGGGAGGCACGTCCGGGCGGGCTGAGCGCAGAGCAGAGAAGGAAGAATGACGCCTGAATCAGCGTCTGGTCAGAAATCCACACAAGTACATCCACGATATGATGGAAAGCTTATTGGATAGTTATTCTTATTTTCTTTTTCTTTTTATTTTTTACGAAGTTTTTTCGTAGTGAGAACCCAATTCATAATGACTGAAGCCATGAGTGAGGTCGCGTGCGCTCATGATGAAGGCTCCTCAGTTTTTAAATGCTCTGCGCGGTAGATTCAAAACTACGGCGGATTAGTGTTTGTAGAGGATGCCTTATGTTATAGGCATGTTCGTCAATGATGGAGGGGCCACTAATAAATACTAGGTTAGGTTAGGTTAGGTTGTTTGGTTAGGCTAATGTATTTTTTTATATCCAAAGGCAGTCAAAATAGACGGGAACATGATGGGAAAGGTCCGACGCCACTACGCGTAGTGTAAACAAGGCTGGCGGTACGCCCGCACTTAACATTCTAGCCAAAATTTGGGGATGGATGCAGTTGCCGGGTGTACGGACGTCATGTTTACATAGGGCGATCGCCACGGTTAACTTCGCGTCTATTTTGACAGCGATTTTTTCGGTTATTTGCCCCCTGCTGGCAATAGGCCTATATATGATGATGACAATATGCCATGGGGGGATCCAATGGCATTCAAAATAGACGGGAACATGATTGCAAAGGTCCGACGCCTCCCCCGCCGCCGTCATGTTTACATTTGTCGATCGCCGTAGTTAAGTGCGCATCTATTTTGACGGCGATTTTTTTCGGTAATTTGCCCCCTGCTGGCAATATATAGCCTATGATGATGACAATATGTCATGGGGGGGGGGGCCCCCCCCCCTCAACGTATTATTGTATCCAAAGGCAGTCAAAATGGTCAATATAAAGGAGCCGAACCACAGCTGGGATCTCATTTCTAATGGTAATTTTGGGTTCCTATAATTTTATGCTTCATTGCTAGCCTATATACTTTTTATCCACCGGAAAATATTTTTCTTTTCTTGGCTTTAGGCTATTTATTTTTGTATTTTTTTTAGCATTAACCTAACCAAAAATCCTAACCTAACCTAGCTTTGGACATTGATTAGAAGAAAGAAACGATTGTGGGAAAGACTAAAATTGTTAAAAAAGAACAGGGGGTCTAGTATAGAAGCTAAAGAAGTGGATCTGGAACGCAGACAAATAAACAATAAAATAAGATGGGAGACAAGGAAGGAGAGGAAGTGAGAGATTGCTAGAAATGTGAAGGATAATCCAAAAATATTCTGGAAGTACATTCAGGAAGAGTTAACAAGAAGAGTAGGGATCCCAGAGCTGGTAGGGGGGTTGGATGATGGGAGTAGAGCGGAGACTGATAAGGAGAAAGCAGAGGTGCTGGGGAAATACTTTGGGGGGGTACTAACAGTGGAGTCGGATGATGCAGTGCCTACTATTCCCATCAAACAGGCACCAGCACTAGAACTAATAGTTTTCCCATGCTAGAATAAGAAGGGCTATAGAAAAAATGAACAGAAGTAAGTCCCCGGGACCGGATGGGAATTATAAAGAATTATAAAGGAAGGAGGCGAGATGTTGGTAGAGCCATTGAAAATGTTATTTGAGGTATCGTTTAATACAGGACAAATCCCGATGGACTGGAGAGTGGCGAACATAACAGCTATATTTAAGAAGGGAAAGAGAAATGACCCAGGAAATTATAGACCAGTCAGTTTGACAAGTGTTGTGTGTAAACTAATGGAAATGGTAATTAGAGAAGGAATAATGGAGCACATGAAATCAAACCAACTTTTCAGTGGGAGACAGTTCGGATTCTTGCCGGGGAGGTCAACGGTACCGTACTACAGCTAATTAAGGTGGTAGATAATTGGATGCAAATTCTAGAGGATGGTGATGTAATAGACGTGGTATATTGCGATTTTATGAAGGCCTTTGATAAGGTCCCACATAAAAGGTTAATAGAGAAAGTTAGAACCTATAATATAGGGGAGAAATGTGTGAAATGTGTGAAAGATCGGAGACAGAGGGTACTGGTGAATGGAATAGGCTCGGGGTGGAGGGAAATTACAAGTGGGGTACCTCAGGGATCTGTGTTGGGACCACTACTGTTCGTTATATTTATCAACGACTTACCTGAAGTTATAACTAATGGAAGTGAGGTATACCTGTATGCGGATGACACTAAGCTGTATAGAAGAGTGAGGAGTAAGGAAGATATGGGTTTGCTTCAAGGAGATGCGGACAGTGGCGGATCAAGATGGGGGGGGCCGCCCCCCCCTCAGTGACTAAAATTGCGCCCTTACATCTGATATATACTGCATTTTATCTGAAATACAATACATATAAAGTTATGGCGCCCCTCATGTATATATATCAGCCCCCCACTTAAGCCTGAGCTGGATCCGCTCCTGGATGTGGAGGGCATGAAGGGATGGTCTGAGCATTGGTTAATGTCTTTTCATCCAAAAAAATGCAAGTACATGCGGATTGGGACAAGCAAGATAGACAAGGTAGGATACAGTATGTATGAAGCGATGGATGAAGTGAATGCAGAAAAGGATATAGGAGTAGTGATAGACAATAAGTTAAATTTCTCAGAACATTTAGCGGAAAAGATAAACAAAGCCAATAGAATTGTAGGGCTGATAAGGAGGACATTTGTGTCACTTGACGAAGAAATCTTCAGGAATCTCTATACAGCGCTGGTTAGGCCACACCTGGAATATGCGAACCAGCTGTGGGCTCCATATATGGTAAAGGATATAGAAGCAGTGGAGAAAGTGCAGAGGAGAGCTAGCAAGCTAGTACCAACGTTGAAAAAACGCGGGCTATGAGCAGAGGTTGAGGACACTGGGGCTTCCGACACTGCCATATAGGAGAAAGAGAGGGGATATGATAGAGACTTTTAAGATAGTGTCAGGAAAGTATGATGAGGATGTGTGTGAAGGTATCTTCTTGATGCGGGAGGGAACAAGAACGAGAGGACACTAAGAAAATTTACAAAGAAAGTTCTTTGCTTGAGAAGGCAAAGAACTCATTTTGTGATAGAGTGGTAAATGAGTGGAACGCACTGCCCCAGTATGTAGTCGATTCCGAATCAATAAAGGAGTTTGAAAGTAATCTTGATAAAGCATGGGGAAGACAAGATTTGAAGTTTGATTATAAAGCAAAAATACAGAATAGTAAAAATGTTGCGTCTGCTACCGCCGCCGCCAACACCGTGAACGACCGCAGCAGTGCAAGTACTGGTACTGAGCTGGATACACAGGCCTAGTTTGCCTTTTTCCAGAGGATCTACTGTAAGAAACTGTAAGAAACTAACCTAAATGTATTTGGGGGCTATTAGGTTAGGTTTTTTGGGCAAGAATGTAGTTACCGGGTGTACGCGGACGCTCACCATCATGTTCCCGTCTATTTTGACTGCCTTTGGATACAAAAATACATTACCCTAACCAAACAACCTAACCTACAGTAACCTAACCTAGTATTATAGATTTATAAGTATTTATTTTATTATAAGTATTTATAGCCCCCCTGGGGGTTAGGGAATAGAATATGCCCCACGTGCCTTCTGCGTGTCGTAAGAGGCGACTAAAGAGGTTGGGTCGGTGGGCTTGCGACCCCCACCCGGAAAAAATATCTAAGCAAAGAAAAACGAGCGAACAGCCTCGGATGCGGACGGAACCAACGTTGACGAACCACGACCGACTAAGGACATGCCTTCGGACATTCTGAGAATGGCTACGTGGAATGTTAGTGGCATGAATGATGGCACAAAAGAGAGAGAGGTTCTGGAAGTGTTAGTGAATGCCAGGCTGGATGTATGTGGAATGACAGAGACCAAATGGAAAGGTTCAGATGTGAGAGAATGGGAATGTGGAATGGGTGTGTGTGCTGGAGTGAGTGAAGGAACAGCGAGAGAAGGTGCATGTTTGTTTGTAAGTAGCAAATGGAAGGAATGTGTAAGAGAGTATGGGTCTGTGGGTTCAAGGATTGTGTGGGTGAGAATGAAAGTAGGAATACAAACGTGGGTGATTGTATGCGTGTATGCCCCGACAGAGGATATACTTGAAAGAAAGAAAGAGGAGTTCTGGATGAATGTGGAGGCGTGCCTGGAGAAGTTTGACAAGAACGAAAGAATATTTCTGATTGGGGATATGATTGGTAAGGTGGGTGATAGGAAAGTTGAGGGAGTGGTGGGAGGGTGGGGGTACCATCAGAGGTGAATGGGAATGGTAGTGCACTTGTGGACGTATGTGTGGGGAGGAGGCTGTGGATAGCCAACACCTTCTTCCGACACAGAATGATCCACAGGTACACGTGGAAACGGATGTTGACGATGAAGGATAAGACAGTGGTGGAACGAAAGTCATTGATTGATTATGTATGTGTGGATGAACGAATGAAGAAATCTGTGATGGATGCTAGGGTGTATAGGGGTATTGGAGGGGGTCTGTCTGATCATTATGTAGTGGTAGCTAAGGTTAGGATACAAAAGAAGTGGGTGAGGAGAGCGGGAGGGAGGCGAGAGGAGGGTGGAATGGTGAGGAGGGTGGAGAGGTTGCAGGAGGAGGAAGTCAGGGAGGAGTACAGGAGAGCAGTGGAAAGACGACTAGGTGGGTTCGACCTGGAAGTTATGGAGGAAGTGGAGGAGATGAGCAAGGTGTTTAAGGATGAGATCTGTGCAGCATGTGAGGAGGTGTGTGGAGTGAGGAGAAGAGGGAGGGGAGTGAAAGGTACAGCATGGTGGACAGAAGAGGTAAGAATAGCTGTGGAAGAAAAGAAGAAAGCATATAGAGAGTGGTTGGGTAGTAGAGGGAATGAAGATTCCGAGAGACAGAAACGAGCGAGGTACGTGGAGAGTAAGAGGGTGGTGAAGAGAGTAGTGAAGGAAAGTAAGAGAAGAGTAGATGAGGAATTTGGAAGGAATCTGAGTGTAAAATGGAGGGAGAGTAAGAAACTGTTCTGGAAAGAAGTCAAGAAAGTTAGGGAAGGTAGCAAGGGAAACAGTAAGGGTGTGAAAGATAAGAATGGGAGAATGCTAGCCGAGAAGCAAGAGAGAGTCGAAAGATGGAGGGAGTACTTCAGTGAGTTGCTAAATGAAAGGAATGAAGAGCCAGCAAACATAGCTGGATATGGTATGGGAGGGAGAAGAAGAGAAGTAGTGGAGGAGGAGGTGGGGATCAGGAGGTCAGAAGTGTGGGAAGCCATGAAAAGAGTGAAGTTGGGGAAAGCACCAGGAACAGATGGAGTGTGTGGGGAAATGTTGAGGTATGGTGGTGAGATAGTGATAGAATGGGTATGGAAAATGTGCAAACTAGCATGGGAGAAGGGCAGTGCACCCGATGACTGGAAGACTGGCATAATAGTCCCCCTATATAAGGGCAAAGGGGAAAGAGGAGTGTGTGGTAACCACCGAGGAATATGTCTTCTAAGCGTAGTAGGGAAGGTATACAGTAGGGTAGTGATTGAGAGAGTGAGAGTGAGAACGGAGAAATGGATAGGCGACGAGCAGGGAGGTTTTAGGAAGGGAAGAGGATGTGTAGATCAGATTTTTACCCTGAATTGTGTTGTGGAGAAGTATCTGGAGAAGAAACAAAAGGTGTATGTTGCCTTTATGGACTTGGAGAAGGCCTATGACAGAGTGGATAGAGAAGGTTTGTGGAAAGTACTTAGAATATACGGAGTAGAGGGCAAGTTGCTGAAAGCAGTGAAGAGCATGTATGAGGGTGCAAAGGCGGCAGTACGTGTGGAGAGTGAGCAGAGCGAGTTCTTTGACCTGAATGTTGGTTTGAAACAGGGGTGTGTGATGTCCCCGTGGTTGTTTACTGTATACCGGGTATATGGATGGAGTTATGAAAGAAATACTATCAAGAGCAGTGGATGTTGGTGTATCGCTGAAAAGGGAGGGAATTGAGTGGAAGCTACCTATACTGCTGTTTGCGGATGATACAGTTCTGATGAGTGATAATGAATGGGAGTTGCAGGGTCTGGTAAATGAGTTTGGAACAGTGTGCGAAAAACGGAATTTGAAGGTAAATACGGGGAAGAGCAAGGTTATGGTCTTCGAAAGGGGTGAAGTCACAGAGTGTGAGGTGAAGCTGAACGGTCAGGCTATGGAGATCGTCAACTCTTTTAAGTATCTGGGCAGTGTGTTGAGTAAAGATGGGACTATGGATGAAGAGGTGCGGGAGAGGGTACAACAGGGGAAGAGGGTTGTAGGAACGCTAAAAGCAGTAACAAGAAATAGGGTGGTCAGTATGGAAGTGAAGAAGTCCTTGCATGACAGTGTGGTAATCCCGACACTGACTTACGGAAGCGAAGCATGGACGTTGGTTGAGAGACTCAGACCAAGAGTGAGAGCAGTGGAAATGAATTACTTAAGGAGTGCGTGCGGAGTTACATGGAGGGATAGACAGACTAATGAGGAAGTAAGAAGGAGGTGTGGTGTGGAGGTAGATGTGCTGGAAAGTGTGAAAAGGAACAACTTGAGATGGTTCGGCCATATGGAACGTATGGAAAGCGAGAGAATGACTAAGAGGGTGTACGAGAGCGAGGTGGAGGGACAGAGGGGGAGAGGTAGACCGAATATGAGGTGGAAGGATGGAGTGAGGAACTACATGAACGAAGGCGGTGCTGGTTGGGGGGAGGGGCGTCGACTGACTGGGGACAGAGGTGCATGGGGGCGGTTCGTTCGTGGCCACCCCTTCGGGGATCACGGCGTAAGGCAATAGATAGATAGATAGATAGATTTATAGATGATTTATGTTGTATGTCGGTAGTGGTACACCAGGTAACTACATCCATCCCGTTTTTTGGTTAGGTTAGCCTAATGCTAAAAAAAAAAAAAAAGGCTAAAGCCAAGAAAAAAAGAAAAAAAAAAAATCCGGTGGATCAAAAGGGTTATATTCAACGACACTAGTGCAGCGTTATGAGAAACAATTTATTAGGGAAAATAGGCACCAATAGTTTCGCCATATTTTTCTCCATATAGGCCTAGTCCGCATGGAGGTTTTTCGTTATCAACAAATTGAAAAATACCCACTTCACAGACAAATACACCAAAAATCTAATACAGCCCCACCTTAGACAGGGTGTCAAACGACGCTGTTTTTTGGGGTGATAACGCAAATTAACTTTTTGTATAGGCTAGCCTAATGATAACAGAAACTCCCCCAACCCTTTTTTTTTATTTTTTTTATAGAAACGAAAAAGGTAAATTGACATAGCCTAGGCCTAATTTTGGTCTCCATATTTTCCATCTTGATTGCTTATAGATTGCAGGAAATACTGTTTTAGACACCTAATTTCTCAAAAAAATCACGGGGGGGGGGGGGGCATGCCCCCGGACCCCCCCCTAGAGCTCGCTCCGTCGCGCTATAGGCCTAATGATAACAAAATAATAAACCATAAGCCTAATGATAACACAATTCATATTTTGTGGATTGACACCCTGCCAGGCTGCCCACCTATAATACTAGGATAGGTTGTTGTTGTTGTTGTTCCCCAAGCTGCCTGGCCGAACAGCCCCAAGGCCCTGAGCAAGGCCAAGGCCATAACCGAGCGCCCCCACAGAACCCTCCCCGCCGACCACAATAAAGCCTGGGTGACCGAAGCCACTCCATGGCGGGGAGCTGAGGAGGGTGCGGAAATGCCCGGGAAACCAAAGCCCCACCCAGGGCCCTGTGTCCCTCCGCAGTTATGAAGAGAAAGTTGAGGGGCAAGGGAAGGTAAGGGAAGGTAGGTTAGGTAAGGTTGTTAGGTTAGGCCAATGTCCTTTCAAAGGGGTATAGGCTAGTAAACACTAGGATAGCATTAGCCTATACCCGGTCAGAGGTAAGAAGAAGTCCTTTAGTAGTCTCCTTGAATGCTACCATAAAAAGTATAGGTAGCCTAGCATTCAAGGAGACTACTGCAGGACTCTTCTTCTTCTTCTTACCTCTGACCGGGTATAGGCTATCCTAGTGTTTACTAGCCTAGGCCTATACCCAGGGTGTCAAACGAAAGCCAAGTCCGTGATGTTTAGTCTGTATTATTGTATATGTAAAGATGAAATTGTGGTTTATAGTTCAAATTATATCTTTGTAAGAGATGAAATGGCCAAAAACAATGGTATTTCATGTTAATTTTCTAGTATTCCTTCTCAAATTTTAAAGTCATCAAACAAAATTGCTCCGGTTTGACACACTGCCTATACCCCTTTGAAAGGACATTAGCCTAACCTATCCTAGTATTATAGGTGGGCAGTACCCGCTTTGACTTAGATTTTTGGTGTATTTGTCTGTGAAGTGGGTATTTTTCAATTTGTTGATAACAAAAATCCTCCATGCGGACTAGGCCTAGGTCCTATAGGCTAGGCCTATGGAGAAAAATATGGCGAATCGGTAAAAATTGAAGAGACCCCGGACAGCCTTTTTACTAGTTAATTTTAGTTTTTTGTTTATTTTTCTTTGATATACAGTGTTGTTTAACCCCTTATTGGCGGCGATCGACTTAAGTCGTGCACCAATTTGCAGCAAGTTAGGAGCATTATTAAGGCTTTTAAATGGTTAAAATAGAGTGCAAATGGCCGGGAGCGCAGCGGGCCAGACAGCCGACTCTCAGGGCTTACCGCCGCCCATTAACTCATGTTCCCTGTGTTCTCGAGAGGCCGGCAGTGTAGCCAGGAGTGAGCATAGCTGGGAAAAATATACCGCTATACGCTAAACTCCCATGTTCGTGGCACCACTGCAAGAGAACCACGAGTGCTACGTAGCTCGTTCTGGTCTCATTTTGAAGCTTTTAGCACCTAGTTTTTTGCTGAATACATTTCTTTTCATGCAGATACTTGATTGATCATTCAGGAGGGTCTGAATATGCCCAAATGAACCCAAAACACCCCGCTAGACAAGGGTTAATACCGAGGACCATCGCATTTTAGTATTTTCAAACCTAAAGCCTAACCTAACCGACGGTCTAAACCCAGATCACGTTCCCTGTTTATGGGTGCGCGACGGTCTAAATCCAGCTCACGTTCCCTGTTTATGGGTACGTGAGTAACGTGACGGTCTAAACCCAGCTCACGTTCCCAGTTTAGTTTTCGGTTAGGTTAGGTTAAGTTAGGTTAGGCTAATGTTGAAAATACTAAAATGCGATGGTCCTCGGTATTAAACAACATTGTATATCAAAGAAAAATAAACAAAAAACTAAAATTAGGCCTAACTAGTAAAAAGGCTGTCCGGGCCCCGGGGTCTCTTCAATTTTTACCGGCGAATCTAGGCTATTGGTGCCTATTTTCCTTAATAGGCCTAAATTGTTTCTAATAAAGCGGATGTAGTGTCCTTGACGATTATCAAAGTATATAGCCTAGGCCTAGCCTAGCAATGAAGCATAAAATAATAGGAACCCAAAACTTCCATTAGAAATGAGATCCCAGCTGTGGTCCGGCTCCTTTATATTGACCGTCAAAATAGACGGGAACATGATGGCAAAGGTCCGACGCCAGTAGGCCTAGCCTACACGTAGTGTAAACAATGATGGCGGTACACCCGCTCTTAACATTCTTGCCGAAATTTGTTACCTAGGCCCTATATTGTTGCGTACTTGTGTCTCCTACATTATACATATTGACCCTGTTTAATACCGATGTTTACGGCACCAGCTTTATAGGCTAGAACGAAACTCGCAAGTCGGCAATTGTTCAAAGGGTGAAACTCTGTTGAAGCAGTAGGGTAGGCTAGCTTATGTATAGGCCTAGGCTAGGACCGCTAGGTCTAATACCACTTACTAATAATTCCAGCAGTGGGAACTTGAGTCATTAACTGTTCGTTTTCCTTTAAAGATTCCATTATAGGTACCCCTCTTGTGAAGCCTTTAACTGGAATATAAATGCCCAAAACCGGGTTACGTCTTCTCTTAGTTAATGATAAACTTTTCTGAAGCCGGTCAGAGTTTCTAATAGGCCTAGACGAGTTTAACCAGGTAATTTTTTTAAATAACTGACTAAAATACGTCCATTGCATCTTCCTGCACGGCAGCACGGGTACAATTATGGAGGTAGGCTGAATTGTGCAATGTGCTGTGTTATTTGCTACCCCGTTAAACAAAGATAAACATTTGCTTAGTTCATCAGATGAAGTATTGAGGGATAAGCCTTTACAACGGCTTCAGTTCAGTCAGATCAGATAAAATAACAAAACCTCTTAGGGAAGTGCCGACGTTAAGGCAGAAAGTTAAAAATTGGGATACAAGGAAATGGCAGGAAGAGCTAGGGGAGACAAGCAGTTTAGAAATATCCTTTAAATCAGAAATAAAGGGAGAAGAGGAACTATATGATAATACAGAAGCTTCAGTCATATTATATAGGTGTAGAACGAATAATTTAAATTTAAGAGACAGGAACAGGCATGTAGGAGGAGATATAAAATGCTTACTATGTAATGCTGAGATAGAGGACATCAAACACTTTATTTTATGGTGCCCTATATATATATAGAAGAGAGAGTAAAGGAAACAGCGCTACAACAACCTTACGTTGAGGAGGAAAATCAAGTGATAGGAAATCTACTGTTCAAAGAAGAAAACCAGGAACGAGTGAAGAAGATGTTATATGGGATGTGGAGAACAAGAACCAAGAAAATGAAGGAGCTGGAATAAGAAGAAATAGATTATAATGCAACATATAGAAAAAAGAAAAAGAAATACAATATAATATAACAGAGCACGTCACAAAAGGAAAATTACAAGAACCTCTCAAGGAAGTGCTATTGTTAAGGCATTACTTCCCGAACCACAGTTCAGTTCAGTTGGAATTCGGGAAGTTCAGGCCCGCAGTACCAAACGTTCCCTTCCCTCGAAGGTATCCTTCCTTTCAAAATTCGTAGTATAGAAACATTCTTTGGGATTTGTTTGGCTGAGCGAATGCTTTCGTAAACGGTCGCCGCGACCGTTTACGTCCAATATTATTGGAATCTGAAGAGGACCTTCGACCCTTCTCTTCGATGGTCGTCGGATCCCTTCGTTTGCTAATTGAATTTTATTATGTGTATTATTGTTTCAATTCGTAAATTAAAGGTTACAGAAGACATTCTTTAATGCAAATCAATTGCATAATGTACGAAACTATTAATATATATTAATATGGGTTACAATTAGCACATTTCCAAAGACTTTAGGGAAAAACTCCATTTATTGGTCACCAATTTTCCCATGGATTTTTTTATTTTTCCCTGTTAGTTTTCATCAATATATAGTGTTTAGAAATAATTAGAACCCTCGGCGAAACCGTTTTCCCCATTATACAACGATCTTAAGACACGCCCCCCGATAGTGGGGAGGGCTATGAAGTACAGGGAAAATGAGGGGTTAAATATATTTGTTTATTAGTGGGAGCAAAACATCTCTACTACGTGGGAGCGGGTCGAAGTTGTCATCTATTAGCGGCACCACAAAGCGTTTCCCCGACACTCGCTCGATGCCCCCAAACAACCAATACTGTTTCTTGCCCAGTTCTCGTCCCACATGAAACTTTGCCTTGGTAATAAATGTTTTGTCTATCTCGACAACAATATTTGGCCCCCCAATGGGCTGCTGATTGTCAAACCAAGCACCTGTCACCTCACTACAAAAACTTCGCCAATCTACACTAGTAGTATAAGTGATTCCCAAGTTCATAATTGCCTCCCAGTGCTCAAAGTTTTTGTTTAGCCATAAATTTACATATCCCAGAATTTGCCATTGTTCAATATGAACATTTTCCAGAAATGTCCCTTTTCTGTGGGTAGTGCGAAAGCCACAGTTCCGACGAGTAGTAGTTTTATTTAACCTGACAAGCGCTAAATAGACCTAGGGGCTAGGGTAGTTATTTGTGCATTTCTAGCCTTGGATTCTGACAGAATTCGTTATATTTACAATATAGAGCATTATTTGTTTTCGGTATGCTTTTATTTTACATATATGATGTATATATGAACCTTCAAGAGTGCTAAAATAAATGGGAAAAGCATTTGGGTGGTGAAAAACGAAGATATTGGCCACCCGGTCATAATCTCAGGCGAGAGAGAGCCACAGGCAACCCTCCTCTCTCGCTGTCTGTGAGGTAACTGAGACGAGCGGGGCGGTGTGGGCCGGTGTCTGGGTGTTGCATAACGATCTTTTCTGCAACCCACTTGTGCTACATTATCGCGGGAGAGAAAAATAACCGATAAATGATGATAATAAGAGGAAAAATAGGTGATAATTGAGGAGGGGAGGGAGGGGGGAATAAGGTGGGGAAGGAGGGGAGGGGGGTGGGTGAGATTTACATGGATGAGTACTGGAGGGGAATTATCTCACCTAGAGACAAATTCCTTTGTTTTGATAGGCCCTTTTTTTATGGAAGGCTTTTTTATGGTCTTGCTTCCGTGAGGCCTATCGCGTTCCCTATAGGAAGCCTTCCGTGAGGCCTATAGCGCTTGCCGGGTTAAAAACCAATAATGACCGCATCGCCACTGGTCTGCCGGTTCATAATAGTAGCATTGGTTTGAGCACAGTTTGCAGGAAACAGAGGTAGGTAAACAACCATGCTCAGTAAAAACCTTAAGGGCTGCACTATTGTTCCTTGTAGTCTCAATAATAACTGAATGGGGGAGGGGTGAACAACCATTACAAGCGGCGTCCATGACTAAAGTGAGGAGAGAGTTAAATGAAGGTGTGTATCTGTGATTGGTTCAGTGCAATGACGTAATGAAGGTCAATAAACTCACCTGATAGGTTGCTGGTTGTATGCGTGACGGAATCTATGAGTTTAATGACGTGGTCAGAAAAACCCCCCAATAAGAATCCAGAAGTGTCTCGTGACGTATTGCGCAGGAGTTAGGAAATAAAACTCAGTATTTCCAATGAGGATTGGCAGATGGCGTGATAGTATTACAAAAGTTGAAGGATAGAGCTCTCCAGTTCACGAAAAAATGGCGTCGCTGAAACCCGCGCCGTCTATAAGAGATTATTGACAACATTTTTACGGTAGGTAGACATGTTGTTACCGTTTTTTTTAATAGGTTTTGCCGAGGGTTGAAACTAATTTTAATATGATGCTTAGAGCATATAGATTACATATCTGTCTTCAAATATGTCAAAATAATTGGTGACCAATAAATGGAGTTATACTCAATGGAACATAGAATGATAGGAACCCAAAACTACCCTTAGAAATGAGATTCCAGCTGTGGTGTGACTCGTAAATATTGACCGACGAAAATAAGGTAGCCTAGGCCCTAGTGATTCCCCAGAGGACCATTGAATTTCTCTTAGCCTAATTTCCCTTCAACCACCAATCAATTTTTGAGTTTAGGAATAGCCATGGGGTTGTGGTATGGATTTTCGCTGAATAATTGGGTTGTGCTTGGCTCTCTGGAAAAGTGGCTTGGTTATAATATCAAGCAAGCTTTTCTGTTATATTCAAGCCTAGCCCTGTTCACCTGTTCCAAGTAGATCTAGGCCTATGGCCATAAATTGTGAAATCTAACCTAGCCTATCTCTAACTCAAAAAGGGCCAGAGCTAGGATAGTGGGCTGTAAATTGCCATAGGCTATCTATCCCCTGGCTGACCCTTCCCAAATGGGAAAGGTAAAGCTTCGAGTCCTCCATTTCATAGTAAGAAATGCTTAAATTGGACATAGGCTATGAGCAATTTTGATGAGAATTTAGCCTAGGCCTAGCCTATATTGTTAAAGTAATTATCTTGATATATTAAAACTACTGAAAACAGGGTAGGCCTAGCCTAACCTTAAGAGGTTACCAGGGTTGGATTTTGGACGATGGGTTAGGCATGAGAGGCTAGTGGATTATTTAGTTTATAATAACCATGGTAACCTAATAAAACTAATCTATTTTAGCTATCCAAGCGAGGTAACCTCCGAGTTTTTCCAAAAATTTAGCAGGGAGTGTTTGGATCACAATTGTTCTCATCGGCTTTAGACATCTAGGGATAGTCACCTATCCTAGCCTAATTATAGAAAAAGATTTCATGGCTAAATAGTATTTTTTAATCTCCATGGGACTTGCATATTTAATCAACATGTAGCCTACTCTTTAAACAATGCAAAATTGTTGGCAAATTAATATAGCCAAGGTTAGGTTAGCTAATGGGGAAAGCGATTTCTGAGTTAACCTAACCTACAAATTTGGAAGAGGCCTAGGCTATGATAGGTTTCTTGAAGTAGTGTAGCCTAACGATACTGCTTACCACAGCTGCACCAATTTGCCCCAAGTTTTATACTGTACAGTTCTGCTACATGAAAAGTGCCAGGTTTTAATCTAGTACCATTCAGTGGCAGTGCAGCAATATCATAAAGTTTCGGGTTTCAAGTTAATAGTAATGTGATCACCCCCTTTGACTAGGCTAATATAGAAAACCATTTATTTTCAATACTTATTCTGCATCAAATTGACACCTGCCCTGTCTACAGTACTATACAGTACCAAAAACAGAAAGTCTAGTAGGCAGGTTTACTTTTATAAATGACTAAATATATGATGCTTGGACAATTATAGGTACCGCATAAAGAATGAACAATATATTTCATATAATTTATTGCAATTCTTACATACATAGGTACCCGTTATATAATATTGTATCATCTAATCACAACTCCTGTTGTATGCTTCCATATGGATAGGTCCATAAGACCGCTTCATCAGATTTTATTCGCCCAATTAGCCTACTACCCAGGTAAGAAAATTCACGACATTACATTATACTTGCTTGTATTTTTGGCTTGGAATCCTCATTTGGTGACCATTATTATCTATCTATTTGAGGCATAGGCCTATTTCCTGAAATAAGTCTTGCAATTGACGAGGATGGGTGTGAATGGGATATGCCGTGTGTGGGCCAGTCAGCTCTGCAGACTCGTTATCTTATGTTCATTTATGGAAGTATTTCAAGTAGGCCTAGCCCAATCAGGGAGAACATGTTAGTCCCTATTTATTGCCTACTTTAGTAGGGTAGGCTGATTAGGCCTATATTTTTTAATCCAATAGGCCTAGCCTATGTTAAAATAGTCAACGATGGCCTTTTTACCTAACCTAACAAAACATAATTCTAGGCCTAGTTAAAAAGGCTGTCCAAGGTCTCTTCAATTTTTACCACTTTTGCTTTCAATATCTGGGACTTGTTAACCTAGGTACCCTATTGTTGGCTATTTTAACATAGGTTAGGCCTATTGGATTAAAAAATATAGGCCTAGCCTACCCTACTAAAGTAGGCTATAAATAGGGACTAACATGTTCTCCCTGATTGGGCTAGGCCTAGGCCTACTTTAAATACTTCCATAAATGAACATATATAACTAGTCTGCAGAGCTGACACGCCCACACACGGCAGATCCCATTCACACCCATCCTCGTCAATTGCAAGACTTATTTCAGGAAATATGCCTCAAATAGATAGATAATAATAGTCACCAAATGAGGATTCCAAGCCAAAAATACAAGCAAGTATAATGGAATGTCGTGAATTTCCTTACCTGGGTAGTAATTGGGCGAATAAAATCTGATGAAGTGATCTACAATTTGTCAAGGCTGGCCGACATAGGCCTCAGGTGAAGGTGCCTGTACAACGGCTCCTATCAAGTTCAACATCGTCATTGAAGATATATCTAAAGTCAGTATAACTCCATTTATTGGTCACCAATTATTTTGACATATTTGAAGACAGATATGGAATCTATATGCTCTAAGCATCATATTAAAATTAGTTTCAACCCTCGGCAAAACCTATTAAAAAAACCGGTAACAACATGTCTACCTACCGTAAAACGGTTGTCAAATCTCTCTTATAGACGGCGCGGCTTTCAGCGACGCCATTTTTTCGTGAACTGGAGAGCTCTACCCTTCAACTTTTGTAATACTATCACGCCATCTGCCAATCCTCATTGGAAATACTGAGTTTCATTTCCTAACTCCTGCGCAATACGTCACGAAACACTTCTGGATTCTTATTGGGGTTTTTTTTCTGACCACGTCATTAAACTCATAGATTCCGTCACGCATACAACCAGCAACCTATCAGGTGAGTTTATTGACCTTGATTACGTCATTGCACTGAACCAATCACAGATACACACCTTCATTTAAGTCTCTCCTCACTTTAGTCATGGACGCCACTTGTAATGGTTGTTCACCCCTCCCACATTCAGTGATTATTGACACTACAAGGAACAATAGTGCAGCCCTTAAGGTTTTTACTGACCATGGTTGTTTGCCTACCTCTGTTTCCTGCAAACTCTGCTCAAACGAATGTTACTATTATGAACCGGCAGACCAGTGGCGATGCGGTCATTATTGGTTTTTAAATAAAACCACTACTCGTCGTAACTCCTCGTCGAAAACGTGGACGCATCTCTTCCCCACCTACTCCCTCCACATCTCAATAAGGTATGCAATTAGGCTTTCATACTTTCGCGGGTTTAAAAACGGCGAAAACAAAATTATTTAAGCAAAACTTGGCTCGTGTTTTAAGGTATTTCCGTAATTGTTTAATCGAAGTCCTCTTTTTTTCTAGTTATTAAAAACGTATTCTATGGTGTATTATATGATATATAGAAGCAATAGAACTGTTCAAATGACCTGGGAAGTGTATATTAAACCAAATACAAAACTTTGAATAATGAGGTAAGAGATACGAGTTTTTTATCACTTTTCATCCCAAGACCAACGGGGGTCTGGGGGCAGCAGCCCCCAGGATGCCCAGGTTAGGTTAGGTTAGGTTAGGTTAGGTTAGGTTAATGACCAGCTATGTAAATACAGTAGTGAACATTTGGTTTAGTCTGTGCTAAAAAATCCATTTTCTTTAGCAGGCCATACACTAAACAATTACCCCTTTTCACAGACAAATACACAAACAATCTGTCAAAGATGCAAATAGCGGGGGTGTGGGGGCGGCAGCCCCCACCCATAATACTAGGATAGGTTAGGTAAGGTTGTTAGGTTAGGCTAATGTCCTTTCAAAGGGGTATAGGCTTGTAAACACTATGATAGCTTAACATGAGCCAAAAATCGAAATTAGGTTAGTGTAATTTGTTTACTCTTAAAACTCGCAAAATCAGAGCCAACTTTTCCCAAAACTTGGCTCGGGTTTTCCAAAATTCGGGTTTTATGGCTTTGCAATTTCGGGAAACCTGAGCCAAATTTCTAAATGAGGTTACTGTCATTTGTTTGTCTACAAACTCGCAAAATCCGAGCCAGCTTTGGCCAAAAGCTGGCTCGGGTTTTCCAAAATTCGGGTTTTATGGGTTTGCAATTTCGGGAAACCTGAGCCAAATTTCTAAATGAGGTTACTGTCATTTTGTTGTCTAAAAACTCGCAAAATCCGAGCCAGCTTTGGCCAAAACTTGGCTCGGGTTTTCGAAATATTGGGTTTTAGGCCTTTGTAATACCTTCAAACCCGAGCCAAGTTTTGCTTGAATACGTTTGTATCGCCGTTTTACGCATTTAACCCCTCATTTTCCCTGTACTTCATAGCCCTCCCCACTATCGGGCGGCGTGTCTTAAGATCGTTGTATAATGGGGAAAACGGTTTCGCCGAGGGTTCTAATTATTTCTAAACACTATATATTGATGAAAACTAACAGGGAAAAATAAAAAAATCCATGGGAAAATTGGTGACCAATAAATGGAGTTTTTCCTTTCATTGCTATATACTTTTTAACCACCGGAAAATATTATATTTTCTTGTTTTTTTATTGTTTTTTTTTTATTGTTTTTTTTTTAGCATTAACCTAACCTAAAAACCTAACCTAACCTAACCTAAATGTATTTGGGGGCTATTAGGTTAGGTTAGGTTAGGTTTTTTGGTAAGGTTAATGCTAAAAAAAAAAAAAAAGTCAAGAAAAAAAAATATTTTCCTTATAGCAATGAAGCATAGAATGATAGGAACCCAAAACTACTGTTAAAAATGAGATCCCAGCTGTGGTGTGACTCGTAAATATTGACCTTTTCGTCAATTGAGAATGTCCTAAATACAGAATAATAAGATTAATGCAATAAACTGGGTAAATAATACACCTGGGACATCACTTTATTAAGATTCGATTCCGTCTGTACTCCCGTGAGGCTGCCCGAGGCAGTAATTTGTAAACAAAACGTTCCTCAGGTATACCAACCGTAAGAAATGCACCGCGGCGAGTTTGACAGGCTTACCAACCATACGTCCGACGGCATCGCACGAGAGATTCTCACAAGGAAGCAACTGGTACTACCACCTTCACGTGCGAGTCCTTCGTCGAAGGGATCGCACGATTATCTAGTACTGCGGGCCTAAGCATTTCTTCCTTCAGTATACTCGCTAAATCTGTTTCTCCTAAATTTAAATTTTTTATATATTTTCTAATTTCCATTGTCCATGGATCTTTTTTGTTGTTTAATTTTTCTTCTGTTATTCTTCTAAGTAAATCATTACTGTCTTCTCCTCTTAAATATTTTAAATATTTTATACTTCCTTCCATAATTCTTGCTTCCATTGTGGATGCTCCTATCTCCCCTCTCAGGGTCACTTTTTGTGCATATCTCGGTGCCCCTACTATTTGTCTAAATACCCTATTTTCAATATTTTGTAACTTGTTTATTTCTGTTTTTGTAAATCCTATTATGCTTGAGCCATACAGGACCGACGGGAGCACCACACTCTTCCAGTATGTTTTACCAATTATAATTTTGTTGCAGCTTTGTGCTATTACCGGATAGGTCATATTAGCCATTCTATTCGCTTTTCCTATTGCCTCAGATTTCTGGTCTTTGAAACAATTTCTAGTATCATTTACTTTTATTCCTAAATACTTAATCTACTTCTATTTCTTTGATATTGTTTGGTTTCTCCTTCATATTAAATATTAATATATGACTTTTATTTTTATTTATGTTTAGCCCACATTCATTTCTTATTTTAATTAGATCTTCTATTGCCTTTTCAGCCTCTTTTATTGTATGTGCCATAAGTAGACCATCGTCAGCATAGAATAGCGCCTTTATTTAAAAAAAACTCATCTGTGAATCCTTCTTTTTCCAAGTTTTTTATAATTTCATAAGTTAAAAGTTTAAAAGTGTGGTCGATCCCGTGCAGCCCTGTCTAATGCCACTAGTGACTTGAATCTGTGTTTCATTTTTATAACCTTTATTTATAATTGTGCTGTCATCAATATAAACTTTACTTATTACATTAATTATATCTGAATTTATATTATAGTCCTTTAACACTTCAATCATCTTCTCTCTTCTTACTGAATCGTACGCTTTAGAAAAATCAATAGAGATGACAATTAGTGGTTTCTTTAGTTCAAAAGCTCTCTGTAAAGATAAAGAGGTTATTTTCTATTCTGCCTTTACTTGTGAATCCACTTTGAGTCTCTCTAACCTCTTTATGATATGTTACATGTTCTTCTATTTTATTTTTAATTGCAGTTGTCATAAATAATTTATATGATACATCTGTAAGTGCCAATGGTCTTAATTCATTCACCTTTGGTTTACTTATTTTTGGTATCATCACGGTCTTTGATTTTTTCCAAACTTCTGGTATTATGCTAGTATCTAAGATTATATTAAAGCAGCTTGTCAGTTTCTTTAAACATATATCACTTTGAATAATAGCTTTATAAAACTCAGGTTTTAATGAATCCAACCCAGCTGCTTTCCTGTTTTTTAACTTCTTCAAACTCTTTTTAACTTCTCCTATAGTTATTTTGGGTCTATCCATATATTTAATATAATTATCAATCTTAAAAGCCATATCCATGTGCTCCGTTAACTCTTCTGTTACTGTTACTGTATGGATACCGGTACTATAGTTATGGTCTTCAACTACTGGTACTCCTATTCTTATTTTTCTTACTTCCCCCCCTTGTCTGTCTTGCATTTCTCTCTCCCTATCTTCTCTATATTGATTCTGAATATCTTGATTCCATACTTCGTCAATCTTATTCTCATGCATTTTATATATATTGCTCCAGAAATTCTTTAACTCCTCAGCTGCTTTTACATCTGTTAATTGCCTCCCTTGATCATTATAAATTTGTAATTCATTCTTCTGGCTTACATTTTTATTTCTTAGTTTATTTATGTGTCCACATCTTTTTACTTGTATCCCCACTATCTTTTATTTCTTTAGTTAGTTTTTTCTCATGTGCATAGATAGCTTCCCTAACTTCCTTTTGTACTTTATCTTTTTGGTTTATATACAAAGTTTTATATCTTTCTTCTTCGTCTCTGTCTTTTGCGTTCCTCCTTCTGTTATACTGTCTCCTCTTTTTAATTCCTTGTCTTATACTGTCATTTATCCATGGTGCCTCTTTTTTAGTTTTATCCTTCCCTATTCTTCTTCTGTAAGAAGTTTTAAGTTTATCATCTGCTACCTCCTTCATAGTTTGGTTGAATATTTGTATATCATTGCTTTCACTATTCAACAATCGTCTTTCCAGTTCTGTTATATATTTTGACAAAGATTTCAGTTCAGTTCAGTTGCTGGTCGGGAAGCTATGCCTTTGCAAAGGCGCCTCCCTTTTGTCGTGGTTTCTGTTTTTCTAATTTAACAGTAAAATTTATTATGGGCTATGTGCTGTTTTCTTCTTTCCTGCTCTTCTTTCTTCTTGTTTGTTGTTGTAGGCACACTGAAAAATGGGCTCAAATGTGTTTTTCTTGAAGTGTAGCGTCGAAACTGGAGGTTACTTCATTTTTTGCCATCTGCGCATGCGTCGCCGCTTGGGCGACCCTCGTTCATTTAGGCCATGATTTAGGCTTTGCCTTTTGTATTCATTTCACTTGCGGTGGCTTTCGTTTTGTCTTTAGTAAGCTTCTTGTCATTATAGTTTTTTGTCACTGCCTTTATTTTTGCTTTTCTTTTCGTGAAATTAGGCCTAGGCTTACTTGTGCCCTTCTCGTTGGTTGGAAGGGGGGCGCTGACCCTTTGCTTACCTTAGTGATAGTAAAGAGGCAAGAGAGTCAGAGCTCATAAGGGGTGCCTCTTCTCAGCTTTCTTTCAGTCTCAAACTGGTCGTATCTATTTTTAAACATATTAATACTCGTACTACTTATTACACTTTCGTTGAGGCTGTTCCATTTATTTATAATTTATTTATAGAAGTTGTTCCGCTTGGAGGTCCTGTGACGTGGCTTCATCAGCTTCAAACTGTGTCCTCTGGTCTCCATGTGTCGTCCAATGGGGGCTAACTGCAGGAAATCCTCACTAACCTTGTCAAAGCCCCTCAGGATTTTAAAGGTCTCGATCATATCACCCCTGACCCTGCGTTCTTCAAGTGTGGTGAGACCCAGCCTGGCTAGCCTCTGTTCATATGGAAGTCCTGCCAGTTCCGGGATTAGTCTTGTGGCTCTCCGCTGAACTTGTTCCAGTCTTTTTATGTCACCTCTGGTATATGGAGACCATGCCTGGATACAGTACTCCAGACGTGGCCTAACTAGGGCTTTGTACAAAGTAAGCACCATTTCTGGATCTAAGCAGGTCATGGTTTTCTTGACGAGTCCCAGCATTGAGTTGGCATTTGCTGCTGCTTTGGTGACCTGTCTCGAAGGCTTTAAGTCGTTAGTGATGAAAACTCCAAGATCCTTTTCCTCTACCGATTCCTGAAGTGCAGTTGGTCCTAAATAGTACTCGTAACCTGGGTTGTTCCTGCCGATATGCATGATCTTGCATTTTTTTTCGTTGAATTGGAGTAGCCATTTCTGGCTCCATTCCTCCAGCTTGTTCAGATCCAGTTGCAGGGTCATGCCGTCGTCTGCACTCCTAATTCTTCGGTAGACTTTGGCATCGTCGGCAAAGAGTTTCCCACTTGACACTGTGTTTTCAAGCAAATCATTGACATAGATGAGGAAAAGAACTGGACCCAGTACGCTTCCTTGCGGGACACCACTCCACACCTCCAGCCACTCAGAAAAAATACCTCTGATGCTGACCCTTTGTTTCCTATTTGACAAGAAACTTAGTACCCACCTGGAGATTTCTCCCACAATGCCAAGAGCTTCCAGTTTTGCTATCAGACGACGGTGGGGAACAGTGTCAAAGGCCTTCCGACAGTCTAGGTACACAACGTCTATACTATCTCCTTCGTCCACTGCATTTTCTAGTTCCTCTAGGTATTCCAGTAATTGGGTTAGGCATGACTTCCCAGACCTAAACCCATGTTGCCAGCTCTTGAGTAGGTGGTTACTTTCCAGGTGTTCTACTATGTTTTTCTTGAGTATTTTCTCCATGAGTTTACAGGGGACTGAGGTCAGGCTGACTGGTCGGTAGTTCAGGGGCCTAGTCCTGTCTCCTTTCTTAAAGATGGGGCAGACATTTGCTCTGGTCCAGTCTTTTGGCAATTCGCCTGTATCTAGTGAAGAGCGGAAGATCATCCATAGAGGGTACACTAACTCAGCTACACATTCCTTAACCCGGCAAGCGCGATAGGCCTCACGGAAGGCTTCCTATAGGGAACGCGATAGGCCTCACGGAAGCATGACCATAAAAAAAGCCTTCCAAAAAAAAAAAGGGCCTATCAAAACAAAGGATTTTGTCTCTAGGTGAGATAATTCCCCTCTAGTACTCATCCATGTGTTTCTCACCCCTCCCCTCCTTCCCCACCTTATTCCCCCCCCTCCTCAATTATCACCTATTTTTCCTCTTATTATCATCATTTATCGGTTATTTTTCTCTCCCGCGATAATGTAGCACAAGTGGGTTGCATAAAAGATCGTTATGCAACACCCAGACACCGGCACACACCGCCCCGCTCGTCTCAGTTGACTCCCAGACAGCGAGAGGGGAGGGCTGCCTGTGGCTCTCTCTCGCCTGAGATTATGACCGGGTGGCCAATATCTTCGTTTTTCACCACCCAAATGCTTTTCCCACTTATTTTAGCACTCTTGAAGGTTCATATATACATCATATATGTAAAATAAAAGCATACCGAAAACAAATAATGCTTTATATTGTAAATATAACGAATTCTGTCAGAATCCAGGGCTAGAAATGCACAAATAACTACCCTAGCACCTAGGTCTATATCGCGCTTGTCAGGTTAAGTACAGTAGGATGAACTCCATCTGGTCCAGGAGCTGATTCTGCCTTAAGGTTTCCAGTTGCAGTCTTGACGTCCTCGATGCTGAAATTGCAATTCTGCAGTTTTTCTCCTTGAAAGGGGTTAGTGATTTCTGGGGTGCTGTTCCCACTTTCCCTTGTGAACACTTTTTGAAACTCCTTGTTGAGAGTAGAACTCGCCTCAAGTGGGCTGGAGGTTAACGGACCATCAGGACACTTGAGTTGCAGTACTTCCTCCTTGATCCTCGATTTACTACGGGCGTATGCAAAGAATGCTCGAGGGTTTGACTTTGACTCACTGGAAGGTTCTTCTCAAATCTATATTTGGCGTCTCTCACTACTTTGGTGGTGTCATTTCTTTTCTTGCAGTAATTCCTGTATCTGGCTCTTGTCCGTCTCTGTCTGTAGCTAATCCAGGCTTCTTCCTTTGCATTAATTTTGTTAATAACTTTCTCAGTCATCCATTTTGGCCTTGGTTTAGCTCCAAGTGTAGAGGTTGCTTGAAATGGTACGCAGGTTTCTATTACCGTGTTGTAGTGGTGAAGAAAGATCTGCCACTTGTCCTCCACATTCTTGTCATGGAACTCTTCCTCCCATTTCACACTACGTAACATGGTGCTTGCTCTCACATAGTCTCCTTTGTAGTAACTTCTTCTAGGATTCTGTTGACTAGTAGCCGCAGCTGGTAATCCTTCCAGCAGGTGATTAAAAGTTAATACACTATGATCACTTTTTCCAATTGGGGCTTTGTACTGCAGATTTTCTATTTCTAATTCTCCTTTGGTGAAAATGAGATCTAGTAGAGATGGGAAATCACTTCCTCTTGCACGAGTGAACTCCCTGACGTGTTGGTGGAGAAAAGCATCTTGACTAGCATCGTGGAACTTGGCTTGCTCACTCTCTTCTCCACCTTCCACATAGTGATCGTCCCAATTGATTTCCTTAAAATTATAGTCACCACAGACTAGCACTTGGTTAACATGAAAATTTCCTATTGCTAAAAGTGACTGACGGATGCTTTCATTGTATTCACGTGATGCGTTTGGTGGTCTGTAGCTACAACCCAGAAGTATTTTTATCTGTTCTATTTCCACAAAACATGCAATAGTTTCATTGTTTTTCCAGGATTCACTTTGACATTCTGAAGAGGGAATGTCTTTCCTTACAAGTATGGCCACTCCACCACCATGCCCAGTTTCTCTCTCTTTTCTATACACCGTATAATTATGAATCACAGTCAAAGCACTGTGCAGACAGATCATTTGGACTTAACTTAGTTTCTGTAATAAATTATAGGTTTGACTCCTGTAAGGAGATAAAGAAAACCTAATATTTAGTAGTGGCCCCGTAATCATTGACGAACATGCCTATTACATAAGGCATCCTCTTCAAACACTAATCCGCCGTAGTTTGAATCTACCGCGCAGAGCATTTAAAATCTGAGGAGCCTTCATCATGAGCGCACGCGACCTCACTCATGGCTTCAGTCATTATGAATTGGGTTCTCACTACGAAAAAACTTAATAAAAAACAAAAAGAAAATAAGAATAACTATCCAATAAGCTTTCCATCATATCGTGGATGTACTTGTTTGGATCTTTGACCAGACGCTGATTCAGGCGTCATTCTTCCTTCACTGACATATCAAGTAAACCAAAATCCTTAATACATCAACGAATGGGAAGGGGATGGTCGGGAGGGCCCCAGTCGTCAATGATTACGGGGCCACTACTAAATATTAGGTTTTCTTTATCTCCTTACAGGAGTCAAACCTATAATTTATTAGTGGCCCCTCCATCATTGACGAACATGCCTGATTTCTAAGACTGGAGGGGGACATTCGTAATCATATCATAACTCTAGAAAAGCAGATAATCAAACAACCACACAGTATTCTTACTTTTGTAAAAAAGAGATATTCGGGTGCATACACTTTATGCAGCCTAAATCTTCAAAAAGGGGTAGAAGCAGGAGCGTGCTTCAAAGAAGCCTGCTTGAAAAAGGGTTAACTCTGAGACTCTGAGCACAGATCTGCTAGTTAAGAAGGCACCCCACTTAAAGTAAGTGGGGAAAACTAAAAACTTATAAGTTTACATGTGCACATATAAACCCCATTAACTAGTGGATATATTCCTAAAAATATAACCAAACAAAAATGAATTCTTGTACATTCGTAGAAGTACTGAACTCGTGTACTTATGCAGAAGTAATTACCGCAAAAGTAAAAGTCGTAGTTGCCACTACCGAGATTTCTCAAAAATCTATTGCTTCACAGCCAAAGCTACTTACAACAAGAATTGTCGTAACACTACCATTGGCCTTTAGCACAATTTCCTGCAATGAATACTACAGAGAAATTTTATAATACAATGCCTACAACCAGTATCACAGCTCGTATGTTCCGAACACATACTCCGGAGGGGTCTAGGGTGTCCTATGTCACACTGACTGCACCCTCCCCCCCCCCGCCCCTTTTTCTTGAAATTAAACAAAATGTGACTAAAAGGGCCACCTAGACCCTCTGCCGTAAAGCTATACATGGCAAGGAAGGTTTGTCCAGAGCTACTGAAAGGTATCGAGGCAAAAACTCCTGATTAGAGGCCCACAACTGTGTGGACGTAATAACTTCCACCGAAAGATTATTAAGGAAACGTAAAGAGGCTGTCCCCTTGCGTAAATCGTGGGTCTTACCCACAACGCCGGGATGCTTCTCTTTAAAGTCCTCGACCAAGAGAGAAGCCAGTGTAGGCTCCATCAATCGTTCACCCGGACTTGCGACCCATAAAGCACCCTGGTGATTTAGAGGTGCCACTCTTAAATATTTGGTTAGAGCTTGCACTGGGCAAAAAAGATGGTGCACCTTTCCCCTGTTTAACGCCGGCACCGTGAACTCTGAAAACACGTGTTCACTGTGCTCAATCTCGGCTATGAATCCTGGGGAAGGTGCAATGTGAATACACTCATGAAGCCTATCAAACCTGAGGCAATTAGGTGCGTTGCTCATTGCCGCCAGCTCAGATACTCTGTTCCCGGTAGCCGAAGCCATAAGGAATACAGCCCTTTTGTAAAATCTGCAGTCTTTGGTACATACGGGAACGAGAATAACAACGATGCTTTGTCCAGAGACCATGTAGGCCTGAGCTGACAGAGAGGTGGGCGGAGTTTAACCCTTAACTGTCGGCGCACAACATAAGTCGAGTTAAATAAAGCTGGACTATGTGGCGGCGCTCGACATAGGTCGTGTGGCAATTTCAGCACGTAATGTTGCTGAGAGAGAGAGACAAGTGGTGGCAGGAGAGTAGCGAGCGTATGACTGCTCCAGACCACCGCGGCGAACCTACTGACACAAATCCCACCTCCTCCCTCCCTCTCTCACTCGCTATATACGGAATTGTATGGGGAAAGTGCCTAATTACATGCTTTTTGCACTCGCGTTGCACGGTTGTTGCAAGAAAACTAGCCATCATAAAAGGATCGTTATGGTGTCATTCGAAAGCTCTGTTTATGCCCTTTCAGGGATAGATACTTGTTTTACGTTCTGGGTCTTATTTAGGCATGAAAATGATCACGTAAACAGCCCTATTTTGGCTAAAAACACCCCGCTGGGCGGTACATATAAATAAACTGCCTAGGCCGCTAATAAGGTGTTAAAACCTGCCCACATAAATCACTTTCAGATAAATGTTTCTGCATGAACAGATAAATTAAATAATAAACAACCAACGCCACCGAGGGCACAGTTTGTTTTGTTCTAAGAATCCGAGACGTAAAAGCTTTCCAATGCGATTGAAACTGTCGCTTTGTAGACTGGGTATATTGATTCGTGAATATTTTGGTCACGTCGCTACCATAAGGTGCTAGCCACTTGGCCTCCTGAATGTCCAAAATGAACAAGTCCGCGAGGTTTCTAGGTTGCCAATTGTGTTCTAAGTGGAACAACCCGACCAGGAGGGACACTGGGTGCGGGCACCACGTGATCAAATGCTGGTACCACACTGCGCCGGCCACAGGGGCGCGATTAGCGAGACTACGCCTCGCTAATCCTGTAGTTTGTTTACTACGTGGCACATTAGAGACGCGTCTGGCGGCAGAAAAGAGATAAATGGAAGTCAACCTGTTCTCGTCCGTCATCAGAGCGTCAGGTCCGCCTGCCGGCGTTATCGTCCGGCGGGGGAGGTACGTCTGTGAGTATCGCCATACACCTTGGCTGTGGCTGTCCCTCGCTTGCGAGCTTGGTATACTCCCTGAACGGGAGCCCTCGTCCGAGTCCCGTAAAGGTTTATGATAATTAAAAGCTCCCATAGCTCATTAACACATTGAAAGCAGAGCTGGTGAGCAAAATCACAAAGTATACTAATTAATTTAATTTATATTTAATTGTATTAAAATAAATTACTATAAATAAACACAATATTATCATAATATAATCATAGAAAATATATATGTTTATTATGATTCAGCTATTAAATTATTTCATTAACAAATAAAAATAAGATAGGGCTACCTGAGCTTAACGGCGTTGAACATACAGCAATGAGAGGTTCAAGTGCCGACACGACAGAGACTGGGGGAAAACTACCCCGCCCCCGGGAACTACCTGGTCACCTGGTGCAACACCGGTACTCCGCCCTGGAAAGAGAATTTTCCGGGTGTAAGGGGGGGTTTTCGTCTTCTTTACTTTTCTTTTCTAATGTTCCTGTAGGACTTTGCTGTTACCCCCGCCTTATTTATTATTTCTCTGTTCATTCCATTATTGTGTTTCTTCCTTACTTGATGATTGGTCCAGCTAATTACTCTGGTAGCTTAATGGCGTTGCATGCAAGGAAATACAGGTGAATGAATGCAAATGGTCTAAATGACACAGGATAAATAAAAACACAATATACCGTTTGGTATTCTTAACTATATTAAAACACTGTAAAGAGAAATACACTTTTCACTGTGATACACAAATCAATACGATTATTACTTTAGTCAACCACGGAATATATCGATATTGGCGCAATGAACTACTTCTTATCACCACATCAAAGTTAACTAAAACCCTTCAACAGGTGACCCCAAGGCCACTACCCTAGTAAACACACACTCGGTCACTAGGTTCATAAGGCGTACAACAGCTCACAATGGGGTGAAGGTTAGCTCAAGGCTCAATAACACCAACAGCATCCTGTCTCAGTACAGCCACTAGGTCATGTCCACTGGGGTGGCACAGGACACTGCACCTGGTACTTCTCCCTGGACTTCGCTCCTGACCTGGGACCTGGTATTAATATTACTGTTATGCCAGGTTTTTACTGGGGTTTAATTGGTTTTGATCAAGTGGGCTCTTCCTAACTGGAGAAGTTATATTGTTTTACCACAGACACAGAAAGACAATAGAGGATAATTATCACAAGACGTGTATTCATATTCCGTTTATTTGCACAAGAATATCGCATACGTAAAAGCTAGAACAATAATGGTCAAGAACAAAACAATTAAAGTGAACGAACGAGGCTCCACTACGTCTGACTCGCAAGACTGGATTATTCTATGCTATATCTAAGTAAGTATTAGGGACCGCTTTCTAACTGAAAGATTACACTTGTCCTGTATTTATTTCAGAGTTAAGATCGAGTAGCACTCCTTTCAATCGAGGATTTACACTTGTGCTTAGAAAGGTTATATAGTAATTAGATATGTGAACTATTGGTATTTACCTGCGTAGAGTGGTTCTGGAATTTGGGAGCTAAACGTAATTATTTTCCTGAGGTTAAATCACTGTGGTGCTTACGCATAAGTTAACTTGAATTTATTTGTTATTATTTTAGCAGAATTATTATCAGTACTTCCCTAATTTCTTTGAGTTTCACTAGAGTTTCCTTTCTCTCGCTTTTGTATACGTGCGTAGTATCCGATGTTTCCAGAATACCTTTTATTATATACGCAGTAGATATATTTCAATTACTTTCACTTTCGATCTTTATATACTTTCTCTCTGACAACATACCAAGTATAATTTCTTTTCACAGTTAGATCTTCTATAACTTTTACGGTATAATAACTTCACTTTCGATGTGTAGAATAATTAATCCAATGGGTGTAGAATTAGTAATCCAATCTGGGGTAGATCCGCTGGCCGTGGGGTTGTCCTGACGCCACTGGGTTCCCACAGTGTAACTCGAGCACTTTGGTTTGGGACCTTAAATAACTAAATTGCCTAGCCCAAGCCGTGACAAAATAGCATCGAGCGAACGCAGGAGTGAACTCCTGTCTACTCTGGTCTTTATAAGTACTTTGATGAATTTCTTGTGGTTTGGTCTATCCTGGATAAAGCTAGTTAGCACCTGACTGTCTGCTTATATCCACAATAGCGCCGGGGTTGAGGTAGGCCGAGAATATTAGATTACTTCACCCAGAAGGCTCTAATAAACCAGCTTGTTGATACCCACTAAAAAGAATTAGTATAATGGGTGACTACAGTCTCGTAATTGTGTCTACGCCTTGCGATCAACTGAACCAACTCTTCAACTGTGTCCTCAACTTTCGAATCTGTCCTTTTACCCGGGGTGTCAAGAACAGCTCTAGATTGAGATGTCGATCCTAAAATCTTCCGTCATAGTCATACCGTTTCTCAGGGCCTCGGGGGTGATATTGTTGAGCATCAGAAAGGCACCTAGGGGTAGGATGTTGTAGGGTGGTTAGTTCCTTGTGGCTTGGAGAGGGGTGATATATTTACTTATAGTGCCATTTCTGATTAATTTTCTCTTCTTCGCTTTTCTTCTTCTGTTGGACTTTGGAATTGGTTATGTTGATGGATAAGTTGTTCCCTGGTGTTAGAGGGCGTGTCATCTCGATGGTAGTAACTCGTGTTGTCTGGGGGCGGTTGTGTCCTTTTTAACTCTGGGGTGAGGTGATATAATATGATATTGTCTTCTGATTTGGTCTGGGGCTGTTATGTGTTTTACAGGCTGGAGGTAGATGGAGTGGACAGTGGTTGCAAGTTTGTAGGTTTGGGGTGTTGCAGGAGAAGTGTAATATCGGCGAGAACTGATCACATGTTATCTTCTGCCCTGCACAGGTATATAATTGTTATCCTTGAGTCTTTGAGTCGACGTTTTCTCTGATGCGGGAGAGGTGTGGTAGAGAGAGAAAACGACTTGTGGTGGTGAATGCTTGGGTAACTGTTTCTCTGTTATTTCAATTACCATTAATAAAACTGACAAAATTCTATATCTTAATTCATATCAACATTACAAAAGTGGTCAAATGTATCAATTGAGAGACAACAAAAGGAGGATGTATATTATTGGGTTACAGATAAAATTTACTTAGTTGACCCTCAAAAATATATAAAGAAAACTGGTCCAAATAGAAAATGGAGGGTTGGAGATAGATATAATTTACTTAGTTGACCCTCAAAAATAAAAATAAAATAGTTCCAAATAGAAAACGGAGTGTAGGCCTATATACATCCTACTCACAAAGGAATGTTGGTTACATTAAGTTACATATACTGAACTTGGCATACGGGATATCATTGCTGTGATAATACTACACTAACATAATACAATTAACATTATCTTATACATAATTAATAAGGTTGGCAGGACAAATAATATGGAATTTGAAATCTAAATGATTAATTATCAGACGGAATGAATAATTTCACCTTCGACCAAGACAAAGGATGTCGTATAATTTCGTAGTTACATATAAGAAACTGGGCTTTAAAATTGTCTCAAAACTTATCTTAAGTACTTCACAATTCATTTCAACTCACCTTCAACTGAAGGTTTTATCTAAACACAACACAAAGGGAAATGTATACTGAGTTAACACAAATATTTCCCCCTAGTCCGCCCGAGGCTGGCGACTGGGAGGGAATGACGCTGGCACTCTCGGCTCTAGGCTCTGTAGGACTCGGGGTCAGCGTCCTTTGTCACAACAATAACCATACCTTGATTAAATGAGCTCCTCAACTTACTTAGAGTCTAATAAAACTTTCAAAGGATAATTGAATTACTTTTATATGATGCAACGAATTTCAGGCACAAACATGTTAACTATTACTTACGATATCCTAGGTAAGACTATAGGTTCGACTCCTGTAAGGAGATTAAGAAAACCTAATATTTAGTAGTGGCCCCATAATCATTGACGAACATGCCTATTACATAAGGCATCCTCTTCAAACACTAATCCGCCGTAGTTTTGAATCTACCGCGCAGAGCATTTAAAAACTGAGGAGCCTTCATCATGAGCGCACGCGACCTCACTCATGGCTTCAGTCATTATGAATTGGGTTTTCACTACGAAAAAACTTCGTAAAAAATAAAAAGAAAAAGAAAATAAGAATAACTATCTAATAAGCTTTCCATCATATCGTGGATGTACTTGTGTGGATCTCTGACCAGACGCTGATTCAGGCGTCATTCCTCCTTCACTGACATATCAAGTAAACCAAAATCCTCAATACATCAACGAATGGGAAGGGGACGGTCGGGAGGGCCCCAGTCGTCAATGATTACGGGGCCACTACTAAATATTAGGTTTTCTTAATCTCCTTACAGGAGTCAAACCTATAATTTATTAGTGGCCCCTCCATCATTGACGAACATGTCTGATTTCTAAGACTGGAGGGGGACATTCGTAATCATATCATAACTCTAGAAAAGCAGATAATAAAAACAACCACATAGTATTCTTACTTTTGAAAATATATTTAACAACGGCGTAGGCCGAAAATATACAAGAAAAGGGGGTTCAGGCAGGTGCGTGCTTCAAAGAAGCCTGCCTGAAAAAAAATGGGTAACCCTGAAGATTCTGAACACAGATCTGTAGTTACAAAGGCACCCCACTCAACGAGTGGTGACAAAAAATAACAAGTTATAAGTTTATATGTGCACATAATAAACCCCAAAATAAACTTGGAGATAAATTGCAAAGGAACTCCATTGTTCTAATATTAAATTGCTTTCGCAGCTAAAACTACTATAACAACACCGTTGTTTTGTACTTAACATTGTACTAGCACAATTTCTCGCTGAGAAATTTTCATATAAAATTTTAACCTTAAATTGTATCACAGCTCTCATACTTCGGCGGGGTCTAGGGTGTCCTATGTCAACTGACTGCACCCCCCCCCCCCCCCCTTTCCCGTGAAAGTAAACAAAAGTGACTGCAGGGCCACCTAGACCCTCTGCCTAAAAGCTATACATGGTAAGGAAGGTTTGTCTAGAGCAACTGACAAGTATCTAGACAGAAACGTATGATTAGATGCCCACAACTGCGTGGACGCGATATCTTCGACTGAATTTTTTTTCAGGAAACGTAAAGAGGCTGCCCATTTGCGTAAATCGTGGGCCCGACCCACAACGCCGGGACTACTTTCTTTAATGACTTCTACCAGAAGAGAGGCTAATCGCCGTTTAAGTAAGCGTTTACCCGTACTTGCTACCCATAAAGCACCTTGGGGGTTTCGAGGAGCTACTCTCAAATATTTGGTTAGAGCTTGCACTGGACATAGATTATGATGCACCTTTCCCCTTTTTAACGCCGGCACCGTGAACTCAGAAAACACATGTGCACTATGCTCATTCTTGGCTACAAAACCTGGGGAGGGTGCAATGGAAATACATTCATTAAGTCTACCAAACCTAAGACAATTAGGTGTGTTGCTCATCGCCGCCAGCTCAGACACTCTGTTTCCGGTGGCCAAAGCCAAAAGGAAAACCGCCTTTTTTAAGAGTAATGCAAAGTCTGCAGTATTTTGGTACAGACGAGAGTGAAGCAAAGACAAAGCTTTGTCCAGAGACCAAGTAGGCATGAGCTGACGGGGAGGTGGGCGGAGTTTAAAACATGCTCTCATAAAACCTGTTTCCTCCGCTACCGGTATGGAAAGACCCGTAAGGTCTAAAATTGGCACTCTAATCGCAGTTAAGTGATTTTTTAATGTTACCACAGATAAACGTTTCTGCTCAAACAGATAATTCAAATAATTAAAAACTAATGCCACTGAGGGTACAGTTTGTTCTGTTCTAACGATCCAAGAAGTAAAGGCTTGCCAATGTGATTGATACTGTCGTTTTGTAGACTGAGTATATTGATTGAGTAATTTATTGGTCACATCTCTACCGTATGGTGCTAGCCACTTGGCCTCCTGAATGTCCATAATGCAAAAGTCAGCGAGGTCGCTAGGTTGCCAATCGTGTCTAAGTGGAAATATCCGACCGGGAGCGATACCGGGTCCGGGCACCACATTTTCAATTGCTGGTACCACAACTGCGCCGGCCACAGGGGCGCGATTAGCGAGACTAAGCCTCGATAATCTCGTAGTTTGTTCACTACGTGGCACATTAGTGACGCATCTGGCGGTGGAAACAGATAGATGGAGCTCTATCTGTTCCAGTCTGTCACTAGGGCGTCTGGCCCCCCTGCCGGCGTTTTCGCCCGGCGGGTGAGGTATAGAGGGAGTTTGTGAGTCTCCTCGGATGCAAAAAGATCCACTTGTGGATGGGAGAGCTCTGCAATCATTAGGTTGAAAATGGGTTGCTTGAGCTCCCATTCTACTGTCGTGCTCTGTCTCTGGGACAGAGCGTCTGCCCAGACGTTCGCTACGCCTGGGAGATAAGATGCGTGAAGATAAATATCTAGACTGTTGGCTAGAGCAAAAATCTCTTCCGACACGTTTAGCAACTTCCTTGACCTCGTTGACCCTTGTTTCTGAATACAGTGGACTGCATTCAGATTGTCCATTCTGAAGGCCACCGACTTGCCCCGTAACGCCGGGCCGTGAGCCTGAAGGAAATACAAGGGGACTAATAATTCTTTGACATTGATGTGAGAGATTTCTAAGTGGGACCAAAGCCCCTGACCCTGGTGCCCCTGATTTGACTGAAATCCCCACCCTATTGTGCCTGACGCATCCGTGTCTACCCATACCGTTGGTGGAGGAGAGGTCCATGACATTATTGAGTGCAATGTTTCCCTCTTCGCCCAGACCGCTAGTAAGGTGTGGATTAATTTCGGGATGGGCCATAATTTTCCCGCCGGTAAGAGCGGGAAATATTTGTTGCCTTCCAATATTAATCGTTTTACTTTCAACCGGCCCAACTTGACAGTTAGTTTAATCCAGTTGAGAGAGCCGACCAGAGACTCCCAGACCCTTCGCGTCGTAGTCAGACTGTGAAGAAACCTGAACAGTTTCCTGCGAAACCTGTTGCGATTGTCCACACTCTGACTCAGAGTGAGAGCGGCGGTGTCCCAGACCAGCCCTATCCACTGAATTACTCGTGAGGGAACAAGGTTTGACTTTACCAGATTTACCTTGAAGCCTAGAGTTTTGACATGATTTAAAATGATATTGACATGTTTTATGCATAATTGTTGTGTCTCTGCCACCACCAGCCAGTCGTCTAGATACCACAACACTCTGATCCCCTGTTTTAACAATGGCATCAGGGCTTGCCGGACTAGTTTTGTGAATAATCGAGGTGCTAGGTTCAAGCCGAACGGCATCCTCTGAAAAACAAAATTTTGGTGCCTGATTCGTAAGGCCAAAAACCTTTGAAATCTTTTGTTGACCGATACGTGCCAATAGGCGTCTGTCAGGTCTAGTGAACACATCCAACCTCCCGGTGGAAGTGTTAGCCTGATTTGGTGTACTGTTAACATTCTGAAAGATTCGTTGTGAATGTGAAGATTCAGATAAGACAGGTCTACGACCGGCCTCATCTGAACACTGTCCCTTTTGGGAACCAAAAATAGTTTGGACGTGAATACAGGGTAATTTGGTGGGACCGGGATGATGACATTCTTGGCAATCATTTCCTGGGCTAGTGACCCCACCTCTAAAGAAACAAAATTCGCCGTTGTCGGCTGACGTAATCGAGGTCGCCGGAGCCACTGCCAAGTGATGCCTTTGCGTGCCACCATCCGTGCCCAAGTGTTTAACGGCCATGCTTGGTGACACGTTCAGAACGACCCAGTTAGCAGACAAGGGTTCGCCGGCTGTACTACCCTCGGTTCCTCCGGCCTTAAGGTAGGCACCGGGAGTGAGAGAGACTTTAGTTTTTTGATGGTGGGGTTGGTGGTGCTGGACGCTTTGCCGGCTGGCTGGTGTTGGCCGAAGACTGGCCCTGACCTGGTTTATTCTGGCCGCGTCCTCTCTGACCTGAAAACCTACTCTGTCTATGCCTGTACTGACCCTGGGGGGAGTGGGAGGACTTAGGCGGAAGAAAAGGTTTAGATCCCCCTGGCTGAGCTTTAGTAGTAGGCCTGGGTTTGGGGAAGTTAAATGCAGGTTTCTTAGCAGGGGTGGGACTGTGCTTAACGGCCTGTGCCATATTGAACACCGTTCGCCACACTTCAGGGGTCATTAAAGAGGGAGTAAGCACTGGTGACATAACCACCTGATTAGCAATGCGATCAGGTAGCTTGCGAACTAACGACATCCTAAGATCTTGTCGTGCTCGTACCGCCTCAAGCAAGGCGGTGCGTATGTCACCCAAGGATTGGATTGACGACTGAAGAATCAGTCGCCGGGATAACTCAACCGATCTTCGAGCATCCGCATCTGCGATTGCCTGAGTGGACCGTAGTAAAGACTTAGCCACCTGCTGAGATACTATGTACTGCGAGAACAGGCGAAAAGCTTTTCCCGTAGCCTAAATTCTCTGTCTAGGTGAGTAGGGGTAGGGGTAGTGAACGGGTCCTTCAGCTCACAAAGATTAATCTTAGGGGCAGCTAGAAATGAAAACAAAGCTGACGGGACTCCGCCGGCAGAACCCACCGGCATGGAGAACCATGAATGAGTATCTTGAGGGATCTGGTGGGAAGATTTAGAAGTGAAAGTGGTTGCAAAGTTTTGAGCCTCTACCTCCCAATCCACCCAAGGTCCTGGTCCCAACTGTCCCACCTTCAAAACTGGATTAGCTGCGTCGTCTGTGATGGTCTGTAAATCTAGTTCAGGAGTGAGAGCTGACAGAGTCTTAATATCATTAAACCCATCCAGCTTAGACCAGTCTGAAAATAGTTTTGAAGCTGAGGCAGGGGGTAAAGCAGGCTTAGAAGCATACACAAAATAATCTTGGTGATAATAACTAGGTATAGCCTTGATGTTTACGTCCAGAACATTACCCAAAGTATTCACGGCCCTTAATTTCTTTGACTTATTGCCCTGGATGACCCACTCACGCGGTACCGGGAGTTCCCCTGACAAGGTAGGTTGGGCAAGCTCTGGTTTAGAGGGGTTCAAAAGAACCCATGACTCGTCTGGCCCATAAAGTAAGGGCATAGCTACCTTTCTAAGAGGCGCTTTGTCTAGAGGGGGTGGATTGACATCCGTTATGACCCTGACATTTGAAGTTGTCAATGCCGCCGTAGCAGGCCTAGTGATCCCTGAGGTTAACAGAGTGGGAGGGTTAGGGATCTTAGATAAATCAATCGAAGTCATCAGAGGCCGAACCGTAGAACTTGTCGTGGGAGCCCCCAAGTCCATTGTGGGGTTTTCCTGTTGTTGGCCAAAAAATTTAGATAAAGCATGAGTAAGCAGCCCATTAATTTCTTGTGCCGTAACAAACTGGTTTGATGAAGAACTTACAGGTGAATCATTAGTATCCTGTGCGGCGTCCAAGCCTGAGCCTGACCCTTGTCCTTCCATCTCCGAAATTATTGAAACTTCGTCTTTCTCCTCCTGATCCTCCTGAGAAGACCCCGCCGAGGCAGGGGTACCTTGTTGCCAAGATAAGTCTGGGATAGAGGATGGGATCGCCGCGTCCCTGTGGACATCGGCTACTGTGTGACTCGTTTGAGTCGGACGTGGGTGGTCAGACCCTGGTTGAGCAAACCGGCAAACACCGAGGCCCTGGCCTACACTCTCTTGAGAGTCTGAAACATTCTCAATTACTGAACCCCCTGAACTTTCCAATTCCAGGGTTAAAATATTAAGTGGCAAATCCTCTTTGGGACAGGCGCTGCACTGGACTCTTGGGCCTTAACACAAACTCTGTCTGGGGTAGAGGTACGATGAGATGCACTAGAAGTTGGTGAATGTCGAGAGGACTTCCGTTTATGTGAATCCTTTTTGGAGGATTTATGGCTACGGTGTGACCGCGAACTATTCTTAGATCTGGAGGATTCCTCGCCGTGACCACTGGTGGAACCTTCCGTCCTACTCTTCTTACTCGCCGGTGAAGAGGCACGACTAGATGACTGGTGTCTAAGAGGAGACCTAGACCGAGATCTCGCCCGAGACGAGGAGGCGGATACCGGGGGTGTAGGCTCTCTTGGGCGTTTAGGTGTAGCAGCAGAAGATACAGAACCCTGACCAGTCTCCGCCGGCTTAATACTCGTGACTCTAGAGGAACGTTTAGGGGGAGGGTGTTCGGAGAGCAATCTATCCCAAAGTGGGACGTTGTCACATTGAAGTGATTTATGCGCAACAATGGTAGTGTAGGCTGACATCTGTTGCCTGACCTCTCTCAACGCTACCACCGCGGTCTTATCATTATCACAAAGGACCTTTACAGCTAATTGGGAGCAAAAAGAACAATTACGCATAACCCAGAGACCCCTTGAACGGTCTAGACATTTAACACACCTTATGCAAAGGGTATGCGCAAAAATAGGGATACCAGCACAAGCAGGGGTAGTGCACAAAGCAAAAACTGGGGCCACGGTAGCCATGACAGAGACTGGTGGGAGAAAACTACCGCCGTGTCTGTATTGGTCCGCCGGAGCTCAGCTCTGGAAAAAAAGAAAATTTCCAGGAATTAATGCTCATAAGGTTAACCCAACATGTTCGTGCACAAGTGTTAATAACCCGCCGGGTAACGAGATGTAATGACACAACGAACACAGCTCGCACGCGGCGGGGTTCAGAATATCTAAACAAATCTTTTGTTAAAGAAAGTGAAGAATACCCTCTGATATAATATAACGGTCCAGCATGGCGCTTATTGTCTCTTGGTGGTGGTGACTGTCTCAAGATTCAATTTTGTAACAAAGCAACCTCCCATAAAGACGCCGGCCCTTGAAATATTTTAGTAGAATAGCACAGGGCAGGATGATACGAGATCTGATGTCTAACGAATTGTCACAAAAGATCGCCGTAAGTTTGAAGGCGGCGATACCTAATTGTATCACTAAATTAAGTGGTTAAATCGAAATCGAATTTTGTAAATTCCTTAGTTCCTCCACCTAGGACCACCCACCGGGTGTGAAGAATCGATATTAACCTAATTGAACCTTCAATCGCCGTAAGTGTAAAGGCGGCGATACACATAGTATCACTTAAAATGGATTGGTTAACTAACTGAAAGACATAAGTCGTTCATCCCACCCTACCCAGGTACACCCGCCGGGTGAGATGTCCAAACGTTAACCCCATAAGTTCCTGTCCCCACTTCTTTGTAAAAGATCGCCGGGGAGGAAAGCCTAAAACAACAGCTAGGTTTTTCATGTGGTTTTTGTAAAACCGGGTAGAAAAACTACATAACGTATGTCCGCATGAACAACGTTTTATAGATGGGTACAGCCATGTCGCCGGAAATCAAAGGAGGCCTGAAACCAGGCACCCACAGAGACGCAGTCCTGGAGAGCCACAGACACCCCAACGCCGGGGAAACAAGCCAGTGTTAACAACCACGTGTGGCCCAACACGGCTCTTGGCCGGGATTTTTTCATGGTGAAACCGAGAAAAAACCCGCCGGAAGGAAGCCCACCCTGAACAGACACCATCTGAACAAACAAGAGACACGAGGAGAGCCACGCACGACTAACCCAAGGTCACTCAATAATCCGTGGAATTAGCCAATACACAACTAAACCAGGAAACAATTATAGTCCGAGGAATTAGCCAATACACAACTAAAACCCGGATACACATGACACAGTAGGGCATATTTATAAATAATAAACAATAACACTAGTACATGTGGCAAAGCTACGAGCGGCTGGCTAGGCCTAGGTAGACGGCATAATAAATGTTGAAATTTACACAAACACTGGAAATATCACAACAGGAACCACCGCCAACACACCACCGTAGCAAATACTTCCGACAAAGGGAAGACTGACTCGGGACCCAGAAAAAACTTCACCAAGTGAAGAAAAATACGCTGGGAACGTCAGAAAACAAAGCTTACCTCATCAGAAAGATAAAAGGCAGCAATAAATAACGCGTAGTGAAAGCCGCCTGCATCACAAACTAACTCAACTGTGAAAAAGTTCACATGTCCACAACGGGACCACGAGGGTACATCCGAAATAGATGCCCCATACACTCGACCCAAAATACACTGCACTGCGGGCAACCAGCCCAGGACACTCCTGCTACGCCTATCCTAACCTTACTCGATACATCCTGGAGTAAACAAATGAGAAAAAAACTCACTAGGGACGCAACGAATGCGGAACTAGCGGAGCGTGGGGAGGCACGTCCGGGCGGGCTGAGCGCAGAGCAGAGAAGGAGGAATGACGCCTGAATCAGCGTCTGGTCAGAGATCCACACAAGTACATCCACGATATGATGGAAAGCTTATTAGATAGTTATTCTTATTTTCTTTTTGTTTTTATTTTTTACGAAGTTTTTTCGTAGTGAGAACCCAATTCATAATGACTGAAGCCATGAGTGAGGTCGCGTGCGCTCATGATGAAGGCTCCTCAGTTTTTAAATGCTCTGCGCGGTAGATTCAAAACTACGGCGGATTAGTGTTTGAAGAGGATGCCTTATGTAATAGGCATGTTCGTCAATGATGGAGGGGCCACTAATAAATTATAGTTTTTAAGTTGGAGGTAGGACTCATAAATTTCCACCTGTCAAACCCCCTTGAGGTGGGCACTTGTCGCTAAGGCCTCAGAATCAGGGTGTCACACTAGAGACCCGGTACAAGCAATTATTAGGCCAAAATATCAGCATTATACTAGATTCACAAAGTTAAAGTTATGCTTTGCAATTAACTTTATACACCTGGAAGTGATTAAATGGCAAAAACAAGTAAATTTCATTCTAACTCCAAAACAACATTGCTCCGATTGTGACACCCCTTTTCTAAACTTAATAGAACAATACCAAACAATTATATTTAATATGTAAAGTTAGAATAATGACCCTCATACCTATTAGACACCATTGGGCCTATTTAATTATTTCTTTCTAGTCATTACAATTTAATATATGTCATCTGCACGGCAATGGCGGGAGGGATGAAGGGTGCGGGCGTAGCCCTCTCTCTATGTATCATCCTTCTCAACATCCAGAGGGGCTGTGCTGATATACAGGTGCAGAGGGGACCGGTAGTGTACCAGGTCAACACTAAACAAGTATTGAGGGACCTCGTCACACAGAAATCACACACGAGTGAAATTTCTGTTACCATTCCTGCCTGGTCTATTTCATATATCGGGAAGACGCCGCGACTGGGCAAATACTCTGGCACAACCTCGCTACAACACCTATTGTGCTACACTCTAATTAGCTGCGGAGATGTAGAGACCAACCCCGGCCCTAGTTCAACGTTGAAGAAACCTCACCACCAAACAAGTAAGGCAGACACCGACATTTCAACAGTCCCTAGCAGTAAAATTCGTTATAACAAACTGGGCCAGCAGGCACCCAAGTCTCCCGTCACGCTCCAACTCACAACCAAGACCGCAGAGCAACCGCCAGCACAGTGCCAACATTTTACCTACTCAACATTACCCTCAACTGTATCATCACTACCACAGATATCGGTGACCCAAGTAACACAACATGCAACCAGAACACCCAAACAAACAGGAAGCTCTAGCAAACACATCGACAATGAAGGAACAGCAACAACGGCCAAGAACAAGGACATAAAACAACAAATACAGGTAGGGGTGGGAGGGGGGCAAGGGGGAGCCACAACCTGTCCTCATCTCACGCGCTCACACACCATCAGCAGCTCACGGCGCACAGCTGATCACCACACCGCCAGACGTACGATGAACAGTAACAGGAAAATATGTATAGTGTGCGATATTGGATTCAACAAAAGGAGTACAACGTCACAATGTAGTAGTTGTAATGAAACAGTACACGATCGATGTACTTACATTACTAGCAGAAAAGAAGTGGAATGCGATAAATGTAGGGAAATAGCTATTAAGGGTCCTAAAATCATTTGTGAAATATGTGAATCACTCATAACAAGAAAACAAAGGATCATAAACTGTGTTAAGTGTAAAACTGTAGCTCACATGAAGTGCATCTCTAAGAAGACCAACAGTGAAGAACGGGAATTCCTATGCAACATATGTGCCTTGCATTCATTACCGAATATTAATGTAAATGAACCAATTAGTATTAACAACTCAGAATCCAGCCAGGACACATTCAAAATCAAAGATGAATACAGAGTGTTCACCAACAAAGGGCTCCATCTTATCCACATTAACGCCAGATCAATGTACCATAAATTGTCAGAATTAAACTTGTTAGCTAATAAGGCCAAAGCTTCAATAATTGCAATCACAGAAACCTGGCTGGATTCAAGTATAAACGATGGTGAAATAAACATTCAAGGTTTCAATATGGTTAGGAATGATCGCAATAGGCATGGGGGAGGAGTATGTCTGTATGTAAAAAACAACCTCACACACACAACCAGGACCGACCTCCATGTAGAAAATCACGAAGCTCTGTGGATCGATCTACACCTGCCGAGGACAAGACCCATCACAATTGGGGTATGCTATAGGCCACCAGACGACACACAATTCTTGACCAAATTTGAACGAACGTTGTCATCGCTAGACCCTCGGAATGAATCCATCATACTAGGGGATTTTAACCTGTGTTACAAACAACGAAATGGTAGGCTTGTACGAGAATATAGGCATATACTGACAATGCACAATCACAAACAACTCATCACAACCCCCACACGTATCTCTGAGAACACTGCCACAATAATAGACCACATAAACTGTAACAGAGAGGACAAAATATCCCAATCAGGGGTATACAGACTGGGATAAGTGATCACTTCGTCACATATTGCACACGAAAAACCACAAAAATTACCCTAGAGAATCACAAGATTATCAAAACAAAGGTCACTCAGAAACTACAATAAAGAAACATTTCTGGACATTTTATGGAATACAGACTGGTCTCCAGTGTTTGGAAGTACAAACGTTAATGACGCATGGGTTGGCTTCAGAACCATCATCACAAACATTCTAGACGAAATAGCTCCTCTGAAAGACATACGAATTAAAGCAAGGTCAGACCCATGGATCAACAATGACATACTACACCATCTGGAACACAGAGACAATCTGTTAAAAAGGCTAGCGAAACATAGACAGGATCAAGGTCTGAAACATGAGTTCAACAGGGCCAGGAATAAACTAAGTAGGAAAATGAGTTCAATAGGGCCAGGAATAAACTAAGTAGGAAAATAAAATCAGCGAAAACTAATTATTTTCACAATAAGGCAGAGGAATATCAGAATAACCCAAAGAAACTATGGAGGCACCTAAAAACAACAGGCTAGAGCAACAAGACAAGGGATTCGTCTAACACTAATATTGCTCTCACCATTAATGATCAGATTTGCCACGATAAACGACAAATTTCAATCTACTTCAACTCCTTCTTCACCTCCATAGCAAACACACTTGCACAGAACCTACCTCAACCTTTCAATAAATACACGACAACAACGGCCACCTTTCGAAATTTCTACAGAGATAAAGACATACACCCAAACACATTTGGATTGCAAAATGTTACACCAAAATACACTTCTGACGAGCTGTCTAACCTAAATGTACATAAAAGCACAGGACCAGACAAAATTCCTGCCAAATTTCTACGAGATGGAGCCATTGGTATAGCAGGCCCCCTAACTACATCATCAAACTTGTCAATTAACACCAACACTGTACCTGCTGAACTGAAGGAAGCTATTGTAACCCCTCTATTCAAGAAAGGAAATAAACTAGAAGTTGGTAACTACAGACCAGTTAGCATATTATGTATTGTATCTAAAATCCTTGAAAGAGCGGTATACACCCAAATTGAACACTACCTCAAACAAAATGATCTATTCTATAAGTTTCAATCAGGTTTCAGATGCATGTACTCGACAGACTCCTGTCTCATCCACTTAACGGATCACATTCGTAAAGAAATGTCTAAAGGTAACTACACCGGTATGGTTCTTCTTGATCTACAAAAAGCGTTTGACACAGTAGACCATGATATCCTATGTAATAAACTACAAGCAATGGGCATAGGATCTGTGAACTGGTTTAAATCTTATCTTAGTGGTAGAACCCAAAGAGTCAAAATTGATGATAATATATCTGATCCTATGCCAATTAACTGTGGGGTCCCGCAGGGAAGCATCCTTGGTCCCTTACTCTTTCTCTGTTATGTGAACGACATGGAACTGAGCGTCTCATGTAAATTATTACTGTATGCAGACGACAGCGTGCTCCTGGTTTCAGGAAAAGACCCAATAAGTATTGCCGCTTCACTTTCCAAAGAACTAGAATCATGTAGTGAATGGCTAGTGGACAATAGACTATCTCTTCACCTGGGCAAGACGGAAGCCATCTTATGTGGAACAAAACGCAAACTGAAAGACATTGTGGGCTTCTCGGTCAACTGTAATGATATTCCTATAACAACAGTGTCACAAGTTAAATATCTCGGACTAAAACTGGACGCGAGTTTGTCAGGTGAAACAATTTTGGAATCTATCCTGAGTAAGTGTAGAGCACGTATAAAATACCTGTATAGACAGGTGGGATGCTTGCCCGCGGCGACTAAAAAGACCCTCTGCTAAGCGCTTGTTCAATGTCATTTTGACTATTCTGTGTCATCCTGGTACTCTGCATCATCTAAATCAGCACAGCACAAACTTCAGGTCACTCAAAATAAAATGGTTAGGTTCATGCTGAACCTAGGACCCAGATCACATGTTGGCCAGGAACAACTTCAGTCACTAGGTATGCTCAATGTCGCTGACAGGGCCAAACAAATCAGGCTCACTAATGCCTTCAACATTTTCTATGACAGAGCTCCAGAGTACCTAAAGAATGATTTTGTTAAAGCAAATGAGAGGAGTGGACATAATACAAGAAACAGGATGTTTAATTTTAAGGTCCCGAGAATCCAAGGACAGGGTAAGCAAACATTCTTCTTCACCGCCATCAAAGACTGGAACGACCTACCCCAGTCAGTCCGTGAAAAGAGAACACTGTATTCCTTCAGACGTAGCCTGAAGGAACACCTGAACCGGACAGCTGCGAGAAGGGAGCACCAAGCTTATGTCTACTACTAAATGCGACATAAGAGATAGACAAACCAAACTGAAATGATTACTGATTACGGATTACTGATATTTACTATAGGATGTAAGGTATCTTAAAATAACCCCCTAGAAATACTTTTTCTAAAGTATCCATTTCTTTATCCTCCCCATTTTTCCCCAGCTAACCTAATCCCACAAGGACCCCAATGGAAATACGCCTAACGGCCTTATTGGGCTATCCTTAGTTGGAATTATGCAAGGCTGGTACATGTCATATTTGTAACAAACTATGTGGTACCAACTCTGTAAATTGCTAACTGAATAAATATTATTATTATTATTATTATAACTGATATCTTAATCAAGATAATAACATAATACCGAATATTTCACCTAATCTCAACACTGACTGGGTCATTATTGGGCTTAAAGTGAGTGAACAGAAAAAGTCTTGGTGTAAATATTGCCAAAATCAAGCCTAGTCAATTTAGACCCCTTACACGGGGATTAATGCTCATAGGGTTACACCCAAAAAACGGTCCAAAATATGTGCCTCAAAACCGCTGGTCAACGAACCGTAGCACTCCATCACTACTTTTCGTTGTCCTTTAGTATCATATTAAAGATTTCAGCATATCTTTACCTGTCCAGAAGATTTAAGCATATCTTCTGAATCCTCATAAAGATGAAGCATATCTTTATTAAAGATGAAGTCTTTCAAGTATCCCTTTACACTTGAAACACTAGTAAGATTCCGGCATAATTTTATCCCAGAAAAAGTCTAAGCCTATCTTAATCTCTAATCTGGCGTCACCCAGAAGCCCTCATTGATTGCCGTCTTGAAGGCCGTGATACCCTATTGTATCAATCAATTGTTTGGCAAATTATCGCGAATTGCAAATCAGTTAATATAACCACCCAAAGGTACAACCGCCGGGTTTTATATGCAATGTCAAACCAATTATACCTGCCCCAGACCTCTTTGGAAAAAGGTCGCCGGGAGGGAAAGACTAAACAAACAAACGGCATTGTTTCAATGGCTTATTAAAGATTTCAGCATACCTTTTGTCTGTCCAAAAGAATTAAGCATAACATCTTAATCCTCATAAAGATGAAGCATATCTTTAGTAAAGATGAAGTCTTTCAAGTAACCCTTTACACTTGAAACACTAGTAAGATTCAGGCATCTCTTTATCCCATAAAAAGTCTAAGCCTATCTTAATCTCTAATCCGGCTTCTCCCAGAAGCCCTCATAGATCGCCGTCTTGAAGGCCGTGATACTCTATTGTATCAATCAATTGTTTGGCAAATTATCTCGAATCGCAAATCCGTTAATATAACCACCCGAAGGTACAACCGCCGGGTTTTATATACAAGGACCCCAATGGAAATACGCCTAACGGCCTTATTGGGCTATCCTTAGTTGGAATTATGCAAGGCTGGTACATGTCATATTTATAACATAGTATGTGGTACCAACTCTGTAAATTGCTAACTGAATAAATATTATTATTATTATTATTATTAATGTCAAACCAATTATACCTGCCCCAGACCTCTTTGTAAAAAGGTCGCCGGGAGGTAAAGACCAAACAAACAGACAGCATTGTTTCAATGGCTTTGAAAAGCAGAGAAAACCAAGGCCAACAGGTGTCAGCCTGATCACCTAGAAAACTGAGTGGAGCCCCCCTCGACGGGAATAACTCAGGAAGACTGATCCCAGGCTCGACCATAGAAAACGCAGTTTCTGATGAGCCCTCAAGCGACCAAACTCGTCGGGGTAACTTACCTATTTTAGCCATCCTGACTAAAACTCGGTAAACAAAAACGGTGTCCTCGGAGCAACGAGAAAAACGCCGGAAAGGTAACCCACACTAAACTATACATAACAGGAGGGCGTAATGCATAAAGCAATGAATAACACAGGAAGCCTGCTTCCAGGCTCGACCACAGAAAACGCAGTTTCTTATGAGCCCTCAAGCGACCAAACTCGTCGGGGTAACTTACCTATTTTGAGCCATCTTGACTAAAACTCGGTAAACAAAAATGGTGTTCTCGGAGCAACGAGAAAAAACGCCGGAAAGGTAACCTACACCAAACAAGACATTTGAACACATTTCATACAAAGGGTGTGCGCAAAAATAGGGATACCTGAACAGGAGGGCGTAATGCATAAAGCAAAAATCGGGGCAAAGGTAGCCATGACAGAGACTGGTGGGATAATTACTCCAGGTTCTGCATAGATCCGCCGGGACCCAGCGCTGGAAAAAAAGAAAATTTCCAGGAATTAATGCTCATAAGGTTAACCCAAACATGTTCGCACACAAGTGTTAAATAAACCGCCGGGTAACAAGACGTAATACTCAACGACGACAGCTCGCTACGCGGTGGGGTTTCCCAAGTAAAAGATTTCAGAATATCTTAATTTGTCCAAATGATTTATGAATGCCCTCTGACATAATATATAAAGACCAGCATGGCGTTTATAACTGATGAAGTCTTTCCAGTGGTGTTTGTTGCAAGATTCAATTTTGGAAAAAACCCCCCTAAAAAAGACGCCGGCCCCCGAATTATCTCGTAGATAAAAAACTGGGAAGCCTGACAAATATACGAGATCTAACTTCTCCCGAAGTATCTTTTTAGATCGCCGTATGTTGAAGGCGGCGATACAAAACGTATCCCTCAATTGTCTGGTTAACTAACTGAATCGTAAATTTGTTATTCCCATACCTCCAAGGAGCACCCGCCGGGTGTGAATATTAGTTAAAAAAAAAAACGTTAACCCCAATTGTGCCCTAAAGCGCCGTATGTTGAAAGAGGTGATACACAATGCATCCCTCAATTGTCTGTCCAACTAAACTGAATTTTGCAAATTCGGGCATCCCACCCTTCCAGGTTGCACCCACCGGGTGATTTAAAGTTTAAAAGTTAACCCCAAATGTTCCTAACCCCACTTCTTTGTAAAAGATCGCCGGGGAGGAAATACAAAGATCGCGAATTGCAAATCAGTCAATATAATAATAATAATAATAATAATTCTTTATTCCAGACACATAAGATAGATACAGTATAAATACAGTACGACCTAATGGTCCATATCACATACACTTCTCGTCAGAGCACAGATAATAATTATACACAAAGATATATTAATAAAGACACAATAAAATAAAAAATACAGTAGGCCTATTTACAGAATTTATTAGTGGCCACTCCATCATTGACGAACATGCCTATTACATAAGGCATCCTCTTCAAACACTAATCCGCCGTAGTTTGAATCTACCGCGCAGAGCATTTAAAAACTGAGGAGCCTTCATCATGAGCGCACGCGACCTCACTCATGGCTTCAGTCATTATGAATTGGGTTCTCACTACGAAAAAACTTCGTAAAAAATAAAAACAAAAAGAAAATAAGAATAACTATCTAATAAGCTTTCCATCATATCGTGGATGTACTTGTGTGGATTTCTGACCAGACGCTGATTCAGGCGTCATTCCTCCTTCTCTGCTCTGCGTTCAGCCTGCCCGGACGTGTCTCCCAACGCTCCGCTGATTCCGCATTTGTTGCGTCCCTAGTGAGTTTTTTCTCATTTGTTTACTCCGGGATGTATCGAGTAAGGTTAGGATATGCGTAGCAGGAGTGTCCTGGGCTGGTTGCCTGCAGTGCAGTGTATTTTGGGTCGTGTGTTTGGGGCATCTATTTCGGATGTTCCCTCGTGGTCCTGTTGTGGACATGTGAACTTTTTCACAGTTAGTTAGCTTGTGTTGCAGGCGGCTTTCATTACGCGTTAGTTATTGCTGCCTTTTATCTGTCTGATGAGGTAAGCTTTGCTTACTGACGTTCCCAGCGTATTTTTCTTCACTTAGTGAAGTTTTTTCTGGGTCCCGAGTCAGTCTTCCCTTTGCCGGAAGCATTTGCTACAGTGGTGTGTTGGCGGTGGTTCCTGTTGTGATATTTCCAGTGTTTTGTGTATATTTCAACATTTATTATGCCGTCTACTTAGGCCTAGCCAGCCACGCGTAGCTTTTGCCACATGTACAAGTGTTATTGTTTATTATTTATAAATATGCCCTACTGTGTCATGTGTATCCGGGTTTTAGTTGTGTATTGGCTAATTCCTCGGACTATGTTTGTTCCTGGTTTAGTTGTGTATTGGCTAATTCCACGGATTATTGTGTGGACTTAGGTTAGTTGTGCGTGGCTTCCTTCGTGTGCGTTGTACGATCAGATGGTGTCTGTTCGGGGTGGGTTTCCTTCCGGCGGGTTTTTTCTCGGTTTCACCATGAAAAAAACCCGGCCGAGAGCCGTGTTGGGCCACACGTGGTTTTCACACAGGCTTGTATTCCCGGCGATGAGGTGTCTGTGGCTCTCCAGGACTGCGTCTCTGTTGGTACCTGGTTTCAGGCACCCTTTGATTCCCGGCGGAATGACTGTACCCATCTATAAAACGCTGTTCATACGAACATACGTTATGTAGTTTTTCTACCAGGTTTTACAAAAAACCACATGAAAAACCTAGCTGTGCTAAGGGCTTTCCTCCCCGGCGATCTTTTACAAAGAAGTGGGGACAGGAACTTATGGGGTTAACTTTTTGACATCTCACCCGGCGGGTGTACCTTGGTAGGGTGGGATGAACAACATTAATCAATTAGTTCATTAACCATTCCATTTTAAGTGATACTATATGTATCGCCGCCTTTATGCTTACGGCGATTGAAGGTTCAATTAGGGTTAACATCGTTTTTCACACCCGGGGGTGCTCCTAGGTGGAGGAAATAAGGAATTTACAATTCAATTTCGAGTTAACCACTTAATTTAGTGATACAATTAGGTATCGCCGCCTTCAACCTTACGGCGATCTTTTTGTGACAATTCGTTAGGAATCAGATCTCGTGTCAGCCCGCCCTGTGTTATTCTACTAAAATATTTCAAGGGCCGGCGTCTTTATGGGGGGTTGTTTTTGTTCCAAAAATTGAATCTTGAGACAGTCACCACCAGAAAGACTATAATCGCCATGCTGGACAGTTATATTATGTCACAGGGTATTCTTCACTTTCTTCAAAAGATTTGTTTAGATATTCTGAACCCCGCCGCGTAACGAGCTGTGATCATTGTGTCATTACATCTCGTTATCCGGTGGGTTATTAACACTTGTGTGCGAACATGTTGGGTTAACCTTATGAGCATTAATTCCTGGAAATTTTCTTTTTTTCCAGAGCTGGGCTCCGGCGGACCAATACAGACCCGGCGTTAGTTTCCCCACCAGTCTCTGTCATGGCTACCTCAGCCCCAGTCTTTGCTTTATGCACTACCCCTGATTGTTCCGGTATCCCTATTTTTGCGCATACCCGTTGCATAAGGTGTGTTAAATGTCTAGACCGTTCAAGGGGTCTCTGGGTTATGCGTAATTGTTCTTTTTGCTCCCAATTAGCTATCAAGGTCCTTTGCGATAATGATAAGACCGCGGCAGTAGCTTTAAGAGAAGTACGGCAGCAGATGGCAGCTTACACTACGATTGTTGCGCATAAATCACTTCAATGTGACAACGTCCCTCTTTGGGATCGATTGCTGTTTGAACACTCTCCCTAAACGTTCCTCTAGAGTCACGAGTTATAAGCCGGCGGAGACTGGTCAGGGTTCTGTATCTTCGGCTACTACACCAAAACGTCCAAGAGAGCCTACACCCCCGGCGTCCGCCTCATCGTCTCGGGAGAGATCTCGGTCTCGGTCACCTCTCAGACGCCAGTCTTCTAGTCTTGCCTCTTCACCAGCGAGTAAGAAGAGTAGGACGGAAAGTTCCACCAGTGGTCACGGCGAGGAATCCTCCAAATCTAAGAGTAGTTCTCGGTCACACCGTAGCCATAAATCCTACAAAAAGGATTCCCATAAACGAAAGTCCTCCCTACATTCACCAGCTTCTAGTGCCTCTCATCGTACCTCTACCCCAGACAAAGTTTGTGTTAGGCCTCAAGGGTCCAGTGCGGTGCCTGTCCCTAAAGAGGATTTACCTATTAATATTCTAACCCTGGAATTGGAAAGTTCAGGGGGTTCAATAATTGAGAATGTTTCAGACTCCCAAGAGAGTGTAGGCCAGGGCCTCGGTGTTTGGCGGTTTGCTCAGCCAGGGTCTGACCACCCACGTCCGACTCAAACGAGTCACACAGTAGCTGATGTCCACAGGGACGCGGCGATCCCATCCTCTATTCCTGACTTATCTTGGCAACAAGGTACCCCAGCTTCGGCGGGGTCTTCTCAGGAGGATCAGGAGGAGAAAGACGAGGTTTCAATAATTTCGGAGATGGAAGGGCAAGAGTCAGGCTCAGGCTTAGACGCCGCGCAGGATATTAATGATTCACCTGTAAGTTCATCATCTAACCAATTTGTTACTGCGCAAGAAATTAATGGGCTACTTACTGATGCTTTATCTAAATTTTTTGGCCAACAACAGGAAACCCCCACTATGGACTTGGGGGCTCCCACGACAAGTTCTACGGTACGGCCTCTGATGACTTCGATTGCTTTATCTAAGATCCCTAACCCACCCACTCTGTCACCATCAGTGGTTACTAAGCCTGCTACGGCGGCATTGACAACTTCAAATGTCAGGGTCATCACGGACGTCAATCCACCCCCTCTAGACAAGGCGCCTCTCAGAAAGGTGGCTATGCCCTTGCTTTATGGACCAGACGAGTCATGGGTCCTTTTGACCCCCACTAACCCAGAGCTCGCCCAACCTACCTTGTCAGGGGAACTCCCGGTACCGCGTGAGTGGGTCATCCAGGGCAATAAATCAAAGAAATTAAGGGCCTTGGATAATTTGGGAAATGTACTAGACGTAAACATCAAGGCTATACCTAGTTATTATCACCAAGACTATTTTGTTTATGCTACTAAGCCAGCTTTACCCCCTGCCTCAGCTTCGAAACTATTTTCAGACTGGTCTAAGCTGGATGGGTTTAATGATATTAAGACTCTGTCAGCTCTCACTCCTGAACTTGATTTACAGACCGTCACAGACGAAGCAGCTAATCCAGTTTTGAAGGTGGGGCAGTTGGGTCCAGGACCTTGGGTAGATTGGGAGATAGAGGCTCAAAACTTTGCAACCACATTTACTTCTAAATCTTCCCACCAGATCCCTCAGGATACTCATTCTTGGTTCTCCATGCCGGTAGGTTCTGCCGGCGGAGTCCCAGCAGCCTTGTTTTCTTTCCTAGCTGCCCCTAAGATTAATCTTTGTGAGCTAAAAGACCCCTTCACTACCCCTACTCACCTAGACAGAGAATTTAGGCTAAGGGGGAAAGCTTTTCGCCTGTTCTCTCAGTACATAGTGTCTCAACAGGTGGCTAAGTCTTTACTGCGGTCCACTCAGGCAATCGCAGACGCGGATGCCAGAAGATCGGTTGAATTATCCCGGCGACTGCTCCTCCAGTCGTCAATCCAATCCTTGGGTGACATACGCACCGCCTTGCTTGAGGCGGTACGAGCAAGACAAGATCTCAGAATGTCTTTAGTTCGCAAGCTACCTGATCGCATTGCGAATCAGGTGATCATGTCACCAGTGCTTACTCCCTCTTTAATGTCCCCTGAAGTGTGGCGAACAGTGTTCAATATGGCACAGGCCGTTAAGCACAGTCCCACCCCAGCTAAGAAACCTGCATTTAACTTCCCCAAACCCAGGCCAACTGCTAAAGCTCAGCCAGGGGGATCTAAACCCTTTCTTCTGCCTAAGTCCTCCCACTCCCCCCAAGGTCAGTACAGGCATAGACAGAGTCGGTTTTCAGGTCAGAGAGGACGCGGCCAGCATAAGCCAGGTCAGGGCCAGTCTTCGGCCAACACCAGCCAGCCGGCAAAGCGTCCAGCACCACCAATCCCACCATAAAAAAACTAAAGTCTCTCTCACTCCCGGTGCCAACCTTAAGGCCGGAGGACCCGAGGGTAGTACAGCCGGCGAACCCTTGTCTGCTAACGGGGTCGTTCCGAACGTGTCACCAAGCATGGCCTTTAAACACTTGGGCACGGATGGTGGCACGCAAAGGCATCACTTGGCAGTGGCTCCGGCGACCTCGCTTACGTCAGCCGACAACGGCGAATTTTGTTTCTTTAGAGGTGGAGTCACTGGTCCAGGAAATGATTGCCAAGAATGTCATCATCCCGGTCCCCCCAAATTACCCTGTATTCACGTCCAAACTATTTTTGGTTCCCAAAAGGGACAGTGTTCAGATGAGGCCGGTCGTAGACTTGTCTTATGTGAACCTTCACATTCACAACGAATCTTTCAGAATGTTAACAGTACACCAAATCAGGCTAACACTTCCGCCGGGAGGTTGGATGTGTTCACTAGACCTGACAGACGCCTATTGGCACGTCTCGGTCAACAAAGGATTTCAAAGGTTTTTGGCCTTACGGCTCAGGCACCAAAATTTTGTTTTTCAAAGGATGCCGTTCGGCTTGAACCTAGCACCTCGATTATTCACGAAAGTAGTCCGGCAAGCCCTGATGCCATTGTTAAAACAGGGGATCAGAGTGTTGTGGTACCTAGACGACTGGTTGGTGGTGGCAGAGACACAACACTTATGCATCAAACATGTCAATATTATTTTAAATCATGTCAAAACTCTAGGCTTCAAGGTAAATCTGGTAAAGTCAAACCTTGTTCCCTCACGAGTAATTCAGTGGATAGGGCTGGTCTGGGACACGGCTGCTCTCACTCTGAGTCAGAGTGTGGACAATCGCAACAGGTTTCGCAGGAAACTGTTCATGTTTCTTCACAGTCTGACTACGACGCGGAGGGTCTGGGAGTCTCTGGTAGGCTCTCTCAACTGGATTCAACTAACTGTCAAGTTGGGCCGGTTGAAAGTAAAACGATTAATATTGGAAGGCAACAAATATTTCCCGCTCTTACCGGCGGGAAAATTATGGCCCATCCCGAAATTAATCCACACCTTGCTAGCGGTCTGGGCAAAGAGGGAAACGTTGCACTCAATAATGTCATGGACCTCTCCTCCACCAACGGTATGGGTAGACACGGATGCGTCAGGCACGATAGGGTGGGGATTTCAGTCAAATCAGGGGCACCAGGGTCAGGGGCTTTGGTCCCACTTAGAAATCTCTCACATCAATGTCAAAGAATTATTAGTCCCCTTGTATTTCCTTCAGGCTCACGGGCCGGCGTTACAGGGCAAGTCGGTGGCCTTCAGGATGGACAATCTGAATGCAGTTCACTGTATTCAGAAACAAGGATCAACGAGGTCAAGGAGGTTGCTAAACGTGTCGGAAGAGATTTTTACTCTCGCCAACAGACTAGACATTTACCTTCACGCATCTTATCTCCCAGGCGTAGCGAACGTCTGGGCAGACGCTCTGTCCCGGAGACAGAGCACGACAGTAGAATGGGAGCTCAAGCAACCCATTTTCAACCTAATGATTGCAGAGCTCTCCCATCCACAAGTGGATCTTTTTGCGTCCGAGGAGACTCACAAACTCCCTCTATACCTCACCCGCCGGGCGAAAACGCCGGCAGGGGGGCCAGACGCCCTAGTGACAGACTGGAACAGATGGAGCTCCATCTATCTGTTTCCGCCGCCAGATGCGTCACTAATTTGCCACGTAGTGAACAAACTACGAGATTATCGAGGCTTAGTCTCGCTAATCGCGCCCCTGTGGCCGGCGCAGTTGTGGTACCAGCAATTGAAAACCTGGTGCCCGGACCCGGTGTCGCTCCCGGTCGGGTATTTCCACTTAGACACGATTGGCAACCTAGCGACCTCGCTGACTTTTGCATTATGGACATTCAGGAGGCCAAGTGGCTAGCACCATACGGTAGAGATGTGACCAATAAATTAATCAATCAATATACTCAGTCTACGAAACGACAGTATCACTCACATTGGCAAGCTTTTACTTCCTGGATCATCAGAACGGAACAGAATGTGCCGTCAGTGGCTTTAGTTTTCAATTATTTAAATTATCTGTTTGAGCAGAAACATTTATCTGTGGTAACATTAAAAAATCACTTAACTGCGATTAGAGTGCCCTTTTTAGACCTGACAGGTCTCTCCATACCGGTGGCGGAGGAAACAGGTTTTATGAGAGCTTGTTTTAAACTTCGCCCACCTCCCCGTCAGCTCATGCCTACTTGGTCTCTCGACAAAGCCTTGTCTTTACTTCACTCTCGTCTGTACCAAAATACTACAGACTTTGCATTACTCTTAAAAAAGGCGGTTTTCCTTATGGCTTTGGCCACCGGGAACAGAGTGTCTGAGCTGGCGGCGATGAGCAACACACCTAATTGCCTTAGGTTTGGCAGACTTAATGAATGTATTTACATTGCACCTTCCCCAGGTTTTGTAGCCAAGAATGAGCACAGTGCACACGTGTTTTCTGAGTTCACGGTGCCGGCGTTAAAAAGGGGAAAGGTGCATCATAATCTATGTCCAGTGCAAGCTCTAACCAAATATTTGAGAGTAGCTCCTCTTAACCCCCAAGGTGCTTTATGGGTAGCAAGTACGGGTAAACGCTTACTTAAACGACGATTAGCCTCTCTTCTGGTAGAAGTCATTAAAGAGAGTAATCCCGGCGTTGTGGGTAGGGCCCACGATTTACGCAAATGGGCAGCTTCTTTACGTTTCCTGAATTTTTTTTCAGTAGAAGATATCGCGTCCACTCAGTTGTGGGCGTCTAATCATACGTTTTTGTCTAGATACTTGTCAGTTGTTCTAGACAAACCTTCCTTACCATGTATAGCTTTAAGGCAGAGGGTCTAGGTGGCCCTGCAGTCACTTTTGTTTATTTTCACGAGAAAGGGGGGGGGGGGGGTGCAGTCAGTTGACATAGGACACCCTAGATCCCGCCGGAGTATGAGAGCTGTGATACAATTTAAGGTTAATGTGATATGAAAATTTCTCAGCGAGAAATTGTGCTAGTACAATGTTAGTACAAAACAACGGTGTTGTTATAGTAGTTTTAGCTGCTAAAGCAATCTAATATTAGAACAGTGGAGATCCTTTGCAATTTACCTCCACGATTATTTTGGGGTTTATTATGTGCACATATAAACTTATAACTTGTTATTTTTGTCACCACTCGTTGAGTGGGGTGCCTTTGTAACTACAGATCTGTGTTCAGAATCTTCAGGGTTACCCATTTTTTGTCAGGCAGGCTTCTTTGAAGCACGCACCTGCCTGAACCCCTTTTTCTTGTATATTTTTGGCCTACGCCATATTTAAATATATTTTACAAAAGTAAGAATACTATGTGGTTGTTTTTATTATCTGCTTTTATAGAGTTATGATATGATTACGAATGTCCCCCTCCAGTCTTAGAAATCAGGCATGTTCGTCAATGATGGAGGGGCCACTAATAAATTATAGGTTTGACTCCTGTAAGGAGATAAAGAAAACCTAATATTTAGTAGTGGCCCCATAATCATTGACGACTGGGGCCCTCCCGACCGTCCCCTTCCCATTCGTTGATGTATTAAGGATTTTGGTTTACTTGATATGTCAGTGAAGGAGGAATGACGCCTGAATCAGCGTCTGGTCAGAAATCCACACAAGTACATCCACGATATGATGGAAAGCTTATTAGATAGTTATTCTTATTTTCTTTTGTTTTTATTTTTTACGAAGTTTTTTCGTAGTGAGAACCCAATTCATAATGACTGAAGCCATGAGTGAGGTCGCGTGCGCTCATGATGAAGGCTCCTCAGTTTTTAAATGCTCTGCGCGGTAGATTCAAACTACGGCGGATTAGTGTTTGAAGAGGATGCCTTATGTAATAGGCATGTTCGTCAATGATTACGGGGCCACTACTAAATATTAGGTTTTCTTTATCTCCTTACAGGAGTCAAACCTATAATATTCAAAATTACAATTTAGTTCTTGTTGTGTTGCTTGAAGGTATACAGCTTGCATCATATATGAGTAGCCTATGTTTTATAGTGTATATGTATACTTAATGTTTTCATCTTGCTTATGTATATATCTAATTTATACTAAATAATTTACAAGTGTTTTTACCAACATTAATTAACTCTTAAATACGTTCCCTCTTTAATCTATTGCTCCCTCGTTTTGCGGATATTCCCTTAACTTTGGAAACACTGCAGCAAGCCAGCTGGCAGGCGCGCGCGGCGCACAGACTATCTATATAATAAGGACAAGCCACTGGAGGTGCTTTGCTACAGTACAATACAATAGTGCTGCCACCAAATCCCTAGGACGCGCGGCAAACTAACCGTGTGACGTCACGCTTTTTTGCTACAGTACAATACAATAGTGCTGCCACCAAATCCCTAGGACGCGCGGCAAACTAACCGTGTGACGTCATGCTTTTTTGCTACAGTACAATACAATAGTGCTGCCACCAAATCCCTAGGATGCGCGGCAAACTAACCGTGTGACGTCACGCTTTTGTGTCTAGGTTATAATTATGTAGTCTATGGATTCGGTCCCACAAAACCGCGAACGTAGCCCGTTCTGATGAGTTTTTGTCTGACAGTTTTTGTTCTGTCTACTGCCCCTCCTACGGTATTGATTATATCCCTCATCAAGGGTACAGTAACTGGTGGCGCCTTGTAATTTCATATATTACTGGCTCCAGAACCGATTAGGCTAACTTCCGTTTTTAGCCTAGCGTTGATGCCTGATGGGGGGCGTTTTGGTTTAGACTGCGACTCTGCAGCCTCCTCAATCTGGCATCCTCTGCCCCTGTATTGATATTACGGCCCCAGTGCTCTGTCTACCTGATGCTTCGGTCGCTTGTTGCTTACCCTCATCAAGGGTACAGTACCTGGTGACTCCCTGTAATTTCATATATTACTGGCTCTGGTACCAAATAGGCTAACTTCCGTTTTTTCGCCTAGCCTATTCCAATTCATTTTTAATCTGACTCAGGTACCGAATAGGCTAACTTTTTTAGCCTAGCCTAGAAGGGGGGCATTTGGTGTACAACTCTGTGGCCTCCTCAATCTGGCATAAATGCCCCTGTATTGATCGCGGCCCCAGTGCTCTGTATTCCTGTCGCTACGATCCCTTGTTGCTTACCCTAGCTATCAAGGGTACGGTACCTAGTGGCTCCCTGTAATTTCATATATTACTGACTCAAGTGCCGAATTGGCTAACTTCCGAGTTTTTGCCTAGCCTAGGGGGGGCGTTTGGCTTTCAACACTGTGGCAACCTCAATCTGGCATACAATGCTCACTTTTTGATTGACGGCTCCAGTGCTCTGTCTACCTGGCCTCAGTCCCACAAAACCGTGAACGTAACCCGTTCTGATGTGTTTTCCTCTGACTAGTTTTTATTCTGTCTACTGCCCCCCACTACGGTCGTGCACTTGATTACCCACAGGCTCTCCCGTGCCTGATGTGACTTTAGGTGGGTTACCTTTGGGCCCCTCCGCTTTTGGAAGGGACTTTTATTTTACTGGCCTCCCACCTTCCTGGGTGCCACAGACCTCTCAGCTGTACCGATGGGTTGCCGCCCTGGGTCGGGTACTCCCCGCTTTAGGTCGGACCTTTCATTTACGGTCCCATGGGCTCCCTGGGCCCCTCCGATCTCGAACGGGACTTTCCGTTCTATGTCGGAGGTCTGTTTTCACACTGACTGATACCCACAGCCGCTCTAGAACGGGACTTTCCGTTCTATGTCAGAGGTCTGTTTTCACGCTGTCTGTTACCCTCAGACCCTTCCACGTCTGCTGTGACTTGCCAGGCTACCTTTCCTGGGTCCTCGGCTTACGGCGGGTCCCATCTGGGCCTCTCCGCTCTCGGACGGGCCTTTTCCCTCATGCACTCCTGCCGTCTCATACCACTTCCCGCGCCTGAACGTACGAGTCCGTATACGGACGATTCCGCCTGCCTTGGAACGCAGACGTTCCCGCTCGATGTCGGTACTTTTCCGCTCTCGAACGGACGTTGCCGTTTATGGTCGCGCTACTTTTGCCTCGGTTTAGGCCTCGACTGGTCGTCCTGCACTTCCATTAACCCGGGAACTGCAGGAAGACTTAAGAGTTCCCCCGGCGGACTGCGGGAAGACTCTTAAGAGTAAGGCTATTAAAAAATCCATTTAAAACACCCCAAATTTTGTTTTGTTTTTGTTTTATTTCCCCTGGGCCATGCCAAATATCACTCCTCCACCTCCCCTCCTTCCCCACTTTCCTCACCTCCTTCAGTTATCACCTATTTTCCCTGTTATTCCCTTATTCTGTGGTATATTTTCGTGCTAACATTAGCGAGTTGCAAGCAGGGCATTGTCATCACTGTTAGCAAGCGAGTGCAAGAGAGAGAGAGAGAGTATCGATCGACAGTGTCTCTCCAGACGTGGGGAAAAGTGGTGGGAAGGGAGGTTGCCTCAGCCATACATTATGTAACTCCCGGCCTGTAATGCCGATTTTGACCATCCAAACGCTGTTTCCACTTGTTTTATTGTTGTAACAGGTTAATACCTTTATAATCAACCTATAATAGGCACATATGGATAAGTATTAATGCTATTTATGGTAAAATAACGAGGTTAGTGATGGGAACAGCTCAAATACGTCAGCACAGGAGTGTGGTGTCTCATACCCCCCATGCGCACTTCTTAGGTTAAGACATATTTTAATGCTCCTTTTTACCAGGCTGTGCTTTCTGACCTACAGGACCTCTTCACTGATACCAGCCTTAAGGTATTGGTCTCCATTATATTTTGGGGTAGGGTTTCCTTCAGTTCTTCAGAGGGTTGTGCCTACCCCTTGGTTTTTTCTGACCTGGGGTTTGGGGCTCTTTGGCCTGTTGCTGGTTCCCCTATGGCCTTCCTGATCCTCCTTTTGGAGGGTTCTCTTCAGCTTTAACTTCCAGGGGGACATGGGGGGGGAGCACTCTCCTTCATTGGACGGGACTCCAGTCTCCAGGCCTAGTGAGAGCTTTTAGGCTACTCCCTGCCCTGGTGCCTGTAGCCTATTCTGGGATCTCTGATCTTTATTTTGTGCATGATCTCATGACTGATACTCCTGCCTGGCCTCCCATTTCGGGGGCACTCTTTGGCCTTCTTCTTAAGGATTCATTGACTTTCAGTTCAGTGGTTTTTTCGTGGTGCTTCCGACCAGGCTTTCGTCTTGTCTCTGCCAATGACATACATGCGTGCATTGCCATGGCCTTTATTTTCATGGTGCTTACAAACAGGCTTTATTCTTGTTCCTGTCGATGACATACATGCATGCCTTCCCATGGCCTACACGGGGTCTTCACAGGGTTTTTTTTCTTCTGGTTCCAGTGTAGTATGTCTACTTCGCTCTGCTCTCGCCACGGGTTCCTCACCGGGTGGTGAGTTCCACCCATCCTACATTCGTCCTACTTCCTACATTCCGCTCTAGAGCGGATTTCCGCCCCCGAGCGGAGCGACCCGTTCTGGTCCACTCCTCTCTGGGTCGGTGCTAGGGTGCTTTGCTTTGCCTCTGTATAGGGACTCGGTTGCAGTAGTTCACGGACTTCTCCTTTTCATCAGATTGTGCTCCTACTCTACTCTGATGGTACCCTTGGGCGTCTTCTTCTCTTCAGTACCTTCAACTTTTGGGTATTATTATTATCCTCTTCCTTTATAAGGCTTTTCATGCCTTCCTTCTCGGGACTTGCACAGGGTTCTTTGCACTTGCTGGTTCGCCTGGTCTCTCCCTGACCCTCCGCATGGGGGGTCCCTCTTCACCCCTCACCACGCACAAGGGGGGGGGGGGGATATTCACTTTCATGAAAGGTGCTCCATTTGCAGGGTGTAGTGACCACTTATGCGTTTTTCTGCCCTCGTGCCTGTTTCGAAGGGCCCCCCTTTTTCGTCCTTCCCTGCCTCAACAGGGGAAGGGGGTACTCTCCTATCAAGGATTCAAGGGTTTTTACCAATATTGTGCTTGCACACATTTCCTGTGCTTCATACATGGGACATCAGTATCTTTTACTTTCCAATTGCGATGTGGATGTCACTTCCTCCTTGTGCGCGTCGGAAGTCTTCAAGGCGCCAGATCGCCTTTCCTCCAAGTGCCTCGTTCGGGCGTCCTGGCTGTTTCCGAGGACTCCGCAACGAAGGTGGGTCGTCGCTCTCCTTCCCCATCCCGCCGACGATCTCCGACTCCTCTGTCCGGTTCGGGCCGTCCATGTGGGTCCACCCAAGGCTCAGGAGGCCACCGCTGACCGGTTTTGCCTCCATCCGCCCCATGCTTATGTACATGGCGGTATTCTTGGGACACTCTACTACCGTTCCTCCTATTTACCTGTGGTAACTCTTTGTGGCCCGCCTACTTTCTTCCCCTGCTCTGCCTGGGGCGCTTCATACATGGGCCATCGGTATCTTTTTCCTTTCTGGTTGCAGTGAGGATGTCCTTTCCTCCCTGCGCACACCGTGGGGGTTCCCGTCCTGCCATGCCCATTGGGACATGGAGAATCTTACCCATGTCCATGTCTCATGCTCCAACCGCGATGGGTTTAACCCTCGGAAGTGTAGACCGTGTCTCGTCGATCTTGACCTTTGGGTCTCGTCCTACGTTCCCGGACGCTGTAGAGGCAAGGTCTCGCCTCTGCGCTCCATGTTCGGGGTTTCGCTCTCTCTGTCACGGACCGCCTCCGACGGTTTCCGCGCTTCCTCAACGAAGGGGTGCGTGCCATGCTTCCCCTTTCCTCTGCTGTCTCCCTGGCGCCTGACCGCTTTTCCTCCGGTGCCTCGTTCGGACATCCCTACTGTTTCCGAGGACGCCGGGTCGTAGGGGAGACGCCGCTCTCCTTCACCACGTCACCGACGGTCTACGGCTCCACTCCGCCCTGTGTCTTCCCTTGTACGATCTCCGGGCGTGCTTCCGTACTGGGCGGTGTTCTTGCCTACGTAACCTGCTCTACCTGTGGTTGCTGCTCCGGTTGTCCATCCTCCCACTCGCTCCCAGGCGGCATCGACTTCTTTAGTCATGCTCCCTGCATGTAGCCTGGGGCTGGTTGGTCGGCCTGTCCACGTTCCGTCCCTCGGGACGTTTCCGGTCCCTAACAGACGTCGCTTCCCTTCCCTTTACGGGAAGCCGTCATCGTGGGGGCACGTGGCGGCATCCCTCCCGGACCGAGTGTGGGGATCGGTTTTTACACCATACCCGAAAGAGGATTTATGGAGCTCCGATCTTACTCTCAAACATCTGAACAATTTAACCAGCACACCTAAACTTCGTTAAATGCGGAAATAGCCTCACGAAAATATCATGCCCTGGTGGGGGCACGAACTCTCGACCCTTGGGTGTGAGGCAGGCACCTTACCAGTTAGACCAATAGAGATATCCCACTTGGCCTGTTCGGCTCAGGGTATTTCCGCATCCGAGGTCTGTTTAGGCTAGCCTATTTTCACTGACTTTACACGAGCTCTTACACATGCACAAGGAGTGCGCCCGGTGCCTTGCGAGTTGGCAGGTACAGCTCGAAGCCTTTGCTCAATGCGACGTACATGTCGACGCGCCCACTCTGTCGGCGTCGTATGAGTTTCAGTTGTGTCTTTCCATAGTTTCTCTTTTACTGTTCCTTGTGGCTGACGGAGGGCGTCGACTTCGGGGTTCGGTCGGAGATGGGTTCTTCCCCACTCCCTCCTGTCGGCTGCTCTTCCGTGTCGAGCCTCGTCATGCCTTCATCCGGGGTTTCACCTCCATTTTGGGCCTGGTTCTTTGCCCCTACGTTATCTTTCTGAACGTATGCCACGTTTCTTCACGCCACCAGAGAAGGGTGCCCTGGAACGTGTTCACAAGCCCTGGCGGCGCACTGCTCGCATGCTTTTTTTTTTTTGCCCCTGGGCCATACCAAATATCACTCCTCCACCTCCCCTCCTTCCCCACTTTCCTCCCCTCCTTCAGTTATCACCTATTTTCCCTGTTATTCCCTTATTCTGTGGTATATTTTCGTGCTAACATTAGCGAGTTGCAAGCAGGGCATAGTCATCACTGTTAGCAAGCGAGTGCAAGAGAGAGAGAGAGAGTATCGATCGACAGTCTCTCTCCAGACGTGGGGAAAAGTGGTGGGAAGGGAGGTTGCCTCAGCCATACATTATGTAACTCCCGGCCTGTATCGCCGATTTTGACCATCCAAACGCTGTTTCCACTTGTTTTATTGTTGTAACAGGTTAATACCTTTATAATCAACCTATAATAGGCACATATGGATAAGTATTAATGCTATTTATGGTAAAATAATGATGTTAGTGATGGGAACAGCTCAAATACGTCAGCACAGGAGTGTGGTGTTTCATACCCCCCATGCGCACTTCAGAGGTTAAGAGTAAGGGAAAACAAAAATCCATTTAAAACACCCAAAATTGTTTTTTTTTTTTTTTTTTTTTTTTTGCCCCTGGGCCATGCCAAATATCACTCCTCCACCTCCCCTCCTTCCCCACTTTCCTCCCCTCCTTCAGTTATCACCTATTTTCCCTGTTATTCCCTTATTCTGTGGTTTATTTTCGTGCTAACATTAGCGAGTTGGTAGCAGGGCGTTGTCGTCACTGTTACCAGGCGTGGGAAAGAGCGAGAGAGAGACTATTGCGGAACAGTGTCTCTCCAGACAAGGGGAGGGGTGGAGGGCAGGGAGGTTACCTCAGCCATACATTATGTAACTCCCGGCCTGTATCGCCGATTTTGTCCATCCAAACACTGTTTCCACTTGTTTTATTGTTGTAACAGGTTAATACCTTTATAATCAACCTATAATAGGCGCATATGGATAAGTATTAATGCTATTTATGGTAAAATAACGATGTTAGTGATGGGAACAGCTCAAATACGTCAGCACAGGAGTGTGCTGTCTCATACCCCCCATGCGCACTTCTTAGGTTAATTAGGAGTGTTTATTATAACCGGTATCTCCGGCATCGACTACATTAAAAGTCATCGGCGCGAGCTTCTGCGCATCCGCCAGGCACGTAAAAAGTCCGGAAAACGTATCGTACCTAGAAGGAGGTCTGGAGCGACTATTAACTTCTGCAGATCACACAGGAAAAATTAAGTCGCATGCGCGCGCAGGGGAATCTTCCCCTGAGAGGTGCCAGATTCGATAGATAAAAATACGGGATGTGATTGATTGACCTAATATAGCAGCCCATACCAATTAAATTTCCTCTTTGGTAATACAGTTTTGTATATTATAATGTTTGAATGGTCGTCAGTAGGTAAACAGAATGCTAGACCTGAGAATAAATGAAATATTAATTTAACGCGTGTCCTCACCACCAACTCGATCGTGCGCACCGGACCATATGACCTAGAGACCTAATAATAAAAATAATAAAATGCGATGGTCCTCGGTATTAAACAACACTGTATATCAAATAAAAAATAAAAAAACAACAACAAAATTAATTACCTGAAAAACTCGTATCTGGTTGGTGATATTTTTTTTTATCAAAATACGTTTTTTTCCAGTTTCCGCGTCTGCTGAACCATCCAAAAACACGCTAAAAGGCGTGTTTTGAAGGGGGGAGGTGGTGGGGGGTAGTAGGGAAGGGGTAGTATAACTGTAGATTTACCAGTAAATTAAATTTGGCAGTGAAGGACACAGGAAGAAAGCCTAAATAGCCTAGCCTACTTCAATATTTTGGTAAATGTTTATCACCAACCATCAGTGACGAGTTTTTCAGGTAATTTTTTGTTGTTTTTTATTTTTTATTTGATAGGCCTATACAGTGTTGTTTAATACCAAGGACTGTCGCATTTTACTATTTTCCCATTATCCATCAATCTTAACCCTTTCGCTGCGGGTGACATTCTGGAATGTTTTGGCAAGTTACAGCAATATCCAGGCTTTAAAAGCCTGTAAAAAACGTAAAACTCGAGTGTCAGTGGGCGAGAGCGTGAGTGGCCCACCTCCGACCCTCAGAGCACCGAGCGGCTCACTGAGCTAGGCTGTGTCTCGCGCGGGTCTCTCTCTGTCTCTCTCACCAGTGTAGCCAAGTGAGCGGGTGTTACATAATAGCGGGGTTCCCGCGTTTCACTGGGACCACTGCGGGTGAACCAGACCACGTACAGGGTCCGTTCTGGTGTCATTTTGAAGCTATTTTCGTCTAGTTTTCGGCAGAATACACTTTATTTAATGCAGATGCTTGATTTATCATTCAGGAGTGCCTGAATATGCCCTAAATAGCCCAAACATAGCCGCAGCCAAAGGGTTAAGACACAGCCCCCGATAGTGGGGAGGGCTATGAAGATCAGGGAAATTGCGGGGTAAAAGGCGTAAATAAAGGGGTAATATTGGAAGAACTCTGAAAATACAATATTTAAAAGTAACAAAACCTGAAAATGGAAAAACCCGAGCCAAGTTTTGACCAAACTTGGCTCGGGTTTTTCAATTTTTCAGAGTCCAAAATCACAGTAACCTCATTTCGAAAGTTGGCTCGGGTTTCTTTGTTTTTCAACGTGGATAAAGCCAGTAACAATGTGGTTAAAATTAGCCTAACCTAAACTAACCTAGTATAATGTGATATTAGCCTAACCTAACAACCTTACCTAACCTATCCTAGTATTATAGGTGGGGGCTGCCGCCCCCACACCCCCGCTTTGGCTTAGATTTTTGGTGTATTTGTCTGTGAAGAGGGTATTTTTCAATTTGTTGATAACGAAAATCCTCCATGCGGACTATATATGGAGAAAAATATGGCGAATCTATTAGTGCCTATTTTCCCTAATAAATTGTTTCTCATAACGTTGCACTAGTGTCCTTGATAATTATCAAAACTAAAATTAACTAGTAAAAAGGCTGTCCGGGGTCTCTTAAATTTTTACCGATATTTGTAACTTCTACCTGGCAGGCGGTCATATTTACCCTAAATGAGCTTCATTCCATGCTCTTTTTCATGCATAAACAAGAGCCAGAACGTAATTGTTATGCCCTGATTTTATACAGGATTAACTTGGTATAGGTGAGTTCTGCAAGACTGGGTTATTGGATTTCTTGCAAAATACATAAAGAGAATCAACAGAGGACATAGATAATCTCGGATAAATGGTTTGTAATACAGCTTTATTCTCAATAACACTCAGGTAGAAGGTACGTAATAGAATTCCACGAACATTAGATGTTGGAGCACTCAGGTAGGTTATTGGACTTATTACAATCTCCCAGCACTTATCGCGGATTTGGATAGAGACATACTTCCCACTTCCAATGTTCAGGCATTATTCTTCTGATCACATTGCTTTATGATACGTAGGGTACATGAATCACACAGGTTAGGTATTTCGCTTTGTTAACTCTCTCTGGTAATATGACTCTTAATCAAGGATGAAAGTATAAGTAATGTGGTTATTGCCCAAGAATTAACGTAAAGGGATAACTGTAACTAGTTGCACTGGTCTAGGATGTTCACTTGTCTAGGTGATACTTCGGACCGAAAATATCAGTGAGGGCGAATCAGGTTAAACCTGATGGCAAGAATAATTACGGGAGTCAGTTCACCTAAGCTAAATTTCACTGATATATATTAATGTGTTCTAGCATATTCACTTGTTTCCTAACATCAGAGAAAGTTGAGACACAATCGAATACACTGGATGGTTGATAGTTAATAGCACCGTAACACTGGTACTCTGTGAAGTAACACTGTGATGGAGTTTTCCTGGTTATCTTGCATTAGTGATGTTGGGGGTTAACAGTAGCTCTGGGGCCGTCCAAGCTGTCCGGTAGTGTAGAGAAGGTTTACAGATGGGCTTCTTGCGGGCGGTTGTGCACCTTTTTGGCAACAATTGCTGATGGGGTAAGACAGTCGATTGTTGCCAAGGAGTTATTCTTGCCGAGTCCTCACTCAAGAGTTTCTCACATAATCCCTTCCAACATAACAAGATCTTTCTGCCTTAGATCAGTTATGAGTTATGATCGTTCGTAGCTAAAGTAGCGGATGGTGCACTATCAGAAGTTAATGAAACAATCAATAATTTGTGAATTTGTTGTCTACCAATATAATATTACTGCCGGTAGACCCGATCGCAATAAAACATTCGTAAAGGGTTAAATAACTTCCTCACAGAGTTGCACAGATTACGGAACGCCGAACTATCGTGAATCTTGAGGGGGGGAGGGGGAATTAGAAGCCACCGCAGTGTGGCCAGCCGTTGCTTTGGGCTCTAATATTCAACTGCCCGACTGTTGTCTCTGTGTCTTATTTATAGGCAGGTCAAGGAAGCTTCAGGAATGTTCTAGAAGTATTGGATGTCAGTGCTATGAAAGTAATTAATTTATTCTGGTGAACTTAGGGGGTTAGGGAGGGGGGTCTTTAATGTGGCGGTAAGTAACTTGTTATCTGATTTATGATCGTGGATATCTTAACTCTAGTATGAGGTACTAGTAGAGTTATTTAGGCGGATTGGGTGAAGGTTTTTTAGGGACTACTTTGCTGGCGGCCTACGTGAATAGGCTGGGAGGTATTATTCATCAATTCACCTAAATATCCTTCTCTGGTCTAGCTGACATGCTATTCGTAATCTAGGATGGGATAAGGAAGATTTTGGTTTTGGTTAAGGATGGGATATAGGATGGTATTTGGATAGGTATTTAGATTTGTAGGTCATAACCTGTTGGAAACTCACCTGTTGTCTGGCAAGAATTTGCTGGTTTGCGCGGGTCAGGGTAATTCTCCGCGGGGGTCGGGGGGCAGGCCGCTCCCTGAATATGGTTATCGAGAGTTCTTACGTTAATTGGTTTGAGATATGAGTTCAGGTTGTCAGGAGGTATCTTCCTAGTTAGGGTTGATCACTACATCTAGTTTTCATGTACGAGGATCACTCGTGGGTGTTAAGAATAGTGGTTTTGTGAAAATGCAAGTAATGGGGAAATTTACATTTTTAAGGGGGGACAAGAGGGGGTCGTCCTAGTCTCGCACCTGCTATTGTTCTGGTTCAGGTTGTGAGTGGGGCTAGGGAGTTAGAGGATAGTTAACCCGGGAACTGCGGGAAGACTCTTAAGAGTTCCCCCGGCGGACTGCGGGAAGACTCTTAACCTAAGAAGTGCGCATGGGGGTAATTAGACACCTCTGCCTGTGCGCATGTATTTGAGGTGTTTCCATCACTAAAATATTCATTTTACCATAACTAGCATTAATACTTATCCATACGCACCTATTATGGGTTGATTATAAAGGTATTAACCTGAAACAACAATAAAACGAGTGAAAACAGCGTTTGGATGGTCAAAATCGGAGATACAGGCCGCGAGTTATATAATGTATGGGTGAGGCAACCTGCTTTCCCGCCAATTTCCCCCAAGGCCACTGAGACACAGTCGATCGATACTCTCTCTCTCTCTCTTGCACTCGCGTGCTATCAGTGATGACAACGCCCTGCTTGCAACTCGCTAATGTTAGCACGAAAATATACCTCAGAATAAGGGAATAACAGGGAAAATAGGTGATAACTGAAGGAGGGGAGGAAAGTGGGGAAGGAGGGGAGGTAGAGGAGTGATATTTTGCATGGCCCAGGGGCCCAAAAAAAAAAAAAAAAAAAAAAAAAAAAAAAAAATTTCTTCTGACTCTTAAGAGTCTTCCCACAGTCCGCCGGGGGAACTCTTAAGAGTCTCCCTGCAGTTCCCGGGTTAAGAGTAAGGCTTTTGAACACGTACCAAAACCGCGGGTTTATAGGCAGGCGGCTACAAATTGGTGTGGGTGTAGTACTACATGGCAACTCTCGATACCACCCCGCCACACGCGCGTCCCGCACTCGTGCAAGCACCACCGCGCCAGAACCCAAGCACTAGTCATGGAGCCCACACGTCCCTCACGCTCGCGCCCTGATGACACAACCAGCCCTCCTTCTGGTGGTGTCAGCCACCGTGGAAAGCAGAGGGTGGCTACCAGAAACCCTAGCTACCAGTACGACACGCCCTACAGCTCGGAGGACGAAGCACCAGCACCAAAAGCACGTAAAACACGTGCAAGCAAGGCAATTGCACAGAGGTCATTGGCCTTTGGGGACACTGCCACCACGACCCAGGCCACTGCAACAACCACTACCACCACCACTGCCACCCCTGCCACCAGTACCAGCGACGCAGGAGGCCGCCCTAGGGCTGCAGAACCTGCGGGGCCAGGCAAAATCAAAGGCACGGGCGTAGGGAAGAAAACCCGTACGCCTGCCACAGTTACCCTGCCACCACCACCACCACCAGCCGCCCCTGGCCCGGCTGCCCCTGCCGCCCCTGCTGCCCCGGCTGCCCCTGCCGCCCCTGCTGCCCCTGCTGTCCCTGCCGCCCCTGCCGCCCCTGCCGCCCCTGCTGCCCCTGCCGCCCCTGCTGCCCCTGCCACCCCTGCCCAAGGAAAAGGGAAGGGGAAGGGGAAGGGGAAAGGGAGAGGGAAAGCGACTGCTGGCCCTGCCGGTCCTGCTGTCCCTGCCGGCCCTGCTGCCCCTGCTGCCCCTGCCGACCCTGCCCAAGGAAGAGGGAAAGGGAAAGGGAAAGGGGCGACAGGCACCACCATCATCTTGCCTGCCTCCAGGCCCACTGCCGCCCCTGCCGACGCTCCTGCCGGCCTTTCTGCCCCTGCCCCTGCCCATAAGACACCCCTACGTGCTAGAGTGAGCAGAAAAAATCTGACACCATCCAAGTACGCCGCCCTGCTGTTTGGTGGTGATTCGCAGGGCATTGGCAGCCCTGCGGGTTTCAACGATGACGCCCTAGCACGGGACCAAGGGTGGGGGGATTTGGGAGTGGACAGTGGAAGTGAGTCAGACGTCGGTGATGAGAATGAAGAAGGGCGTCTGTCTAGTGAAGAGGAGGGTGATGATGATGCTGTGTTGTATCGCGAACATGACAGCGATATTTCAGACGCAGAAGCAGACGGAGACGACATTCCGATCCCTGGCATGCCTTCGTTTGAGTGGTCTGACGGGGTCAATTTTGTGCCTGACGTGCCCCAGTTCAATCCTGGGACGTCAGGTACAACTGATGGCTGGCCCTGTGACGATAACGCAAACGAAAGCGAGTTCTTCCTCGCTTTTTTCGATTTGGAGGTAATGACTAATAAAGTAACAGCAACGAACAAGAAAGACAACAAGAGAAACCCCCCACCCCCCACAACACGACGCCGCTGCACAACAAATCAACCAAACCTACTACAACACAACACAACACTATTGGCGACCCAAGTAGCTCAACATGCAACCAGAACAGCTAAAATAGAAGGGATCAGTCGCAACAACATCAACAATAAAGCAGCATCAACGGCCAAGAACAAGGACATCAAACAACAAATACAGGTAGGGGTGGGAGGGGGGCAAGGGGGAACCAGAACCTGTCCCCATCTCACGCGCTCACACACCAGCAGCCGCTCACGGCGCACAGCTGATCACCACACCGCCAGACATACGATGAACAGTAACAGGAAAATATGTATAGTGTGCGATATTGGATTCAACAAAAGGAGTACGTCACAATGTAGTAGATGTAATGAAACAGTACACGATCGATGTACTTACGTTACTAGCAGAAAAGAAGTGGAATGCGATAAATGTAGGGAAGTAGTTATTAAAGGTCCTAAAATCATTTGTGAAATATGTGAATCACTCATAACAAGAAAACAAAGGATCCTAAACTGTGTTAAGTGTAAAACTGTAGCTCACATGAAGTGCATCTCTAAGAAGACCAACTGTTATGCCCTGTTTTTCTACAGGATTAACTTGGGTAATGTGAGTTCTAACTGACTGGGTATATAAGGCTGCATGCACAATACAAGGTATGAGGAATAGAGAACACAAAATAAACACACGGTAACAAGACACACGATCACATTTATTTAAGAAGGTTAATAGGGAGCATAAGAAAGTATGAATACTCGTACAAGACAAATGATAGAAATGAACCGCTAGCATTAGTTGATCTGGATGGAGCCTAGTCTCCCACTTCCAACGTTCAGGTATACTCTTCTGATCACTGGTTTGGTTCGCAAGTTTATATACTGGAAGACCTCAATGTTACTTATAGATTCAATTTCACTAATTAGATTTATTACTGGCAGGTCTGGTGCACAAGTAGTAGTTCACAGACTAGAATTAGACACGCGTATGTTTTAGAGCACGGGAATTTTAGTAACCTCAGGGGGGTACTGATCTAAGTTTTATAATCTTATGGCAGAAATACGTAGAACACAAATCAGTGGGCGAACGTTAGATATCACTAGGGTTTTACTTCCATGTAATAATATCTGGATAAAGGTAATTACGAGAGTTAATGTCGCCTGTTAATTAATAAACACTGATACGCTTAGCACTTCCCAAATAGAATGGTTATATATGAATTAGACTGGGTAAAGATATAGCCACTTCAAAGAAATATTAATAAGTGAATTTCTAATTAGTACTGTAACACGTTAGTACTAATAAAGTGAATTTTGGGTAGTATTTGGTTGGTCTGGTCCTGGATATCTTGCGTCCGTGATGTTGGGGGCTAACAACTGGTTCCGCGGCCGTCCAGGTGGTCCATATGTAGGAAGTTCTCAAGACGGATCTCTTGGCAATCGTTGCTGGCTACACGCTTATATACCCACCGGTGTGTGTGAAGGTTATAAGGTGCACGTAGATTTCTTGTACGTGGACAGATGCTTCTATCTCAAATCTGCCACGGAGTCTGCCGGCTCTGGAATCTCAAATCTCAGGAACAACACAAGGGCAGAGCTAGAGGTCAACTTAAGGGGGCCAGCCACTGGTTGGTGTCTATCTTTCAACTGATTTTACTGGGGGCGGGGGCTGGGTTTATAGGCTCGGTTTTGGACCCTGTAGGCCATAGGGATCTCGAGTCTTATGGAATTATTTGAGCTCTCAATAGATACGGGGACTCGGTAAGGTGGTGAGTACTGTTGTGGCACATGGCTATAGGGAGCCTTCATAATGTGATATAACCGAGCCTTAGTAAGAGGTACTATTTTGGCTATATTGGAAGTATTTAGGGGAGGGAGACTGGATCTACTTTGCGAGGAGGACTGGGCCAGCTGTGATAGGAGCGTCTCTCTTATATTACTCAGTCTTCATTCTATGGTATAGCTGAGGTGCTAATTTGATTATCCGAGTATGCAAAAAAGGTGAATGGGTTATTGTGGGTTAATAGAGGTTAGTAAAGGGGTTAGTCATGCATGGTTAGTTCATTGATAGGAAGAATTCCTGTGCTACATGGCAATGACCCGGAAGTCAAAACAGGGGTCAGGTATACCTCCGCAAGGGTGGGGGTCTCCCTCCTCGGGTGGGTAAAAAGGGGTAGCTGTGCGCCCTCTCTCTGGGATGGTCGTCCGGCGGCTGTGGCTAGGGGCTTGCCATATCACAAGTGTTTGTAATAACCCTCTGTTTATGAGACAGATGTGGGTGTTCTTAATACCAAAACCGAAGGTGCCTTGACTAGCTGGTTTAATCGGTTGGTTGTTAATTGTATGGCTTGCTGGATGTGGTGGAGACTGGGTTGCTAATTCTGCCACATTTATCTGGAAGTATGGCAATAGAAGTTAGTCACTGGCGAGGCGGCTAGCCTCGCACTGACGATCATTGGGTGCAGGGTTGTGAATGGGTTGTGAGGGAATAGATGGCATACGGCCTACTAAGGGAAGGTAGGCTGGATAGGAGTATATATATAAAAGGTTGGAGAGCGTTAGCAACGGAAAAATCAAGGATCTTCAAGAGGTATGAGGGAGAGGCTAGGTCGGAAAAGAGTCGAGGAGCGCAGGGTGTTAATGAGAGGGAGAGAGTTCAGGGGGCTACGTGGAAGTTTGACCCTAAGGTCTCCGGGCGTGGGGGTGGCATTAGGGTACAGTTGATATTGGAGTTTGGGGGGAAATGACAGTGAAAGTACGTTAGCCAAATGCTACCGGGGGATGAGCAAATACGGGGTGGTATATGAGTCTGGAAAAGATAGAATCATGTGGACTGTGGGGCTGTGGGGGAAAAGGAGGTTAACTATAGGTGTGTGCTTGACTGTGGATAAAGTAGGGAAAAACATGGTGCATTATTACTCGTCAATACGATGGTTATGGATACTGTTACTCTGACACTATTTCTTGCTGGTCGAGTTGTTCCTGGGAGCTGCGTTTTCTATGATATATACACCAAAGAAAACGACAGTTCGTAGGCTTAACTTCGGTATTGTTTCGTGGTGAAAGTGGTCGATACAATGGTAACAGAGGGTTGTATATACAATCCCTGGTTGGGGTAAGCATTAAGTTATAGCATGGTGGCTAGCATCTTCAGTCATGGCTGTCTAGGTCTTACGGGAGTAATGGTTCTATATACACTGGTGTACCCGTGGGTATCTTAGTTTCATATCAATTAGGACATGTTTTTTTTTAACATACTACTTTTCGGATGGAAGAACATACATAGATTTATGGGGGCGGTTGGTCTTCAGAAACTTAGTCTGGCAAGACAAGGTATTTTAAGGGGTGAACATATTATTTCTCGGGTGGGAGAACATACATAGATTTATGGGGGCGGTTGGTCTTCAGAAACTTAGTCTGGCAAGACAAGGTATTTTAAGGGGTGAACATATTACTTCTCGGATGGAAGAACATTATAGGTTTGACTCCTGTAAGGAGATAAAGAAAACCTAATATTTAGTAGTGGCCCCGTAATCATTGACGAACATGCCTATTACATAAGGCACCCTCTTCAAACACTCATCCGCCGTAGTTTGAATCTACCGCGCAGAGCATTTAAAATTTGAGGAGCCTTCATCATGAGTGCACGCGACCTCACTCATGGCTTCAGTCATTATGAATTGGGTTCTCACTACGAAAAAACTTCGTAAAAAATAAAAATAAAAAGAAAATAAGAATAACTATTCAATAAGCTTTCCATAATATCGTGGATGTACTTGTGTGGATCTTTGACCAGATGCTGACTCAGGCATCATTCTTCCTTCACTGACATATCAAGTAAACCCAAATCCTTAATACATCAACGAATGGGAAGGGGATAGTCGGGAGGGCCCCAGTCGTCAATGATTACGGGGCCACTACTAAATATTAGGTTTTCTTTATCTCCTTACAGGAGTCAAACCTATAATTTATTAGTGGCCCCTCCATCATTGACGAACATGCCTGATTTCTAAGACTGGAGAGGGACATTCGTAATCATATCATAACTCTAGAAAAGCAGATAATCAAACAACCACATAGTATTCTTACTTTGAAAAATATATTTAATGGCGCAGCACATATATACAAAAGGGGGTCAAGCAGGGGCGTGCTTCAAAGAAGCCTGCTTGATACAAAAGGTTAACTCTTGAGATTCTGCAAACAGATCTGTAAGTTAAAAAGGCACCCCACTCAACATAAGTGGTGAAAAATAAAAACTTATAAGTTTACATGTGCACATATAACCCCATAATACTCGTGGAAATATCTTGCAAAATATATCCAATGCTTAAACTAAATTGCTTTCACAGCTAAACTACTATAACAACACTGTTGTTTGTACTATCATTGTACTAGCACAATTTCCTGCACTGAATAGTACAGAGAAATGTTCATATCAACAATACTCATAATTAGTATCACAGCTCTTATACTCCAGCGGGGTCTAGGGTGTCCTATGTTACCCTGACTGCACCCCCCCCCCCCCTTTTCCTTGAAATTAAAACAAAAAGTGACTTAAGGGCCACCTAGACCCTCTGCCTTAAATCTATACATGGCAAGGAAGGTTTGTCTAGAGCTACTGACAGGTATTGAGTAAAAAACGTATGATTAGAGGCCCACAAATGCGTGGACGTAATATCTTCCACAGAAAAATTCTTAAGGAAACGCAAAGAGGCTGCCCATTTGCGTAAATCGTGGGCCCTACCCACAACGCCGGGATTACTCTCCTTAATGACTTCGACTAAAAGAGAAGCCAATCTACGTTTGAGCAAGCGCTTACCCGTACTTGCTACCCATAAAGCACCCTGGGGGTTTAGAGGAGCTACCCTCAAATATTTGGTTAGAGCCTGCACTGGACATAAATTATGGTGCACCTTTCCCCTTTTAAACGCCGGCACAGTGAACTCAGAAAACATGTGTGCACTGTGCTCATTCTTGGCTACAAACCCTGGGGAAGGTGCAATGTGAATACATTCATTAAGCCTACCAAACCTGAGGCAATTAGGTGTGTTGCTCATCGCCGCCAGCTCAGACACTCTGTTCCCGGTGGCCAAAGCGAAAAGGAATACAGTCTTTTTTAAGAGTAATGTAAAATCTGCAGTATTTTGGTACAGACAGGAGTGAAGTAATGACAATGCTTTGTCCAGAGACCAAGTAGGCATGAGCTGACGGGGAGGTGGGCGGAGTTTAAAACATGCCCTTATAAAACCTGTTTCCTCCGCAACTGGTATGGAGAGACCGGTAAGGTCCCAAAATGGTATTCTAATCGCTGTTAACCTCTGAAGTGCGCATGGGGGTAATTGGAAACGTCCCCCTGTGCTGACGTATTTGAGGTGTTTCCGTCACTAAAATATTCATTATGCCATTAATAGCATTAATACTTATCCATATGCGCCTATTATGGGTTGATTATAAAGGTATTAACCTGAAACAACAATAAAACGAGTGAAAACAGCGTTTGGATGGTCAAAATCGGAGATATAGCCCGCGAGTTGTATAATGTATGGGTGAGGCAATCTGCTTTCCCGCCAATTTCCCAGGCACTGAGACACAGTCGATCGATACTCTCTCTCTTTCTCTTGCACTCGCTTGCTATCAGTGATGACCACACCCTCCAATCGGATTTCTAATGTTAGCACGAAAATATACCTCAGAATAAGGGAATAACGGAAAATAGGTGATAACTGAAGGAGAGGAGGAAAGTGGGGAAGGAGGGGAGGTAGAGGACTGAGATTTTGCATGGCCCAGGGGCCAAAAAAAAATAAAAAAATAAAAAAAACAAATATAATTTTTTTTTTTTTTTTCGATGTCAAAAGTTGATTTTTTTTTTCTCCGACTCTTAAGAGTCTCCCCGCAGTGCGCCGGGGGAACTCTTAAGAGTCTCCCCGCAGCTCCCGGGTTAAGTGATTTTTTAACGTTACCACAGATAAACGTTTCTGTTCAAATAGATAATTTAAATAATTAAAAACTAACGCCACCGAGGGCACAGTTTGTTCTGTTCTAAGGATCCAAGAAGTAAAGGCTTGCCAATGTGATTGATACTGTCGTTTTGTAGACTGAGTATATTGATTCAATAATTTATTGGTCACATCTCTACCATATGGTGCTACCCACTTGGCCTCCTGAATGTCCATAATGCAAAAGTCAGCGAGGTCGCTAGGTTGCCAATCGTGTCTAAGTGGAAACAACCGACCGGGAGCGACACCGGGTGCGGGCACCACGTTTTCAATTGCTGGTACCACAACTGCGCCGGCCACAGGGGCGCGATTATCGAGACTAAGCCCCGATAATCTCGTAGTTTGTTTACTACATGGCACATTAGAGACGCGTGGCGCGGAAACAGATAGATGGAACTCCACCTGTTCCAGTCTGTCACCAGGGCGTCTGGCCCCCCTGCCGGCGTTATCGTCCGGCGGAGGTAGGTAGTGGGAGTTTGTGAGTCTCCTCGGACGCGAACAGATCCACTTGTGGATGGTAAAGCTCTGCAATCATTTGGTTGAAAATGGGTTGCTTGAGCGCCCATGCTACTGTTTTGCTCTGTCTCCGAGACAGAGCGTCTGCCCAGACGTTTGCTACACCTGGGAGATAAGATGCGTGAAGATGAATGTCCAGCCTGTTGGCTAGAATAAAAATCTCTTCTGACACGTTGAGCAACGTCCGAGACCTCGTTGACCCTTGTTTCTGAATAATAATAATAATAATAATAATAATAATTCTTTATTCCAGACACATAAGATAGATACAGTATAAATACAGTACGACCTAGTGGTCCATATCACATACACTTCTCGTCAGAGCACAGATAATAATTATACACAAAGATATATTAATAAAGACACAATAAAATAAAAAATACAGTAGGCCTATTTACAGAATAGAGCACATATCACATTTTGTCACAATATAACACAGATAGGCTAACTAAGGCTATTGCTCAATGTTGGTTAACACCTATTGCACAGATCATTGCTCATAGTTCAATTAGACATATATTACATTACAGTACATACTATGTGTGCAGCAGCTTCTGCCAGTGAGATATAATACGGGATTCATAGATATGATCACTAGACCAAAGAGCTACAATCAGCGTGTTACTGGAGGATTGCAGTCGTTGCGAAAAGCTGTACACCAGTCTCCTGATGACAGCCCGACAGCACTGCACATCCAACAGTGTGCACACCATACTAGTGCTTTCATATTTAGAGAGACCAATGAACATCTTGAGTATTATGATAGGATGTACACAGACCATTTATGGTGGCTCTCTTATACTTCCACCACAAATGGCCCGTGTACATAGAGGAACAATATGTCCGGAACAAAGTGACTTTAGTTTCCCAATTACACATGTGGAATTTTCTCAAGATGGTGTTACCACGTAAATATAGCTGTCTGCGCTGACGGCCGATATCTGCATCATCTGAGCAATCGTTTGAGATAATGTGTCCCAGGTATTTTATTTTGTTTACTTCTTGAATAATTGATTATTGAGTGAGAAATTTGGCAGTTTACTTTTATACAGTAATTTTGATCTAAATATAAGAACAGCACTTTTCAGTGGGTTGAATTTAACACAATGTTTACTACCAAAAGATTCACATATATCAAGAAGTTTGCTCAGACCCGCAGAGACGGTGCAATATGACCAGATCATCAGCATACATGAGATGGTTGATGATTTTATTCCCACCATAACATCCAATCTGCTCTTTATTCAATTTATCACTTAATTCATCCATATATACATTGAATAAGTAAGGTGAGAGAATACTACCCTGTCTCACTCCATTGGTTACTGTAAAGGAATCCGAAATAATGTTACCCCATCTTACATTAAATGTTTGATTGGCGTACCAGTACTTCAAGATTCTCAGTATATAGGATGGCACTCCCCTTGTTGCTAATTTATCAAACAGGATATTGTGGCAGACTCTGTCAAATGCCTTACTAGGCATTACTAGGCATACAGTGAACTGCATTCAGATTGTCCATTCTGAAGGCCACCGACTTGCCCCGTAAAGTAGAGCCGTGAGCCTGAAGGAAATATAAGGGGACTAGTAATTCTTTGACATTGATGTGGGAGATTTCTAAATGGGACCAAAGCCCTTGACCCTGGTGCCCTTTGTTTGACTGAAAACCCCAACCTATCGTTCCTGACGCATCCGTGTCTACCCATACCGTCGGCGGAGGAGAGGTCCATGACATTATTGAGTGCAACATTTCCCTCTTCACCCAGACGTAGTAAGGTGGATTAATTTTGGTATGGGCCATAATTTTTCCGCCGGTAATAGTGGAAAATATTTGTTGCCCTCCAATATTAAACGCTTTACTTTCAACTGGCCCAAAATTACAGTTAGTTGAATCCAGTTGAGAGAGCCGACCAGAGACTCCCAGATTCTCCGTGTCGTAGTCAGACTGTGAAGGAACATGAACAGTTTCCTGCGAAATCTGTTCCGATTGTCCACACTCTGACTCAGAGTGAGAGCAGCTGTGTCCCAAACCAGCTCTATCCACTGAACTACTCGTGAGGGAACAAGATTCGACTTTACCAGATTTACCTTGAACCCTAGAAATTTGACATATTTTAATGTTATGTTGACATGATTTATGCATACTTGCTCCGTCTCTGCCACCACTATCCAGTCGTCTAGGTACCACAAAATCTGGATCCCTTGTTTTAACAATGGCATCAGTGCTTGCCGGACTAATTTCGTGAATAAGCGAGGTGCCAGGTTCAAACAGAATGGCATCCTTTGAAAAACATAAGTTTGATCCCTGATCCGTAAGGCCAGGAATCTTTGAAATCTTTTGTTTACCAAGACGTGCCAATAAGCGTCTGTCAGGTCTAAGGAACACATCCAACCTCCCGGCGGAAGTGTTAGCCTGATTTGGTGCACTGTTAAGGGGACCGACCGGTTAATTACAAAATTTCCAGGTCTTACTATCAATTTAAATTAAATTTGGCACAGGTGTATATGACCATAAAACTAGATAACATTTGTTTTTATTTTATTTTATTTTTGCTTTTTTCTTGCAATTTAGGTAAACAAATTTTGAAAATCATAGTACTGCAGAAAATGATAAACTCCTACAGAAATCCCCATAGCACATGTTTTATGTGATCAAACAACTCACAAAAGGTGTATCTATAGTTTCTATAAAACATATTTTATATATTTTGTGTATTTGTTCGATTTAGGTGATGACGGATTCAGGCGAATATATTTATAGAAAATTACAACTTTGACGACATATTGTGATTTTTTTTAAATTATTAGAGTAAATTTGGTTTATAGGCCTTTTAGTGTTTTTAATTACCTTTCCAATGATATATACACGATTCCTATAGGTCCAATAATAACTGTAAAATAACATCCGATAGTGCGGCAATATAGGTTCTGAGAAAAACAGGTGAAAGTCTAAGGTCATTAGGTGAACATTTTTACTTTTGTTTTTTTAGATTTACAATATTTTATGCGGGAACATGGCAAAGTAGAAGATAAAGCGTATGGTAGGTTGTAGAGTAGCTTACGCTCTTTCGATTTATATAGGTATGCTCCTCGTACGACCAGTAGTTACTGAGCATGTTAATTTCAAAGTTTGCTATATAACGTTTTTAGAATTACAGGAAAAGTTTGGAAAACATAAAAAAATACTATTTCCAATGGGTTTTCACTAATAATATTTCACTGGCTTATGAAGGGATGTTGACTCTTGTTGAGTAAACACCTATTGGTGTTTTCAGGATTTCGAGTTTTTTAAGCCTAAATTAACCGGTCGGTCCCCTTAACATCCTGAATGACTCGTTGTGAATATGAAGGTTCAGATACGACAGGTCTACGACGGGTCTCATCTGAACACTGTCCCTTTTGGGAACCAAAAATAGCTTGGATGTGAAGACTGGGTAATTTTGAGGGACCGGGATGATGACATTCTTGGCAATCATTTCCTTGACCAGTGACTCCACCTCTAAAGAAACTAGATTCGCCGTTGTCGGCTGACGTAAGCGAGGTCGCCGGAGCCACTGCAAAGTGATGCCTTTGCGTGCCACCATCCTTGCCCAAGTGTTTAACGGCCATGCTTGGTGACACGTTCGGAACGACCCAGTTAGCAGACAAGGGTTCGCCGGCTGTACTACCCTCGGATCCACTCGCCTTGAGAACGGCCCCGGGAATGAGAGAGACATTAGTTTTTTGATGGTGTTGGAGGTGGTGGTGGTGGACGCTTCGCCGGCTGGCTGGCGTTGGCAGAAGACGGGCCCTGACCTGGTTTATTATAGCCTCGTCCTTTCTGACCTGTAAACTTACCCTGTCTATACCTGTACTGACCTTGAGGGGAGGAGGACTTAGGTAGATGAAAGGGCTTAGATCCCCCCGGCTGTGCTTTTGCTACTGGCTTGGGTTTGGGGAAGTTAAAGGTATGTTTCTTAGAAGGGGCGGGACTCTGTTTAAAGGTCTGAGCCATATTAAAAACTGTTCTCCACACCTCAGGGGACATTAAAGAGGGAGTGAGCACTGGTGACATGACCACCTGATTCGCAATACGATCAGGAAGCTTCCGTACCAAGGACATCCTGAGATCTTGTCGAGCTCGCACCGCCTCAAGCAAGGCTGTGTGTATGTCACCCAATGACTGAATTGACGACTGAAGGAGCAGTCGCCGAGACAGTTCAACCGATCTTCTGGCATCCGCGTCTGCGATTGCCTGAGTGGACCGGAGCATCGATTTAGCGACCTGTTGCGTCACAATGTACTGTGAGAAAAGTCTAAATGCTTTCCCCCGTAGCCTAAATACTCGGTCTAGGTGAGTTGGGGTAGGGGTAGTGAAAGGGTCCTTGAGTTCACATAAATTGATTTTGGGGGCAGCTAAGAAATCAAACAAAGCCGAAGGGACTCCGCCGGCAGAACACACTGGCATAGAGAACCAAGAATGACTATCCTGAGGGATCTGGTGGGAAGATTTTGAGGTGAAGGTGGTCGCAAAGTTCTGAGCCTCCGTCTCCCATTCCACCCAAGGTCCCGGACCCAACTGCCCCACCTTCAACACTGGATTAGCGGCTGAGTCTTTGACAGTTCACAAATCAAGTTCTGGTGTGAGAGCTGACAGTGTCTTTATGTCATTAAAACCATCCTGTTTGGACTAGTCAGAAAACAGTCTCGAAGCTGAGGCAGGGGGCAGGGCAGGTTTAGCAGTATAAACAAAATAGTCCTGGTGATAATAGTTAGGAATGGCTTTAACATTAACATCTAGTACATTCCCAAAAGTATCCAAGGCCCGTAATTTTTTAGATTTATTGCCTTCTATTACCCACTCTCGTGGCACTGGAAGTTCCCCTGACAAGGTAGGTTGAGCGACCTCTGGTTTAGTGGGGATCAAGTGAACCCATGACTCATCCGGACCGTACAGTAAGGGCATAGCTACCTTTTTCATAGGTGCTTTATCTAAAGGGGGCAGATTGACATCCGTTATAACCCTGACATTAGAAGTAGTCAGTGCCGCCGTAGCAGGCCTAGTGACCACCGATGGTGATATAGAGGGAGGGTGAGGGATCTGAGTCAAGGCAATAGAAGTCATCAGAGGCCGGACATTAGAACTTGTCATAGGAGCTCCCAGGTCCACTGTAGGAGTCTCCGGCTGTTGGCCAAAAAATTTAGTGAGAGCATTAACCAGCAGCCCATCTATTTCCTCTGCTGTGACAAATTTATTCGATTATGAACTCAAAGGTGAATCATTACGATCCTGTGCGGCGTCTAAAACTGAACCCGACTCTTGCACTTCCATATCTGAGATGATAGATACCTTGTCTTTGTCATCCGGCTCACCATGAGAGGATTCCGCCGAAGCCGGAGTCCCATCTTGTTGCCAAGACAAGTCAGGAATAGATGATGGGATCGCCGCGTCCCGGTGGACCTCAGCCACTGTTTGTATAGTTTGAGCCAGAGGTTGAGAATACCGCCAAACACCCAGGCCTTGGCCTGCACTCCCTTGGGAGTCCGAAATACCCTCAATCATGGAGCTCCCACTTGACTCTGCCATTGGACGATCACTGTCCACTGAACTTTCCAATTCTAGGGTTAAAATACTAAGTGATAAACTGTCTTTTGGTACTGGTACTAAACTATCTCCATGAGATTGAACACTAGCTCTGTCGGGGGTAGAGGTATGACGAGAGGCACTAGACTCCGGTGAACGCCGGGAGGCCTTTCGATCATGTGAGTCCTTTCGAGAAGATTTGTGGCTACGGTGCGACCGCGAACTGCTCTTGGATTTAGAAGATTTCTCGCTATATCCACTTGTTGACCCCTCTGTCTTACTCTTCTTGCTCATTGGTGAAGAAGAGAGACTCGGCGGCTGCTGTCTAAGCGGGGACCTGGACCTAGATCTCGCCCGTGACGAGGAGGCTGCCACCGGGAGCGTCGGTTCTCGCTGTCGCTTAGATGTGCCTGGGGCTGGAGCAAGTATAGAACCCTGTCCAGTCTCCGCCGGTTTACGAACAGTTACTCTAGAGGGACATTTAATGGGAGGGTGCTCAATTAGTAACTTATCCCAAAGCGGGACGTTATCGCATTGAAGTGACTTATGAGCCACAGTAGTAGTATAAGTAGTCATTTGCTGCCTGACCTCCCTTAAGGTGACCGCTGCGGTCTTATCATTGTCTTGTAAAACTTTAACGCTGAGTTGAGAGCAAAAGGTACAGTTTCGCATCACCCACAGACCCCTTGAGCGGTCTAGACATTTAACACATTTTATACAAAGGGTGTGCGCAAAAATAGGGATACCTGAACAGGAGGGCGTAATGCATGAAGCAAAAACCGGGGCAAAGGTAGCCATGACAGAGACTGGTGGGAAACTACTCCAGGTTCTCTATAGACTCGCCGGGGCCCAGCTCTGGAAAAAAATAAAATTTCCAGGAATTAATGCTCATAAGGTTAACCCAACATGTTCGCACGCAAGTGTTAATAACCCGCCGGGTAACGAGACGTAATACTCTACGATCACAGCTCGCTACGTGGTGGGGTTCCTATGTAAAGATATCAGAATGTCTGAACTTGTCCAAGATATTTAAGAATACCCTCTGACACAATATAAAAAACCAACATTTTTTTTTTTTTTTGTTTTTTTTTTTCTATGTGATTGAGGGAGGCAAAAGGCATAACTGCCTATAGCGAGTGCCTCCCCCATAGTTGAAAGAGTGACAGGGCCAAAATCAAGGGACGTTCGAGCCAAAATGCCTGGACACACGGAGTTTGAAGCAATTTAAGTCATAGGAAGAGGGAAAGACTGATTCTGGGAGAGAGTTCCAGAGCTCAGCTGTTGAGTAGAAGAAAGTTTGAGAGTAACGTTTCACTCTTGGGTTGGAGAGTTGCACAGAGTAGGGGTGGGATTGAGTTGCAAGACGGGTACCACGTGCCCTACGTAAAGGAGGTGGTATGCACTGGGATAGCTCTGAGGAACACTGATTATTATAGTAGCGATAGAATAGCGAGAGAGATGCAACATTGCGGCGGAGAGAGAGAGATTGCAGAGAGTTGGTGAGTGGACGGGAGTTAATGATACGAAAGGCCTTCCTTTCAACTTTGTCTAGGAGAGCAGTGTGAGAGGAACCTCCCCACACATGTGAACAATACTCAATACAAGGGCGCACTATGCCCCTGTACAGAGCAAGAAGCTGTGCAGGGGAAAAGAACCCCCTAAGGCGGTTGAGCACACCCAGCTTCTGGGATGCTGCCTTAGCAAGACTGGTAATATGGTCCTTCCAAATGAGAGCAGAAGAAAAAGAGACACCAAGAATATTGAGAGAAGATGAAGGGTTGATTTTTGTATTGTTGAAGAATAAGGGATAGTCCGCTGGGAGATCCTGACGGGTAGATAGATGGAGAAATTGGGTTTTGGAAGCATTAAAGTTAACAAGGTTTTCTCTGCCCCAATTGGAAATAGTATTTAGATCAGAATTTAAGAGTTCTATGGCTTCATTACGTTTGTCGTTGAGGGATTGCTGGCTGGGGCGTTCTGAAAAACTAATGGAGTAGTGCAAGGTTGAGTCGTCTGCGTATGAATGGATGGGAATTAAGGTACAGTTAAGGAGATCATTTATAAAAATTAGAAAGAGAATAGGAGATAGGACAGAGCCCTGAGGAACACCGGAGTTTATAGAGTGAGGAAGTGAACAATGGCCGTCCACAACCGCGGCTATGGAACGGCCGGAAAGGAAATTAGAGACAAAGGCACAGATGGAGGGATAGAAACCGAAGGAGGGTAGTTTAGAAATTAAATTTATGCCAGACTCTATCGAAGGCTTTCGATATGTCTAGTGCAATAGAAAAAGTCTCACCGAAGTCCCGAAAGGAGGATGACCAAGAGTTAGTAAGATATGAAAGAAGATCCAGTAGAGCGACCCTTAAGGAAGCCATACTGGCGATCTGAGAGCAGATTATGAGAAGAGAAATGCTTAAGAAATTTGGAAGCAAGAATAGTTTCAAAAACTTTAGAAAGACAAGAGATAAGAGCAATTGGACGATAGTTGGAGGGTTGAGAGCGGTCACCCTTCTTTGGGACAGGTTGAATGTGAGCAAACTTCCAGCATGAAGGGAAGACGTTAGAGGATAGACAGAGACGAAAGAGTTTGCCTAGGCAGGAGTCAGCACGGAAGCACAGTTTTGAGAACACAGGAGGAACACCGTCCGGACCGTACGCCTTATTAGTGTTAAGCCCAGAGGGTAGAAAGTACATCTTTAGAAGAGATTAGGATATTAGGCATAAGTAAGAGAGAGGAGGGCGGAGAAGGAGGAATAGCACCGGAATCATCCAAGGTGGAGTTTCTAGCAAAAGTTTGAGCGAAGAGTTTAGCTTTGTCAGAGGAAGAAGTGATGGTTGTGCCATCAGAGTGGAAAGGGGAGGGAAAGACGAGGAAGAGAAATTGTTGGAGAGGTTTTTGGCTAGATGCCAGAAAGCTTGGGAAGAGCTAGAGTTGGATAGTTCAGTGCATTTATTATTGATGAAAGAGTGTTTGGCAAGTCGAAGAACAGATTTGGCTTGATTCCGGGCAGAAACATATGAAGAATGAGAGTCTTGAGTTTTAAGGCGTCGGTACCGTTTGAATGCTTCCTCCTTATTGCGGACAGCAGTAGAACAGGCGTGAGTAAACCAAGATTTTTTAGCATTAGTCTGAGAGAAAGAGAATGGAATGTATGCTTCCATGCCCGATAGGATTACCTCGGTAATGCGTTCAGCACTCTCCATGGCGTTTATAATTGATATAATTGATATAATAATATAAACATGGCGTTTATAATTGAATTAGTCTTTCCGGTGGTGTCTGATTCCAGATTCAATTTTGGCAAAACAACCCCCCAAAAAGACGCCGGCCCCTGAATTATCTCGCAGATCAAAAACTGGGAAGGCTGACAAAAATACGAGATCTGACTTCTAATGAATTGTCTTAAGATCGCCGTACGTTGAAGGCGGCGATACACAAATGTATCCCTCAATTGTCTTGGTCAACTAAACCGAATTGTAAATTCGTTATTCCACCCTACCAAGGAGCACCCGCCGGGTGTGAAAGTAAGTTATTATTAAAAATGTTAACCCCAATTGAGCCCTCAATCGCCGTATGTTGAAGGTGGCGATACATAAAGCATCCCTTAATTGTCCGGTTAACTAAACTGAATTACCAATTTGTTCATCCCACCCTTCCAAGGTGCACCCGCCGGGTGTGCAAGATGTTAAAAGTTAACCCCAATCGTTCCTGTCCCCACTTCTTTGTAAAAGATCGCCGGGGAGGAAAACCAAACAACAACAGCTAGGTTTTTTCCTGGTTTTTGCAAAACCGGGGAAAACAACTTCACAACACGTGTCCGCATGAACACTGTTAGATGGGTACAGCCATTCTGCCGGGAATCATAGGGAGCCTGAAACAGGCACCTCCACAGAGACGCAGTCCTGGGGAGCCTCAGACACCTACTCGCCGGGGAAACAAGCCTGTTTTTTTAAACCACGTGTGGCCAAAACTCGGCACCCAGCCGGGTTTTTCATGATGAAACCGAGAAAAACCTGCCGGGAAATAACCCACCTCGTCCAGATACCATCTGAACGCCACACAGGACCGAAGAGTTAGCCAAAACACAACTAACCCCGGGCCCACAAATAGTCCGTGGAATTAGCCAATACACAACTAATCCAGGAAACAAAAATAGTCCATGGAATTAGCCAATACACAACTAAACCAGGACACACATGACACAGTAGTACATATTTATAATATAAATCAATAACACTTGTACATGTGGCAAAGCTACAAGAGGCTGGCTAGGCCTAGGCAGACGGAAAAGACAACAAGTCGTAATATAAACAAAAAGCACTGAATTATATCACAACAGGAACCACCGCCAACACACCACTGTAGCAAAAACTTCCGGCAAAGGGAAGACTGACTCGGGACCCAGAAAAAACTTCACTAAGTGAAGAAAAATACGCTGGGAACGTCAGCAAAACAACACTACCTCATCAGAAAGATAAAAGGCAGCAATAATAACGCGTAATGAAAGCCGCCTGCATCACAAGCTAACTAACTGTGAAAAAGTTTACATGTCCACGAGGGTACATCCGAAATAGACGCCCCAAACACACGACCCAAAATACACTGCACTGCGGGCAACCAGCCCAGGACACTCCTGCTACGCATATCCTAACCTTACTCGATACATCCCGGAGTAAACAAATGAGAAAAAACTCACTAGGGATGCAGCAAATGAGGAACCAGCGGAGCGTGGGGAGACACGTCAGGGCAGGCTGATCGCAGAGCAGAGAAGGAAGAATGACGCCTGAGTCAGCGTCTGGTCAAAGATCCACACAAGTACATCCACGATATTATGGAAAGCTTATTGAATAGTTATTCTTATTTATTTATTTTTTTATTTTTTACGAAGTTTTTTCGTAGTGAGAACCAAATTCATAATGACTGAAGCCATGAGTGAGGTCGCGTGCGCTCATGATGAAGGCTCCTCAAATTTTAAATGCTCTGCGCGGTAGATTCAAACTACGGCGGATGAGTGTTTGAAGAGGGTGCCTTATGTAATAGGCATGTTCGTCAATGATGGAGGGGCCACTAATAAATACATAGATTTATGGCTGTCTGAACTGGTTGGCATTGGCTCAACCTAGGGACAGGGCATGGGTGTTTTAATATGAATGTGTATTCCTGTTCATCGTCATGTAGGTAGAGTCTGGCGGGTAAGAGGTGTAGGACACGAAGCAAATTGGAGTAGTGTGTACTGTGGATACGAAGGAGGTGATTGGAAGACGTATAACAATTGTGGAAAAGTAAATGGAAGAGATGAACACAATGGCGGATAAAGATAACTAACCTAAGGATTGAATACATAGATTTATGGGGGCGATTGGTCTTCAGAAACTTAGTCTGGCAAGACAAGGTATTTTAGGGTATGTTGATATTAATATCCTAACTTAGGGACAGAGCATGGGTGTATTAACTTAAGGTGTATTTATGTTCATTCTCATGTAGGTAGATGTGCAGGACACGAGGGTAGTGTATACGTGAGGTGTGGGAAAGGTCAGTGTTTTAGAAGGAGTAGGCAGGTGTGGTTTGGAGCTGCTTAGCCCTGCGGGCTTGGGCCTGTCTGAACTGGTTGGCCCGGTCACCTGGTCCTTTCGTTCTGTGGGCCTTTCTTTCGGGTGTTTCTGTGTGGTGTTCGCTCGTGGCTTCTGTGGTGGGCCTCTCGTTCTGGGACATTTTACTTCCCTCTCCTTCATTGTAGGCTGGTCCCCGAGCCTCAAGGGTGAAGTAAAAAGAAGCATAGTCATGGTGGGTCATTTTGAGGGTATTGAGAAGGTCCCACCAAGCGAGGGTCAGGTTTCTTTTGCAGGTCTATGTAGACCTGTAGGAATGTGTCCTCAGTGTTGTGGAGGGCGGTTGCCCGGGCTTGATGTGGGCGTTGTAGACGGGCTAAGCGTCCTGTGGACGTTTTTACTTTAACCTTTCGTATGAATGGTTTGTAGTTTTCCCCCATGGGGGTAGGGACGGGGGCGACGAAGGGTGTGGATTTGTTCATGGTGGAGGTCATGTATCGAGTGAGGTGTGTGGGACTGACAGGAGGCCTCTTCAGTGTGGTGAATGGGTTACTAACTGAAGGGGAGGGATTAACGCTTGAAAACGGAGCTGGGGATGAAGGGGGGATATGAGTCTGGGGTTTTTGGGGTTTTCTTGGGTGGTGTTGTAGGCTGGGGAAATATAGTGAGGCAATGCGCAATATCGGTTTAGATAAGGTGCGTGAAGGAGGTGTGTGAGAAGGAGGGTGTGTGTGTGTTGTGTGGCTTGGGTCTTTAGTGTCAGAACGGGGTGTTGTTTTTGTATAACTAGTAGGTAGTAGGGGTAGGCAGCCCCGCCCAGGGAAGTACTACCGCCAAGGTTTCGGGAGACTCAGGGAATATCCTGAATTCCATTTTCTCTCCCAGGCCTTGGTAGCTGGATACACATCTTGCTGCCTCACACATCAGGGGTATCAGGAAAACCTTCTTTATATAACATACACATCCAACTTCACGACATTGCCCTACATCGCTATCCTCTATCCATAAAACACTACTCTTCCCACTACATATCATACATGCAACACCATACACTTACTTAATAAATATGGCAGTACAATTGTTAAGAGCAAACCTGGTGGTCCCTCGGATATCCACCCCCGGCAGGGTTGGGTCATTGACACAGGGCCCTCCCGGTCGTCATCATGCAACTGTGTCAAGAGCATTGCAACGTCCCAAAGCTGCTCGTCGGTGCAGCTTGTTCTTTAGTAATATAAGGGGACTTCACTCTAACATCAATTCTGTACACCAATTTCTTCAAGCAGAATCCCCTACTCTCCTTTTTTTGACAGAGACTCAAGTAACATCCACATCTGACACGTCTAGATTTATTTTTCCAGGTTATCAACTGCTCCAAAATTTCAGACCTAAAGGAGGTGTATGTTGCTTCGCAAAATCTGAAATTGCCCTGGAGGAGGTTACTAGTTTCAATTGTCCCTATTTTGATTATTCTATATACAAATTAATTTCGGCTGGTAAATTTAAATACATATGTTGCATCTACCGTTCCCCAAATACTCCTCCAGAGCAAAGTCTTTTTGATTCTCTGTCCTCACAACTCAGTGTCCTCAACTTAAATGCTTCTTCTGAAATCACTGTGTTGGGTGATTTTAATGTCCATAATGTTGAATGGCTCACTCATTCAGCCAGGACTGATGATGCTGGTCTTGAATGTGAGCTATTTGCAGACTCATTTAATCTCACTCAACTAGTCAACCAACCCACCCGTGTACCAGATAATCCTAATCATAATTCCCACCTACTGGACTTATTTTTAACAACCAATTCAGAAAATTATGATGTTACAGTGAGGTCCCCGCTTGGATCTTCTGATCACTGTCTGATACAGGCCACCTGTCTATCACCTACCACACCTTCCCACTCTGAACCTGTTTTGGTGACTAAATGGCATTACAATAGGGCAGACTGGGAGGGTCTTCAAGGTTTCTTTATTGATATCCCTGGACCTCTTTCTTTCTAATGATGCACACTCACCTTGAGCCACATACAAGATTTTGTAAAAATTGGAATGGAAACTTTTATTCCTCATCAAAAGTACAGTAAAAGATCTAATTCACCTAAATGGTTTGACCATAATTGTGCTAGAGTAACTGAACAAAAAGCAATAGCCTACAATGCATACACAAGATCAAAAACACATGAAGCCTTTAATTACTTTAGAAACATCAGAAATCATGCCAAACTGTATTAAACCTAACTAAATCAAACTTTCTCCACAAGCAGGCAAATAAACTTCTAAATAATCCAAAATGATAACAAAATATTTTGGTCTACTCTTAACTCATTTAAATCCAACTTCACTACTGCTTCATCCATTCCACCATTAAAATCTCCGACTGGCAATCTTGTAAGTGACCCACGAGGTAAAGCTAACCTTCTTGCGGATATTTTCTCCACCAACTCAACTTTAGATGAAATAAATCAAGATGTCCCTGTACTTAATTTTAATTCGCCTGAAATTCCCTCACTTAAGATCCACACCAGACATGTCAAAACTATTTTGCAGAATCTCTCAGTAGATAAGGCTCCTGGTCCAGATGAAATTCCTCCAATAGTACTTAAGAATTGCTCCTTGTGCTCGCTCCTGTATTGGCAAAATTTTTCCGTCTATGTACTCATACCTCATGCTTCCCAGTGCCCTGGAAAGAAGCATCCATCCAGTTCCTAAAAAAGGTGCCTCTTCAGATCCATCAAACTACAGACCAATAGCTATAACTTCCACTCTTGGTAAAGTCTTTGAAATTATATTAATATCACATAATTAAGCATCTTGAGAATAATAAATTAATCAGTGATAGGCAATATGGTTTTAGACGATGTCGATCAACTGCAGACATGCTTTGCCTTCTTACGCATCATCAACCAAGCTACAGACCAACATGGTGAAACACATACAATAGCACTGGATATATCAAAGGCATTTGATAGAGTCTGGCATCAATCCTTATTGTCGAAGATATCACACTACGGCCTTGCATCATTAGTTCCACTAATTTCTTCTTATCTTCATAACAGAAAAATACGTGTAATGGTAGATGGCCTTTATTCTCAATTTCACTCAATAAATGCTGGTGTTCCCCAGGGATCAGTTTTGGCCCCAATTCTGTTCCTCATTCATATCAATGATCTCATATCTACCACTCATAATCCAATACATTCCTACGCAGATGACTCAACACTCCACAGTTCCTTCACATTTACCAATTCTTTCACCCAACCCGATCTTATAAATTCAAAAATAAACACTGCAATTTCTCTGAACCAGGACCTTTCTAGAATTAATGGATGGGGACAAAAGAATCTAGTTTCCTTTAATGCACAGAAAACAAAGTACATTCAATTTTCTAACCGACAGAATCTCACTGACTCCCATATATTTTTTAATGATGTAAATATTCCACTTCCCCTAGTATTGACATTCTCGGTGTAACATTAACTACTAACTTGAGCTGGACACATTATGTTAGAAGAATTGCTAAGAATGCCTCTAAAAAACTGGGACTCCTGTACAGAGTTCGAGAATTCTTCACTGACGAGCAGTTGGCCGTAATATATAAAAGTCATGTGCGTTCTCAGATGGATTACTGTTCACCTCTGTGGGGTGGAAGTGGAGTGGTTGCATTGAGGCAGTTGGACAAAATTCAAAATAAATCTATTAGATAATCAATAACCCTGCAATCACACAGGACCTTCCTACATTATCCATACGAAGAAACGTTGCATCCCTTGCAACAGATATTTTCACAGCAATTGTTCCGAGGAACTTGCTTCAATTGTGCCGCTCTCCACATCTTTCCCCGTAGAACTAGGGCAGCTGAGAGCGCCCATGAATTTACACTTTCTCCTCCACAATGCAGAACTTCTGCTTATCAGAATTCATTTATCCCCAGAGCTACTACTCTTTGGAATTCACTTCCCTCGAATTGCTTTCCACAAACTTACAATCTACAAATGTTTAAATCCAGTTGTTACAAACATTTTATGAATGGAGGATGCCTTTAGGCACATGGACCTTTTTCTTTTATCTGTGTTTTTCCTTCCTCCGTTCATTGTCTCTTAAAAAAAAAAAAAAAAAAAACTGTCTTTAAATCTGATGGGTCTGTTGATTATTCTACCTTTGGAGGTCCTGATGGGAAGGTAGATGTTTGTCGTGGGACTTGAGTCGCTCGACGATGTTTTATATTGAGGGGAAGAACGTTTTACAGGTGGAAGGCATTTATTGGGGGCGAGGTCGGGGGTTATTTGAGAGGTAGATGCGTATGGAGGTTTTTGTTGGGTGAGGGTGGTAGGCGGAATGGAAGAGGATTTGGTGGGGGTATGTATGTGGGTTCTCTCAGGGGCGACTTTGAGGGGGGGGATGTTTTAGGGGTTGGTTGGGGGGGGGTTCGATGAGATGAGGAGGTTGGTTGATGTGTGGGTGGGGTCGCGGGGATAGTGGAGGGGAAAGGGGTGGATGTGGGGGGGCTAGACGGGTGGGTAGGGAGTGGAGATTTAAGTGGGAGGGTTGGGGGTAGGGACGTGTGTGGGGTGTGTTTTTGGTGGAGGGCGGTGATTTGCTGGTGGTGGAAGTAGGCGGTTTTGGGAGTTTGGTGGGGGTAGATCTAGCAGGTCATTCGGGTAATGAGGTGGGGGTTGAGAGGGGATGAGGTTGAAGAGGAAGGTATGTGTTTTCGTGGGGGGGTGGGGGTTGTTACTTCTGGAATATAGTTAGAGGGTTTATGGTGTTTACTGGTGATTATTCGTCTTCTTTCCCTTTGTGGAGACGAAGAAGAAGAAGAGGAGGAGGAGGGTGGCCAGCCCTACGGAACTTGGTTAGCAGGGTGTGGTTTCTGGAGGTTTTAAAAGATTTTTGTCGTGGGCGTAAGTTGTAGCGTGAGGTTACTGAGGTAGATTGTGTGGTGCGTTTGGGTGTGTACTTGGTTTTGGGTGGGGGGGGGGGGGGGGGTTTCTTACTGTGGTGCCTGGGGAGGTATCTCAGGGCTAGACGGGAGGGTTTCTGTTGTGGTCGGGGTTGTGGGTGGAGGTTTTCGTACTTGGATAATTGGGGAGGTACTTGACTATCAGAAGTGAAAGAAGGTGTCATGGTGGAGGAGGGTGTGATAGTGGGGGCTTGGGGTTTGTGGAGGTTAGTTTGGGGGTATGTTGAGGAATGATTTGTCGGTTCGGTGTCGGAGGGCTTAGGCCCTTAGGGGTTTGTATGGGAATATTCATAGCCTGAGTGGAAGGGTTGGTAGGGGTGTTTAATTCCGGGTCAGACGTGTGGGGTGGGGTATTGTCTTGTGGTTTTAGAGGTTTAAACGCTCGGACGAATCTAGTTCGGAACGTGCGAGTCACGCCGTGATAATCGATGGTGACTTGATAGGCGTTTGGGACTTGTATGATGGTGTAGGGCCCGACATAGCGAGGGCCTAATTTGTTGGTGACAGGGAGGTTGGCTACCATTACGGTGTCATGGATGGCGAAAGGGTTTTTGTCATCGGGGTTATCAGTTTTGGTGTCTTGACAGGTTTGGGCGGTATGGAGGGTGTTTTGCAGATGTTGCAATGGGTCAATTGTGGAGGTGGTGGAGGGGAGGTGAGCGTGATGGTGGAACGGCAGTAACAGGGGGGGTACGCCGTAAACACGTTCATGAGGGGAAATACCGTCTTCTCGGGGACAGGTGTTCATGCCCCATTGTATCATCTTTAGTTGTGATGGCCAGTCTGAGGTGTTAAGAGCAATAATTTTTGTACGTAACTGGTTGTTGATGGTGCGATGGCTGCGTTCGCATATAGCATTTCCTTGAGGCCAGTACGGGGATGAGTGTTTAATCTTAATACCACATTGTTGGGTGAACTGGTGCCAAACGTGTCCACTAAACTCGGGGGCATTGTCGGATAGAAGAGCAAGGGGAAGGCCGAATATAGGGAACACTTCTGTGGCAAGAAGTGTGGCGACTGTGGTGGCTATGTGGTCTTTAACTGGGCAGGCTATTAAAAATTTTGAATATACGTCAACAAATGTGACGATTATAGGTTTGACTTCTGTAAGGAGATAAAGAAAACCTAATATTTAGTAGTGGCCCCGTAATCATTGACGAACATGCCTATTACATAAGGCATCCTCTTCAAACACTAACCCGCCGTAGTTTTGAATCTACCGCGCAGAGCATTTAAAATCTGAGGAGCCTTCATCATGAGCGCACGCGACCTCACTCATGGCTTCAGTCATTATGAATTGGGTTCTCACTACGAAAAAACTTCGTAAAAAATAAAAAACAAAAAGAAAATAAGAATAACTATCCAATAAGCTTTCCATCATATCGTAGATGTACTTGTGTGGATCTTTGACCAGACGCTGATTCAGGCGTCATTCTTCCTTCACTGACATATCAAGTAAACCAAAATCCTTAATACATCAACGAATGGGAAGGGGATGGTCGGGAGGGCCCCAGTCGTCAATGATTACGGGCCACTACTAAATATTAGGTTTTCTTTATCTCCTTACAGGAGTCAAACCCATAATTTATTAGTGGCCCCTCCATCATTGAAGAACATGCCTGATTGCTAAGACTGGAGGGGGACATTCGTAATCATATCATAACTCTAGAAAAGCAGATAATCAAACAACCACATAGTATTCTTACTTTTGTAAAAAAGAGATATTCGGGTGCATAAACTTTATACAGCCTAAATCTTCAAAAAGGGGTACAAGCAGGAGCGTGCTTCAAAGAAGCCTGCTTGAAAAAGGGTTAACTCTGAGACTCTGTGCACAGATCTGCTAGTTAAGAAGGCACCCCACTTAAAGTAAGTGGTGAAAACTAAAAACTTATAAGTTTACATGTGCACATATAAACCCCATTAACTAGTGGATATATTCCTAAAAATATAACCAAACATAAATGAATTCTTGTACATTCGTAGAAGTACTGAACTCGTGTACTTATGCAGAAGTAATTACTGCAAAAGTAAAAGTCGTAGTTGCCACTACCGAGATTTCTCAAAAATCTATTGCTTCACAGCCAAAGCTACTTACAACAAGAATTGTCGTAACACTACTATTGGCCTTTAGCACAATTTCCTGCAATGAATACTACAGAGAAATTTTATAATACAATGCCTACAACCAGTATCACAGCTCGTATGTTCCGAACACATACTCCAGAGGGGTCTAGGGTGTCCTATGTCACACTGACTGCACCCATCGCCTTCTTGAAGGCCGTGATACCCTATTATATCAATCAATTGTTTGGCAAATTATCTCGAATCACAAATCCGTTAATATAACCACCCGAAGGTACAACCGCCGGGTTTTATATGCAATGTCAAACCAATTATACCTGCCCAAGACCTCTTTGTAAAAAGGTCGCCGGGAGGTAAAGACCAAACAAACAGACAGCATTGTTTCAATGGCTTTGAAAAGCAGAGTAAACCAAGTCGAACAGGTGTCAGCCTGATCACCTAGAAAACTGTGTGGAGCCCCCCTCGACGGGAATAAACCAGGAAGCCTGATCCCAGGCTCGACCATAGAAAACGCAGTTTCTGAGGAGCCCTCAAGCGACCAAACTCGTCGGGGTAACTTACCTATTTTAGCCATCCTGACTAAAACTCGGTAAACAAAAACGGTGTTCTCGGAGCAACGAGAAAAACGCCGGAAAGGTAACCCACACTAAACTATACATTATAGGAGGGCGTAATGCATAAAGCAATGAATAACACAGGAAGCCTGATCCCAGGCTCGACCACAGAAAACGCAGTTTCTTATGAGCCCTCAAGCGACCAAACTCGTCGGGGTAACTTACCTATTTTGAGCCATCCTGACTAAAACTCGTTAAACAAAAACGGTGTTCTCGGAGCAACGAGAAAAAACGCCGGAAAGGAAACCCACACCAAACGAGACATTTTAACACATTTTATACAAAGGGTGTGCGCAAAAATAGGGATACCTGACCAGGAGGGCATAATGCATAAAGCAAAAACCGGGGCAAAGGTAGTCATGACAGAGACTGGTGGGATACTTACTCCAGGTTCTGCATAGACCCACCGGGACCCAGCTCTGGAATTTTTTTTTTTTCCAGGAATTAATGCTCATAAGGTTAACCCAAACATGTTCGCACACAAGTGTTAAATAACCCGCCGGGTAACGAGACGTAATACTCAACGACTACAGCTCGCTACGCGGTGGGGTTTTCTAAGTAAAAGATTTCAGAATATCTTAATTTGTCCAAAAGATTTATGAATACCCTCTGACATAATATATAAAGACCAGCATGGCGTTTATAACTGATTAAGTCTTTCCGGTGGTGTTTGTTTCAAGATTCAATTTTGGAAAAAAAAAAACTAAAAAAGACGCCGGCCCCCGAATTATCTCGTAGATCAAAAACTGGGAAGCCTGACAAATATACGAGATCTAACTTCTCCCGAAGTATCTTTTTAGATCGCCGTATGTTGAAGGCGGCGATACAAAACGTATCCTCAATTGTCTGGTTAACTAACTGAATTGTAAATTCGTTATTCCCACCATTCCAGGGAGCACCCGCCGGGTGTGAATATTAGTTTAAAAAACGTTAACCCCAATTGTGCCTTAAATTGCCGTATGTTGAAGGAGGCGATACACAATGCATCCCTCAATTGTCTGGTCAACTAAACCGAATTTTGCAAATTCGGTCATCCCACCCTACCAGGTTGCACCCGCCAGGTGATTTAAAGTTTAAAAGTTAACCCCAATTGTTCCTAACCCCACATCTTTGTAAAAGATCACCGGGGAGGAAATACAACAATAGCATAGTTTTATATTGGCTTTGCAAAACCGAAAAAACTACAAACAACACGTGTCCGTATGAACACTGTTAGATCAGTACAGCCAACCCGCTGGGAATCAGAAGGAGCCTGAAACAGGCACCCCAGAGACGCAGTCCTGGGGAGCCACAGACACCCACATGCCGGGTAAACAAGCCTGTTTTTAAACCACGCGTGGCCAAAACTCGGCAACCAGCCGGGTTTTTTCATGGTGTAACCGAGAAAAACCCGCCGGAAATAACCCACCCTGTCCAGATACCATCTGAACGCAACACAGGACCGAGGCGTAGCCAAAACACAACTAACGCCGGGCCCAACATAGTCCGTGGAATTAGCCAATACACAACTAACCCAGGACACATAAATAGTCCATGGAATTAGCCAATACACAACTAAACCAGGACACACATCACACAGTAGTACATATTTAGAAAATAAATCAATAACACTTGTATATGTGGTAAAGCTACGAGAGGCTGGCTAGGCCTAGGCAGACGGATAACATTAACATGTCGGAATATAAACAAAAAGCACTGAATTATATCACAACAGGAACCACCGCCAACACACCACTGTAGCAAATACTTCCGGCAAAGGGAAGAACTGACTCAGGACCCAGAAAAAACTTCACTAAGTGAAGAAAAATACGCTGGGAACGTCAGCAAAAATACGCTACCTCATCAGAAAGATAAAAGGAAGCAATAACGCGTAATGAAAGCCGCCTGCATCACAAAGCTAGCTAACTGTGAAAAAGTTCACCTGTCCACAACCGGACCACGAGGGTACATCCGATATAGATGCCCCAAACAGACGACCCAAAATACACTGCACTGCGGGCAACCAGCCCAGGACACTCCTGCTACGCATATCCTAACCTTACTCGATACATCCCGGAGTAAACAAATGAGAAAAAACTCACTAGGGACGCAGCAAATGCGGAACCAGCGGAGCGTGGAGAGACACGTCCGGGCCGGCTGACCGCAGAGCAGAGAAGGAAGAATGACGCCTGAATCAGCGTCTGGTCAAAGATCCACACAAGTACATCTACGATATGATGGAAAGCTTATTGGATAGTTATTCTTATTTTGTTTTTGTTTTTTATTTTTTACGAAGTTTTTTCGTAGTGAGAACCCAATTCATAATGACTGAAGCCATGAGTGAGGTCGCGTGCGCTCATGATGAAGGCTCCTCAGATTTTAAATGCTCTGCGCGGTAGATTCAAACTACGGCGGATTAGTGTTTGAAGAGGATGCCTTATGTAATAGGCATGTTCGTCAATGATGGAGGGGGCACTAATAAATATAGCGGTTGCCAGCGTAAGAAGGAAACGGGCCCATGATGTCGAGGGATAGGACTTGGAACAGTTTGTTAGCAGACATGGTACCAGCTGGGCCTGGGGTGCGTGATCTATCCTTCCCCAATAAACAAGGTTTGCAGGATTCTGTCACTCGTTGTGCAATTTTGGAGGGGTTGGGGGTTCAGTATTGATCTGTGAAGATTTTTAACATCTTCTTTTGTCCAAGGTGTATACCGTTTCCCTCGTGGATGGCAACCATGTAGTCGTGGGCAATGGTGGGGTCTAAGATTATGTGACCAGAGTCTGTGGCAAGTTGATCTCCCCAGCGAGTCAGTTTCCTGAAGACATTTAACGGTATCCAGGGTGGTCTGATTCTTGTTTCCCAAGATTGAATTAGGGAGGGGGCTGAGGGGAGGGGGGTAGATAAAAGCTCCGTGTTTTGTAAGGCGGCTAGGTTGGTGGGGGGTCTTTTGGTACTGGCAAACGTGACAGGGCGTCTGCATTGGTGTGAAGTTTTCCTGGACGATACTGTATTGTAAAATCGTAGTCCTCTAGTGTCTCCCTCCAACGTACCAAAATGGCTGAGTTGGTTTCGCATTTACGCAACCATTGCAAAGATTGATGGTCGGTGATTATATTTGAGTTTTGCGGCCAACACAAATGACCGGAAGTGGCTGAGTGCCCAAATGATCCCTAAGCACTCTCTCTTGGTGGCTGCATAATTCTGTTGTGCTTGGTTGAGGGTGGAGCTGGCATACGCTATCACATGTTCCTCTCCGTCTCTGACTTGAGCTAAAACTGCACCAATGGCGTACAGAGATACGTCGGTATAAAGATGGAAAGGTTTATGGTAATCAGGGAAAGTGACAATAGGGGCTTGGATTACCTTTTGTTTCAAAGTGTTAAAAGCGAGGTCTCTTTCAGGTATCCAGGTGAACGGGGTGTCTTTGTGGGTGAGTTAGTGGAGGGGTCTGGCTATGGTGGCAAAGTGGGGGACGAAACGTCTGTAGTATGTGGCTAAACCTAGAAACGAACGTACTCCTTTAACGGTGGTGGGTGGGGGTTGGTTTTGTATGGCTTGAAGTTTCTTTGGGTCTGGTGCAATACCATGTTCAGATATTACGTGGCCGAGGAAATCTACCTTATTTCGGGCAATCTCACACTTTGAGGGTTTTAATTTCAACCCGGCGGCTCGGATTCTTTGAAGGACTTGTCTCAACCTGAGGAGGTGTTCTTCCCAGGTTGGTGAGTACACAATAATATCGTCTAGATAGGCTAGGCAGGTTTCCCAGGTTAGGCCATGTAATACCGCTTCCATCAAACGGGAGAAAGTGGCGGGTCCGTTACAGAGGCCAAAAGGTAGGACGTTAAATTCGTAGTGGTGGCCACCACTAGTGGAAAATGCTGTTTTCTCTTGGTCCTCGGCCTTGATAGGCACTTGCCAATACCCTGCTTGCAAGTCGAGGGTAGTGAACCATCTGGATCCGTATAGGGAGTCAAGGGAATCGTCTATCCGGGGTAATGGCGTAGCGTCTTTAATGGTTACGTCATTCAACCTCCTGTAATCGACGCAAAAACGGGTTGACCCATCTTTCTTTTTTACTAGGACAACAGGGGAAGACCAGGGACTAATGGACGGGGTGGCAATACCGGCCTCTAACATCTCTTGGACTTGGCGTTCCTCTTCCTGATGTTGTATGGGATTTTTTCTATGGGATAGTTGTCGTATGGGGGGGGGCCTGTGGTGTTAATGATGTGTTGTTCTACATCGGTCTGTCCGATTTCGGTGGGTTGTTGGGCAAACACGTCACTGAACTCTAGCAATAGGTCGTACATGCCGTGTTTTTGGTGGTCGGATAATGTGTCCGGGAGAGGGGGCAATTGGAGGCTGGTAGGGGTGTCATTAAAATCTATGGGGAGGTCATCAAAAGTTTCGAGGTCTCCTATAATGAGACCTTTTGGTAATGTCAGGGATTCCTCAGAGATATTTGCCACGAGAATGTGGTTGATGCGAGCGGAAATGATGGCGGGTTGTAAGAGGCAACAATTGGGGTTGGTGGACGTGGTAGTGGGGGAAAATATCATGTGAGTTTGGGGTATGGGTCGAAGGTTCACCCATTTTTGATGGCGGGGGGGAATTTGGCATTTATCTTGAACTACAGCTGGGCTAATGATGGTGGGGGATCGACTGGCGAGCAGGTGCTTGGTACGCATAAGGGGGGAAAGGTCACTTTGGTGGGGGTCACGCGTGAGGGGGGGATTAACGGCGCGTGTGGGAGGATCAGTGGGGCGCGGTGTGAGGGAGTTAGAAAACGGAATTTGTTGGAGGGACTGTGGAGGGTTGGTCGGGGAAGAGTGAGGTATAGAAGATGGGTTATTGGTGAAGGACTGATGTAAGGATTGGTGGTTGTTAGAAGGACGAATTTGGGGAGTTTTGTCGGTGGCAGTGACGGTTTGTTTGGAGTTTATATGGATTTGGTGGTTTTGTTTGTCATGAGAGAGCGAGTTAAGTGTGATTTTGAAGTTTTCTAGGGGTGTGAATTGTGTAGGGGTGGAAGGGAGCTACTGACGGAAAACTGTCACAAGGGGGATTGGGGTGGGTGTGGAATAGCTGGACATTTCTGGGGGCATGGTGGGAACATAGTTGTGTCCCTCGGTCGGCACGCGTGAGGGGAGGATTAACGGCACGTGCGGGCGGGTCAGGGTGGTGAGAGGTGAGCGAGTTAGAAAACGGGATTTGTTGGTGGGACTGCGGAGGGTTGATGGGGGAAGAGTTAGGTGTAGAACATGGGTTATTGGTGGAGGACTGGTGTATTGATTTGGGGTTGTTAACAGGACGAATATGGGGAATTTTCTTGGTGGCAGTAACGGTCTGGTTAGAGGTTATCTGGGACTGGTGAGTTTGTTTGTCATGAGAGGGCGAGTCAAGTGTGGGGTTGTGAAGTTTTCTAGGGGTGTGAATTGTGTGGGGAGGAAAGGGAGCTACTGACGGAAAACTATCACAAGGGAAATTGTGTTGGTTGAGGGATAGCTGAACATTTCTGGGGGCATGGGGGAAACATTGTTGGTTACATAGGTCGGCATTTTCCCTGGAAACATGTGTACATAAACATTTGATAGAATTATGGTTACATATATCAGAGTCTGTCCTGAAAACATGGGAGGATTTATCCTGGACAGAGTTACGAGAATTGAGGGGATTACCGAGAGGGAGTTGCTTGGACTTGTCTTCTTTCGTTTGTTGAGGCATTTTTTTAATGAATTGAGTGATATTTTGAGAGAACTCGGGGCAAGGGGAGGGTTTAGGAGTTACCTTAGTGCTAGCTGCAACTTGGTAACCCTGACTCAGGGTTTGTTGAGGGGAAAGGTGTTTTTTCTTTTTGTGAATGGCTTTCTGCATTATTGGTTTGTCAGAGGCTTTGGGTTGGATTTTTTTTTTGAATGAGATCAGCCTTTTGGCCGCAGTCAACCTGGGCCTGGAGTTTTTGAAGGAGGTCAAGTCCAAGGAAACCATTGTAATGTTTACAGTGGGAGGAAAATACTGTGAACGTGTGATAACAACGAGCATGGGGGGCAGGAGTAGTTACTGACAGGGGCAAAGTGTCTCCTAGGAGATTTAAGTAAGTATCAGCAGCTGAGATTAGTTCTGCTTTGGTGGTTAACAAGGGGCCAAATAGTCGGTGGTGTTGATCATAATAAGACTTGAACAAACATGACTTGGCAGCTCCCGTGTCGATTAACAAGCGGACAGGAATGTCCTTGATTTTGGCCATGTAATAAATGGGGGCAGTGCGGTCAGTTATGGCATCCCCTGCCGAGGCCATCTTGGGCGGGGGGTACTTTAAAAATCCTGGGGGTCGGTATCTACCTCCTCCAGGGTTTCCTCGGTATCCTCTGAGGTCATGATAGGGGCTATTTCTCCAGTGTGCCTTTCCTCCATTTCTTCCTCTTGTCCCAACTCCTCTTCATTTACAGAAATGCGAGGAGTAAAGGGGCGAGGTTTGGCAGAGTCACGAATTTGATGGAGGGCACACTGAGCATTACAGGCAGGGAAATCATAGGGGTTGATAATTACTAAGGTAGGGTTTTTACTTTGGTAGGTGTTGTAGGTTTTGTTCCGGTTGAAGATTCTGCGTGGCTGGGTAGGTTGGAACCGGGGTCTACTGGGTTGGGGCTTGCCGGAAGGGTAGGTGGGTCTGTTGTGGAAGGATGAGGATGGGTAGGCATTCTTGGAGTTTTGGTGGTCGGGGTGCTGCGGGTGCGTGGGAAACCTCTTGATTACAGCGATTTGGGTGGGTGCTTCTGTGCGCACGGCCAAAATACGTCGGATCGTGATGAGATCTTTTTGGTATCCAACGAAATCGTGCACATGGAAATGGTCTTTTACTGCTGAGGGCAATATTGATACAAGGTTGACCAGAATCTACTGCTCTTGTTGGATTCTGGTCAATGTGGGGAAAGAAACTTTTATGTGTTGGGCGATCTTATTCACTGTGGCATCTAGATCGCCTTCGAATTTAGTGTCTTGGATACGGGTGTGGGCCACGAAAACGCTCAACGAAGGCTTAATGGCTTCTATCACTATTGGGCGAAATTCGTCCCATGTGAGAGCAGGGTTCACTTGGTAGGCAACCAGGGAAACGGCTTTTCCCAGGTGCGTTAATGTCACAGCTATTATCTCTGCATCCGTGGTATAAACTAGGTCAAGTACGGGTTTCACTATGTCCATGATCGTTTCGATCTCGTAAGTTTCTCCATCATAATGTGGGATGGGAATGTGAGAACGGTGCGCCATGATGTTATCATGTTCTGGCTGTTCCAAACTTGCAATGTAATGCAACCTTTTATCCGAATCAAGATCCCACCACTGCCACCAATGTTATGCCCTGTTTTTCTACAGGATTAACTTGGGTAATGTGAGTTCTAACTGACTGGGTATATAAGGCTGCATGCACAATATAAGGTATGAGGAATAGAGAACACAAAATAAACACACGGTAACAAGACACACGATCACGTTTATTTAAGAAGGTTAATAGGGAGCATAAGAAAGTATGGATACTCGTACAAGACAAATGATAGAAATGAACCGCTAGCATTAGTGGATCTGGATGGAGCCTAGTCTCCCACTTCCAACATTCAGGTATACTCTTCTGATCACTGGTTTGGTTCGCAAGTTTATATACTGGAATACCTCAATGTTTCTTTTTTTTTTTTTTTTTTTTTTAAGAGACAATGAATGGAGGAAGGAAAAACACAGATAAAACAAAAAGGTCCATGTGCCTAAAGGCATCCTCCATTCATAAAATGTTTGTAACTGGATTTAAACATTTGTAGATTGTAAGTTTGTGGAAAGCAATTCGAGGGAAGTGAATTCCAAAGAGTAGTAGCTCTGGGGATAAATGAATTCTGATAAGTAGAAGTTCTGCATTGTGGAGGAGAAAGTGTAAATTTATGGGTGCTCTCAGCTGCCCTAGTTCTACGGGGAAAGATGTGGAGAGGCGGCACAATTGAAGCAAGTTCCTCGGAACAATTGCTGTGAAAATATCTGTAGAATAATGCAAGGGATGCAACGTTTCTTCGTATGGATAATGTAGGAAGGTCCTGTGTGATTGCAGGGTTATTGATTAATCTAATAGCTTTATTTTGAATTTTGTCCAACTGCCTTAATGCAACCACTCCACTTCCACCCCACAGAGGTGAACAGTAATAACAGTTACTTATAGATTCAATTTCACTAATTAGATTTATTACTGGCAGGTCTGGTGCACAAGTAGTAGTTCACAGACTAGAATTAGACACATGTATGTTTTAGAGCACGGGAATTCTAGTAACCTCAGGGGGGTACTGATCTAAGTTTTATATTCTTATGGCAGAAATACGTAGAACACAAATCAGTGGGCGAACGTTAGATATCACTAGGGTTTTACTTCCATATAATAATATCTGGATAAAGGTAATTACGAGAGTTAATGTCGCCTGTTAATTAATAAACACTGATACGCTTAGCACTTCCCAAATGGAATGGTTATATATGAATTACACTGGGCAAAGATATAGCCACTTCATAGAAAGATTAATAAGTGAATTTCTAATTAGTACTGTAACACGTTAGTACTAATAAAGTGAATCTTGGGTAGTATTTGGTTGGTCTGGTCCTGGTTATCTTGCGTCCGTGATGTTGGGGCTAACGACTGGTTCCGCGGCCGTCCAGGTGGTCCATATGTAGGAAGTTCTCAAGACGGATCTCTTGGCGATCGTTGCTGGCTACACGCTTATATACCCACTGGTGTGTGTGAAGGTTATAAGGTGCACGTAGATTTCTTGTACGTGGACAGATGCTTCTATCTCAAATCTGCCACGGAGTCTGCCGGCTCTGGAATATCCAATCTCAGGAACAACACAAGGGCAGAGCTAGAGGTCAACTTAAGGGGGCCAGCCACTGGTTGGTGTCTATCTTTCAACTGATTTTACTGGGGGTGGGGGCTGGGTTTATAGGCTCGGTTTTGGACCCTGTAGGCCATAGGGATCTCGAGTCTTATGGAATTATTTGAGCTCTCAATAGATACGGGGACTCGGTAAGGTGGTGAGTACTGTTGTGGCACATGGCTATAGGGAGCCTTCATAATGTGATATAACCGAGCCTTAGTAAGAGGTACTATTTTGGCTATATTGGAAGTATTTAGGGGAGGGAGACTGGATCTACTTTGCGAGGAGGACTGGGCCAGCTGTGATAGGAGCGTCTCTCTTATATTACTCAGTCTTCATTCTATGGTATAGCTGAGGTGCTAATTTGATTATCCGAGTATGCAAAAAAGGTGAATGGGTTATTGTGGGTTAATAGAGGTTAGTAAATGGGTTAGTCATGCATGGTTAGTTCATTGATAGGAAGAATTCCTGTGCTACCTGGCAATGACCCGGAAGTCAAAACAGGGGTCAGGTATACCTCCGCAAGGGTGGGGGTATCCCTCCTCGGGTGGGTAAAAAGGGGTAGCTGTGCGCCCTCTCTCTGGGATGGTCGTCCGGCGGCTGTGCCATATCACAAGTGTTTGTAATAACCCTCTGTTTATGAGACAGATGTGGGTGTTCTTAATACCAAAACCGAAGGTGCCTTGACTAGCTGGTTTAATCGGTTGGTTGTTAATTGTATGGCTTGCTGGATGTAGTGGAGACTGGGTTGCTAACTCTGCCACATTTATCTGGAAGTATGGCAATAGAAGTTAGTAACTGGCGAGGCGGCTAGCCTCGCTCTGACGATCATTAGGTGCAGGGTTGGGAAGGGGTTGTGAGGGAATAGATGGCATGCAAAGGGTTAGTAAAGTTTTAATGTTGTTCCGGCCTACTAAGGGAAGGTAGGCTGGATAGGAGTATATATATAAAAGGTTGGAGAGCGTTAGCAACGGAAAAATCAAGGATCTTCAAGAGGTATGAGGGAGAGGCTAGGTCGGAAAAGAGTCGAGGAGTGCGGGGTGTTAATGAGAGGGAGAGAGTTCAGGGGGCTACGTGGAAGTTTGACCCTAAGGTCTCCGGGCGTGGGGGTGGCATTAGGCTACAGTTGATATTGGAGTTTGGGGGAAATGACAGTGAAAGTACGTTAGCCAAATGCTACCGGGGGATGAGCAAATACGGGGTGGTATATGAGTCTGGAAAAGATAGAATCATGTGGACTGTGGGGCTGTGGGGGAAAAGGAGGTTAACTATAGGTGTGTGCTTGACTGTGGATAAAAGTAGGGAAAAACATGGTGTATTATTACTCGTCAATACGATGGTTATGGATATTGTTACTCTGACACTATTTCTTGCTGGTCCAGTTGTTCCTGGGAGCTGCGTTTTCTATGATATATACACCAAAGAAAACGACAGTTCGTAGGCTTAACTTCGGTATTGTTTCGTGGTGAAAGTGGTCGATACAATGGTAACAGAGGGTTGTATATACAATCCCTGGTTGGGGTAAGCATTAAGTTATAGCATGGTGGCTAACATCTTCAGTTATGGCTGTCTAGGTCTTACGGGAGTAATGGTTCTATATACACTGGTGTACCCGTGGGTATCTTAGTTTCTTATCAATAAGGACATGTTTTTTTTTAACATACTACTTCTCGGATGGAAGAACATACATAGATTTATGGGGGCGGTTGGTCTTCAGAAACTTAGTCTGGCAAGACAAGGTATTTTAAGGGGTGAACATATTATTTCTCAGGTGGGAGAACATACATAGATTTATGGGGGCGGTTGGTCTTCAGAAACTTAGTCTGGCAAGACAAGGTATTTTAAGGGGTGAACATATTACTTCTCGGATGGAACAACATACTATAGGTTTGACTCCTGTAAGGAGATAAAGAAAACCTAATATTTAGTAGTGGCCCCGTAATCATTGACGAATATGCCTATTACATAAGGCATCCTCTTCAAACACTAATCCGCCGTAGTTTGAATCTACCGCGCAGAGCATTTAAAATCTGAGGAGCCTTCATCATGAGCGCACGCGACCTCACTCATGGCTTCAGTCATTATGAATTGGGTTCTCACTACGAAAAAACTTCGTAAAAAATAAAAAACAAAAAGAAAATAAGAATAACTATCCAATAAGCTTTCCATCATATCGTGGAAGTACTTGTTTGGATCTTTGACCAGACGCTGATTCAGGCGTCATTCTTCCTTCACTGACATATCAAGTAAACCAAAATCCTTAATACATCAACGAATGGGAAGGGGATGGTCGGGAGAGCCCCAGTCGTCAATGATTACGGGGCCACTACTAAATATTAGGTTTTCTTTATCTTCTTACAGGAGTCAAACCTATAATTTATTAGTGGCCCCTCCATCATTGACGAACATGCCTGATTTCTAAGACTGGAGGGGGACATTCGTAATCATATCATAACTCTAGAAAAGCAGATAATCAAACAACCACATAGTATTCTTACTTTTGTAAAAAAGAGATATTCGGGTGCATAAACTTTATACAGCCTAAATCTTCAAAAAGGGGTACAAGCAGGAGCGTGCTTCAAAGAAGCCTGCTTGAAAAAGGGTTAACTCTGAGACTCTGTGCACAGATCTGCTAGTTAAGAAGGCACCCCACTTAAAGTAAGTGGTGAAAACTAAAACTTATAAGTTTACATGTGCACATATAAACCCCATTAACTAGTGGATATATTCCTAAAAATATAACCAAACATAAATGAATTCTTGTACATTCGTAGAAGTACTGAACTCGTGTACTTATGCAGAAGTAGGTACTTCAAAAGTAAAAGTCGTAGTTGCAACTACTGAGATTTCTCAAAAATCTATTGCTTCACAGCCAAGGCTACTTACAACAAGAATTGTTGTAATACTACTATTGGCCTTTAGCACAATTTCCTGCAATGAATACTACAGAGATTTTTTTTAATACAATGCCTACAACCAGTATCACAGCTCGTATGTTCCGAACACATACTCCGGAGGGGTCTAGGGTGTCCTATGTCACACTGGCTGCGCCCTCCCCCCCCCCCCTTTTTTCTTGAAATTAAACAAAACGTGACTAAAAGGGCCACCTAGACCCTCTGCCGTAAAGCTATACATGGTAAGGAAGGTTTGGCCAGAGCTACTGAAAGGTATCGAGGCAAAAAACTCCTGATTAGAGGCCCACAACTGTGTGGACGTAATAACTTCCACCGAAAGATTATTAAGGAAACGTAAAGGGGCTGTCCCCTTGCGTAAATCGTGGGTCTTACCCACCACGCCGGGATTCTTCTCTGTAGTTAAAGTCCTCGACCAAGAGAGAAGCCAGTGTACGCTCCATCAAGCGTTCAACCGGACTTGCGACCCATAAAGCACCCTGGTGATTTAGAGGTGCCACTCTTAAATATTTGGTTAGAGCTTGCACTGGGCAAAAAAGATGGTGCACCTTTCCCCTGTTTAACGCCGGGACCGTGAACTCTGAAAACATGTGTTCATTGTGCTCAATCTCGGCTATGAATCCTAGGGAAGGTGCAATGTGAATACACGCATGAAGCCTATCAAACCTGAGGCAATTAGGTGCGTTGCTCATCGCCGCCAGCTCAGATACTCTGTTCCCGGTAGCCAAAGCCATAAGGAATACTGCCCTTTTGTAAAATCTGCAGTCTTTGGTACATACGGGAACGAGAATAACGACGATGCAGGCCTGAGCCGACGGGGAGGTGGGCGGAGTTTAAAACCTGCCCACATAAATCACTTTCAGATAAATGTTTCTGCATGAACAGATAAATTAAACAATAAACAACCAACGCCACCGAGGGCACAGTTTGCGTTGTTCTAAGAATCCGAGACGTAAAAGCTTGCCAATGCAATTGAAACTGTCGCTTTGTAGACTGGGTATATTGATTCGCGAATATCTTGGTCACGTCGCTACCATATGGTGCTAGCCAATTAGCCTGCTGAATGTCCAAAATGAACAAGTCCGCGAGGTATCTAGGTTGCCAATTGTGTTCTAAGTGGAACAACCCGACCAGGAGTGACACTGGGTGCGGGCACCACGTGTTCAAATGCTGGTACCACACTGCGCCGGCCACAGGGGCGCGATTAGCGAGACTACGCCTCGCTAATCCTGTAGTTTGTTGACTACGTGGCACATTAGAGACGCGTCTGGCGGCGGAAAATAGATAAATGGAACTCAACCTGTTCTCGTCCGTCATCAGAGCGTCAGGTCCGCCCGCCGGCGTTAACGTCCGGCGGGTGAGGTACGACTGTGAGTATCGCCATACACCTCGGCTGTGGCTGTCCCTCGCTTGCGAGCTCGGTATACTCCCTGAATGGGAGCCCTCGTCCGAGTACCGTAAAGGTTTATGATAATTAAAAGCTCCCATAGCTCATTAACACATTGAAAGCAGAGCTGGTGAGCAAAATCATAATGTATACTAATTAATTTAATTTTTATTTTAATTGTATTAAAATAAATCACTATATTATCATAATATAATCATAGAAAATATATATGTTTATTATGATTCAGCTATTAAATTATTTCATTAACCCGTGGACCCCCGGCTAGTTTTGTAATGTTTGCGCACCAGAACCCGGGCGGTTTTCAAAAAATGGTTTTATTCCAGAAACAAGAGCGAATGGGTTAGGAATGAAGGAAAAACCACAAAAAACCGCTCAAAAAGCTTAAAAAATGGTCCTACAGAGCCCCCGAAAACGGAATTTACAAGAGTAAAAAATTGAAGGCAATTATCCCCAAAAAACAGGTTACTGCACGCTCGCGCGCACGCACGTGGACTTTGAGAGTTTTCAACCATCGGCACGGTTGCGTGGGATACGTACACAGTTCCCATACAAATCTGAGCCCTCTTGAGTGGCTACACCTGAGGTTACGGTCGGCGCAATTAGGGTGACGCGCCAGGCGCGTCTCTGGGGCTGTGCGTTACATACATCGCCGACGCGTCAGGCGCGTCGCTGGGGCTGTACGGTTTCACAAATAAAATAAGATAGGGCTACCTGAGCTTAACGGCGTTGAACATACAGCAATGAGAGGTTCAAGTGCCGACACGACAGAGACTGGGGGAAAACTACCCCGCCCCCAGGAACTACCTGGTCACCTGGTGCAACACCGGTACTCCGCCCTGGAAAGAGAAATTTCCGGGGATTAATGCTCATAGGGTTACACCCAAAAAATGGTACAAAATATGTGCCTCAAAACCGCCGGTCAACGAACCGTAGCACTCCACCACTACTTTTCGTTGTCCTTTAGTTTCATATTAAAGATTTCAGCATATCTTTACCTGTCCAGAAGATTTAAGCATATCGTCTGAATCCTCATAAAGATGAAGCATATCTTCATTAAAGATGAAGTCTTGCAAGTATCCCTTTACACTTGAAACACTAGTAAGATTCCGGTATCTTTTTATCCCATAAAAATTCTAAGCCTATCTTAATCTCTAATCTGGCTTCTCCCAGAAGACCTCATAGATCGCCGTCTTGAAGGCCGTGATACCCTATTGTATCAATCAATTGTTTGGCAAATTATCGCGAATTGCAAATCAGTTAATATAACCACCCAAAGGTACAACCGCCGGGTTTTATATGCAATGTCAAACCAATTGTACCTGCCCCAGACATCGTTGTAAAAAGGTCGCCGGGAGGGAAAGACTAAATAAACAAACGGCATTGTGACAATGGCTTAGTAAAGATTTCAGGATATCTTTTACCTGTCCAAAAGAATTAAGCATAACTTCTTCATTCTCATAAAGATGAAGCATATCTTTATTAAAGATGAAGTCTGTCACGTATCCCTTTACACTTGAAACACTAGTAAGATTCAGGCATCATTTTATCCCATAAAAAGTCTAAGGCTATCTTAATTTCTAATCCGGCTTCTCCCAGAAGCCGTCATAGATCGCCGTCTTGAAGGCCGTGATACCCTGTTGCATCAATCAATTGTTTGGCAAATTATCTCGAATCGCAAATCCGTTAATATAACCACCCGAAGGTACAACCGCCGGGTTTTATATACAAGGACCCCAATGGAAATACGCCTAACGGCCTTATTGGGCTATCCTTAGTTGGAATTATGCAAGGCTGGTACATGTCATATTTATAACATACTATGTGGTACCAACTCTGTAAATTGCTAACTGAATAAATATTAATATTATTATGAATATTATTATTATTATTAATGTCAAACCAATTATACCTGCCCCAGACCTCTTTGTAAAAAGGTCGCCGGGAGGAAAAGACCAAACAAACAGACAGCATTGTTTCAATGGCTTTGAAAAGCAGAGAAAACCAAGGCCAACAGGTGTCACCCTGATCACCTAAAAAACTGAGTGGAGCCCCCCTCGATGGGAATAACTCAGGAAGCCTGATCCCAGGCTCGAGCATAGAAAACGCAGTTTCTGATGAGCCCTCAAGCGACCAAACTCGTCGGGGTAACTTACCTATTTTAGCCACCCTGACTAAAACTCGGTAAACACAAACGGTGTTCTCGGAGCAACGAGAAAAACGCCGGAAAGGTAACCCACACTAAACTATTCATTACAGGAGGGCGTAATGCATAAAGCAATGAATAACACAGGAAGCCTGATCCCAGGCTCGACCACAGAAAACGCAGTTTCTTATGAGCCCTCAAGCGACCAAACTCGTCGGGGTAACTTACCTATTTTGAGCCATCCTGACTAATACTCGATAAACAAAAACGGCGTCTCGGAGCAACGAGAAAAAACGCCGGAAAGTTAACGTACACCAAACGAGACATTTTAACACATTTTATACAAATGGTGTGCGCAAAAATAGGGATACCTGAACAGGAGGGCGTAATGCATAAAGCAAAAACCGGGGCAAAGGTAGCCATGACAGAGACTGGTGGGATACGTTCTCCAGGTTCTGCATAGACCCGCCGGGACCCAGCTCTGGAAATTTTGTTTTTTCCAGGAATTAATGCTCATAAGGTTAACCCAAACATGTTCGCACACAAGTATTAAATAAAGACCAGCATGGCGTTGATAACTGATGAAGTCTTTCCGGTGGTGTTTGTTTCAAGATTCAATTTTGGAAAAAAAAAAAACTAAAAAAGACGCCAGCCCCCGAATTATCTCGTAGATAAAAAACTGGGAAGCCTGACAAATATACGAGATCTAACTTCTCCTGAAGTTTCTTTTTAGATCGCCGTATGTTGAAGGCGGCGATACAAAACGTATCCCTCAATTGTCTGGTTAACTAACTGAATCGTAAATTCGTTATTCCCATCCCTCCAAGGAACACCCGCCGGGTGTGAATATTAGTTTTAAAAAACGTTAACCCCAATTGTGCCCTAAAGCGCCGTATGTTGAAGGAGGCGATACACAATGCATCCCTCAATTGTCTGGTCAACTAAACTGAATTTTGCAAATTCGGGCATCCCACCCTTCCAGGTTGCACCCGCCGGGTGATTTAAAGTTTAAAAGTTAACCCCAAATGTTCCTAACCCCACTTCTTTGTAAAAGATCGCCGGGGAGGAAATACAAAGATCGCGAATTGCAAATCAGTCAATATAACCACCCAAAGGTACCACCGCCTGGTTTTATATGCAATGTCAAACCAATTGTACCTGCCCCAGACCTCTTTGTAAAAAGGTCGCCGAGAGGGAAAGACTAAACAAACAAACGGCATTGTTTCAATGGCTTATTAAAGATTTCAGCATATCTTTACCTGTCCAAAAGAATTAAGAATAACTTCTTAATCCTCATAAAGATTAAGCATAGCTTTATTAAAGATGAAGTCTTTCAAGTATCCCTTTACACTGGAGACACTAGGAAGATTCAGGCATCTTTTTATCCCATAAAAAGTCTAAGCCTATCTTAATCTCTAATCCGGCTTCTCCCAGAAGCCCTCATAGATCGCCGTCTTGAAGGCCGTGTTACCCTATTGTATCAATCAATTGTTTGGCAAATTATCTCGAATCGCAAATCCGTTAATATAACCACCCGAAGGTACAACCGCCGGGTTTTATATGCAAAGTCAAACTAATTATATCTGCCCCAGACCTCTTGTAAAAAGGTCGCCGGGAGGTAAAGACCAAACAAACAGACAGCATTGTTTCAATGGCTTTGAAAAGCAGAGAAAACCAAGTCCAACAGGTGTCAGCCTGATCACCTAGAAAACTGTGTGGAGCCCCCCTCGACGGGAATAAACCAGGAAGCCTGATCCCAGGCTCGACCATAGAAAACGCAGTTTCTGATGAGCCCTCAAGCGACCAAACTCGTCGGGGTAACTTACCTATTTTAGCCACCCTGACTAAAACTCGGTAAACAAAAACGGTGTCGGAGCAACGAGAAAAACGCCGGAAAGGTAACCCACACTAAACTATATATTACAGGAGGGCGTAATGCATAAAGCAATGAATAACACAGGAAGCCTGAGCCCAGGCTCGACCACAGAAAACGCAGTTTCTTATGAGCCCTCAAGCGACCAAACTCGTCGGGGTAACTTACCTATGTTGAGCCATCCTGACTAAAACTCGGTAAACAAAAACGGTGTTCTCGGAGCAACGAGAAAAAACGCCGGAAAGGTAACCCACACCAAACGAGACATTTTAACACATTTTATACAAAGGGTGTGCGCAAAAATAGGGATACCTGAACAGGAGGGCGTAATGCATAAAGCAAAAACCGGGGCAAAGGTAGCCATAACAGAGACTGGTGGGAAACTTACTCCAGGTTCTGCATAGACCCGCCGGGACCCAGCTCTGGAAAAAAAGAAAATTTCCAGGAATTAATGCTCATAAGGTTAACCCAAACATGTTCGCACACAAGTGTTAAATAACCCGCCGGGTAACGAGACGTAATACTCAACGATTACAGCTCGCTACGCGGTGGGGTTTCCTAAGTAAAAGATTTCAGAATATGTCCAAAAGATTTATGAATACCCTCTGACATAATATATAAAGACCAGCATGGCGTTTATAACTGATTAAGTCTTTCCGGTGGTGTTTGTTTCAAGATTCAATTTTGGAAAAAAAAAACTAAAAAAGACGCCGGCCCCCGAATAATCTCGTAGATCAAAAACTGGGAAGCCTGACAAATATACGAGATCGAACTTCTCCCGAAGTATCTTTTTAGATCGCCGTATGTTGAAGGCGGCGGTACAAAACATATCCCTCAATTGTCTGGTTAACTAACCGAATTGTAAATTCGTTATTCCCACCCTTCCAGGGAACACCCGCCGGGTGTGAATATTAGTTTAAAAAACGTTAACCCCAATTGCGCCGTAAGCTGAAGGCGGCGATACAAAACGTATCCCTCAATTGTCTGGTTAACTAACTGAATTGTAAATTCGTGATTCCCACCCTTCCAGGGAGCACCCGCCGGGTGTGAATATTAGTTTAAAAAACGTTAACCCCAATTGTGCCTTAAATTGCCGTATGTTGAAGGAGGCGATACACAATGCATCCCTCAATTGTCTGGTCAACTAAACCGAATTTTGTAAATTCGGTCATCCCACCCTACCAGGATGCACCCGCCGGGTGATTTAAAGTTTAAAAGTTAACCCCAATTGTTCCTAACCCCACATATTTGTAAAAGATCGCCGGGGAGGAAATACAACAACAGCATAGTTTTATATTGGCTTTGCAAAACCGAAAAAACTACAAACAACACGTGTCCGTATGAACACTGTTAGATGGGTACAGCCAACCTGGCGGGAATCAGAAGGAGCCTGAAACAGGCACCCAGTGTACAGTCAGTGAAAATAGGCTAGCCTAGACAGACCTCAGATGCGGAAATACCCTGAGCCGAACAGGCCAAGTGGGATATCTCTATTGGTCTAACTGGTAAGGTGCCTGCCTCACACTCAAGGGTCGAGAGTTCGTGCCCCCTCCAGGGCATGATATTTTCTTGAGGCTATTTCCGCATTTAACGAAGTTTATAATAATAATAATAATAATAATAATAATATTTATTCAGTCAGCAATTTACAGAGTTGGTACCACATAGTTTGTTACAAATATGACATGTACCAGCCTTGCATAATTCCAACTAAGGATAGCCCAATAAGGCCGTTAGGCGTATTTCCATTGGGGTCCTTGTGGGATTAGGTTAGCTGGGGAAAAGGGGAGGATAAAGAAATAGATACTTTAGAGAAAGTATTTCTAGGGGGTTATTTTAAGATACCTTACATCCTATAGTAAATATCAGTAATCCGTAATCAGTAATCATTTCAGTTTGGTTTGTCTATCTCTTATGTCGTATTTAGTAGTAAACATAAGCTTGGTGCTCCCTTCTCGCAGCTGTCCGGTTCAGGTGTTCCTTCAGGCTACGTCTGAAGGAATACAGTGTTCTCTGTTCACGGACTTTAGGTGTGCTGGTTAAATTGTTCAGATGGTTGAGAGTAAGATCGGAGCTCCATAAATCCTCTTTCGGGTAAGGTGTAAAAACCGATCCCCACAGGGTAAGGAAGAGGATAGGAGAGAGCAGGGAGTGTTGTGAGACTCGATTGGGTTGGGTTGTGGAGTTGCCAGCCGCCCAAGCGAGTTGCCAACTGGGCAGTTTGTAGGTGTGTGTAGCATCGCTCAGTGAAGTTGACTCACCATTCCCGTTCATCTCTCTGACGGACTCTCGGTCGATTCGGCTCAAGCTTGTTCCTCTCTGTTCGTTCCTCTCTGTTTGGAGCTTTCGCTTCCCGGAAGGTGAAGTAGTGTAAAGTCAGTGAAAATAGGCTAGCCTAGACAGACCTCAGATGCGGAAATACCCTGAGCCGAACAGGCCAAGTGGGATATCTCTATTGGTCTAACTGGTAAGGTGCCTGCCTCACACCCAAGGGTCGAGAGTTCGTGCCCCCTCCAGGGCATGATATTTTCGTGAGGCTATTTCCGCATTTAACGAAGTTTAGGTGTGCTGGTTAAATTGTTCAGATGGTTGAGAGTAAGATCGGAGCTCCATAAATCCTCTTTCGGGTAAGGTGTAAAAACCGATCCCCACACCCAGAGACGCAGTCCTGGGGAGCCACAGACACCCACTCGCCGGGGAAACAAGCCTGTTTTTAAACCACGCGTGGCCAAAACTCGTTAACCAGCCGGGTTTTTCATGGTGTAACCGAGAAAACCCCGCCGGATACCCCGTCCAGATACCATCTGAACGGAACACAGGACCGAGGCGTAGCCAAAACACAACTAACGCCGGGCCCAACATAGTCCGTGGAATTAGCCAATACACAACTAACCCAGGACACATAAATAGTCCGTGGAATTAGCCAAAACACAACTAAACCAGGACACACATCACACATTAGTACATATTTAGAAAATACATCAATAACACTTGTATATGTGGTAAAGCTACGAGAGGCTGGCTAGGCCTAGGCAGACGGATAACATGTCGGAATATAAACAAAAAGCACTGAATTATATGACAACAGGAACCACCGCCAACACACCACTGTAGCAAATACTTCCGGCAAAGGGAAGAACTGACTCGGGACCCAGAAAAAACTTCACTAAGTGAAGAAAAATACGCTGGGAACGTCAGCAAAAATACGCTACCTCATCAGAAAGATAAAAGGAAGCAATAACGCGTAATGAAAGCCGCCTGCATCACAAAGCTAGCTAACTGTGACAAAGTTCACCTGTCCACAACCGGACCACGAGGGTACATCCGAAATAGATGCCCCAAACACACGACCCAAAATACACTGCACTGCGGGCAACCAGCCCAGGACACTCCTGCTACGCATATCCTAACCTTACTCGATACATCCCGGAGTAAACAAATGAGAAAAACTCACTAGGGACGCAGCAAATGCGGAACCAGCGGAGCGTGGAGAGACACGTCCGGGCCGGCTGACCGCAGAGCAGAGAAGGAAGAATGACGCCTGAATCAGCGTCAGGTCAAAGATCCACACAAGTACATCCACGATATGATGGAAAGCTTATTGGATAGTTATTCTTATTTTCTTTTTGTTTTTTATTATTTACGAAGTTTTTTCGTAGTGAGAACCCAATTCATAATGACTGAAGCCATGAGTGAGGTCGCATGCGCTCATGATGAAGGCTCCTCAGATTTTAAATGCTCTGCGCGGTAGATTCAAACTACGGCGGATTAGTGTTTGAAGAGGATGCCTTATGTAATAGGCATGTTCGTCAATGATGGAGGGGCCACTAATAAATATAGATTTATGGCTGTCTGAACTGGTTGGCATTGGCTCAACCTAGAGACAGGGCATGGGTGTTTTAATATGAATGTGTATTCCTGTTCATCATCTTGTAGGTAGAGTCTGTCGGGTAAGAGGTGTAGGACACGAAGCAAATTGGAGTAGTGTGGACTGTGGATACGAAGGAGGTGATTGGAAGACGTATAACAATTGTGGAAAAGTAAATGGAAGAAATGAACACAATGGCGGATAAAGATAACTAACCTAAGGATTGAATACATAGATTTATGGGGTCGATTGGTCTTCAGAAACTTAGTCTGGCAAGACAAGGTATTTTAGGGTATGTTGATATTAATATCCTAACTTAGGGACAGAGCATGGGTGTATTAACTTAAGGTGTATTTATGTTCATTCTCATGTAGGTAGATGTGTAGGACACGAGGGTAGTATATACGTGAGGTGTGGGAAAGGTCAGTGTTTTAGAAGGGGTAGGCAGGTGTGGTTTGGAGCTACTTAGCCCTGCGGGCTTGGGCCTGTCTGAACTGGTTGGCCCGGTCACCTGGTCCTTTCGTTCTGTGGGCCTTTCTTTCGGGTGTTTCTGTGTGGTGTTTGCTCGTGGCTTCTGTGGTGGGCCTCTCGTTCTGGGGCATTTTACCAACAGTGAAGAACGGGAATTCCTATGCAACATGTGTGCCTTGCATTCATTACCGAATATTAATGTAAATGAACCAATTAGTATTAACAACTCAGAATCCAGCCAGGACACATTCAAAATCAAAGATGCATACAGAGTGTTCACCAACAAAGGGCTCCATCTTATCCACATTAACGCCAGATCAATGTTCCATAAATTGTCAGAAATAAACTTGTTAGCTAATAAGGCCAAACCTTCAATAATTGCAATCACAGAAACCTGGCTGGATTCAAGTATAAACGATGGTGAAATAAACATTCAAGGTTTCAATATGGTTAGGAATGATCGCAATAGGCATGGGGGAGGAGTATGTCTGTATGTAAAAAACAACCTCACACACACAACTAGGACCGACCTCCATGTAGAAAATCACGAAGCTCTGTGGATCGATCTACACTCCACCTCAACCACAGGCACAAGTGGCACAACAACAGCAGCAGCATCTAGAACAACAGCATCAACAACAACAACCACCCATAGACCTACAACACCGCCACCAGCAACAGCAGGCTGAATTACAAAGGAACAGCTGCAACAACTCCAAACACAACAACCCCAGCAACCCATACAACAACAGCAGCAACAACCACAACAGCAGCAGCACCAGCAGGTGCAACAGCAACAACAGCAGGTTTAGCAGGAGCAACAGCATCAACAAAAGCAACAACACCAGCGACAACTACAACAGCAACAACAACAACAATCCAAACGAACCCAGCAGCAGCATTCATATCAAAGGCAACACCAGGTGTGGCAGCAGCAGCGACCACAACAGCAACAACACCGAACACAACAGCAATCTTTATCATCGGCAATGAGAGAAGATAATACAGTGCCAGCTAGACCATCCTCAAATTTACCTACACAAACTGAACCAAATGAAGGAGCCAATGCAAGGGGAAACCCATGGACTATGGTCAAATGGGTGAATGGCAAGCCTCGCTACTCTAGGGAAGGCGAGCAGGTTCACCCTAGACCGAGAAACCAGCTAGGAATTAAAGGTAGGGGCAAGGATACTGGCCTCAATACCATCAAAAGGCCCCGACTAGCTAGGGTGTTTGCCACAGGATTCAACCCTAGTGTTATTGCTGAGAATCTCAAGATATACTTGGCTGATAATCTACATATAAATATAGAGGTAAGACAGCTGACCACCCTCTCCAGATCCACTACCTGTGCCTCCTTTTGTATAACTAGCGAATGTCCAGATCCAGATGTTTCCATGAATCCTGACCTGTGGCCAAAAGATGCATAATTATGTCAACTGGTACAGAGAACCAAGACAATATCCCAATGAGGAAAGTGCAGAGGCTTCTGGGACTTGGAGGCATCACACACCACTATCCAACCCGCAGTAATGGAGGAGATACCAACAACAGCAGCAAGTATAAAAGTAACTTCATACAATTGCAGAGGACTCCCCAAAACAAAGAGGAATCTCCTGTTGCGACCTGACATCGTATCTACATTAAGGACCAGTGACATAGTCTGCCTTCAGGAAACCTGGTATACAAAACAGGACTTAGGTAATTTGAACATATTAGATAAAGATTTCCATGGGTACGGGGTCTCCACTACGGACACACGTGATGGTATTGTGGCAGGTCACCCCCCAGGGGAGTTGCAATAATGTGGAGATCGTGCCTAGATAGTGTAATTAAAACCATTGAGACAAATTTAAGCTGGTGTGCGGGAATACAGCTGGAAGCGGGACACAGAAAATTTGCAATATTTTGTGTTTACTTACTGTATCAGTGTGCAGAAAATGAAGAACTTTATTTGGAAAAGTTAGGGGAACTTGGTGGCCTAATTTCTGAATTAGAGATAACGTGTTACTCAGTGGTAGGTGATTGGAATGCTACCCCTCACGAGTTGGGTGGTTCCATGTTTGCTAAACATATGTTAAGGTTTTGTGATGAGCAAGGTTTAATTTTGTCCTCCAAAAACCTGCTTCCAGAAAATAGCTATAGGCCTACATATGTTAGTGAAGCATGGGAGACCAGGTCGTGGCTTGATCATGCAATCTCTAGCTCTGACTTTCGTGACTCTATCTCAGAAATGGCCATAAGATACGACATTACGGATGACGACCACATACCTATAGAATTAACAATCCAAATTAATAAGGCACCGGAAATAACAGAAACTAGCAATAGCATCAAGGCAAAAGTTCCATGGAATGTAATCTCAAATGAAGAGTGCCAAATGTACTGTGATAAAACCAAAGACTTATTAAATAGGGTGCAATATGATGGTAATGGTGTAGCACAATGCAGGGATCCAAAATGTAGTGATGCACAACACAGAAAGGACATTATTAAATTTTACAATAGTATAATAGATTCTTTATCAAAAGCGGGGGAAAGTATTTTTAATAGCCATAAATATAAGTCCTCATTCAATAAAGACGACTAGGTGGGTTCGACCTGGAAGTTATGGAGGAAGTGGAAGAGATGAGCAAGGTGTTTAAGGATGAGATCTGTGCAGCATGTGAGGAGGTGTGTGGAGTAAGGAGAAGAGGGAGGGGAGTGAAAGGTACAGCATGGTGGACAGAAGAGGTAAGAATAGCTGTGGAAGAAAAGAAGAAAGCATATAGAGTGGTTGGGTAGTAGAGGGAATGAAGATTCCGAGAGACAGAAACGAGCGAGGTACGTGGAGAGTAAGAGGGTGGTGAAGAGAGTAGTGAAGGAAAGTAAGAGAAGAGTAGATGAGGAATTTGGAAGGAATCTGAGTGTAAAATGGAGGGAGAGTAAGAAACTGTTCTGGAAAGAAGTCAAGAAAGTTAGGGAAGGTAGCAAGGGAAACAGTAAGGGTGTGAAAGATAAGAATGGGAGAATGCTAGCCGAGAAGCAAGAGAGAGTCGAAAGATGGAGGGAGTACTTCAGTGAGTTGCTAAATGAAAGGAATGAAGAGCCAGCAAACATAGCTGGATATGGTATGGGAGGGAGAAGAAGAGAAGTAGTGGAGGAGGAGGTGGGGATCAGGAGGTCAGAAGTGTGGGAAGCCATGAAAAGAGTGAAATTGGGGAAAGCACCAGGAACAGATGGAGTGTGTGGGGAAATGTTGAGGTATGGTGGTGAGATAGTGATAGAATGGGTATGGAAAATGTGCAAACTAGCATGGGAGAAGGGGAGTGCACCCGATGACTGGAAGACTGGCATAATAGTCCCCCTATATAAGGGCAAAGGGGAAAGAGGAGTGTGTGGTAACCACCGAGGAATATGTCTTCTAAGCGTAGTAGGGAAGGTATACAGTAGGGTAGTGATTGAGAGAGTGAGAGTGAGAACGGAGAAATGGATAGGCGACGAGCAGGGAGGTTTTAGGAAGGGAAGAGGATGTGTAGATCAGATTTTTACCCTGAATTGTGTTGTGGAGAAGTATCTGGAGAAGAAACAAAAGGTGTATGTTGCCTTTATGGACTTGGAGAAGGCCTATGACAGAGTGGATAGAGAAGGTTTGTGGAAAGTACTTAGAATATACGGAGTAGAGGGCAAGTTGCTGAAAGCAGTGAAGAGCATGTATGAGGGTGCAAAGGCGGCAGTACGTGTGGAGAGTGAGCAGAGCGAGTTCTTTGACCTGAATGTTGGTTTGAAACAGGGGTGTGTGATGTCCCCGTGGTTGTTTACTGTATATATGGATGGAGTTATGAAAGAAATACTATCAAGAGCAGTGGATGTTGGTGTATCGCTGAAAAGGGAGGGAATTGAGTGGAAGCTATACTGCTGTTTGCGGATGATACAGTACTGATGAGTGATAATGAATGGGAGTTGCAGGGTCTGGTAAATGAGTTTGAACAGTGTGCGAAAAACGGAATTTGAAGGTAAATACGGGGAAGAGCAAGGTTATGGTCTTCGAAAGGGGTGAAGTCACAGAGTGTGAGGTGAAGCTGAACGGTCAGGCTATGGAGATCGTCAACTCTTTTAAGTATCTGGGCAGTGTGTTGAGTAAAGATGGGACTATGGATGAGGTGCGGGAGAGGGTACAACAGGGGAAGAGGGTTGTAGGAACGCTAAAAGCAGTAACAAGAAATAGGGTGGTCAGTATGGAAGTGAAGAAGTCCTTGCATGACAGTGTGGTAATCCCGACACTGACTTACGGAAGCGAAGCATGGACGTTGGTTGAGAGACTCAGACCAAGAGTGAGAGCAGTGGAAATGAATTACTTAAGGAGTGCGTGCGGAGTTACATGGAGGGATAGACAGACTAATGAGGAAGTAAGAAGGAGGTGTGGTGTGGAGGTAGATGTGCTGGAAAGTGTGAAAAGGAACAACTTGAGATGGTTCGGCCATATGGAACGTATGGAAAGCGAGAGAATGACTAAGAGGGTGTACGAGAGCGAGGTGAGGGGACAGAGGGGGAGAGGTAGACCGAATATGAGGTGGAAGGATGGAGTGAGGAACTACATGAACGAAGGCGGTGCTGGTTGGGGGGAGGGGCGTCGACTGACTGGGGACAGAGGTGCATGGGGGCGGTTCGTTCGTGGCCACCCCTTCGGGGATCACGGCGTCAGGCAATAGATAGATAGATAGATTCAATAAGCCAGGTTGGCAAGACTATGTGGCTGACCTGTATCAGGCCTTCAGAGATGCTAGGTCTCATTGGCTTGAAGTAGGTCAGCCCAGACAGGGGCCTTTATTTGAATTTCACAAAAGAGCAAAGACTAGGACAAAATTATTGGTTTGACTCCTGTAAGTAGATAAAGAAAACCTAATATTTAGTAGTGGCCCCGTAATCATTGACGAACATGCCTATTACATAAGGCATCCTCTTCAAACACTAATCCGCCGTAGTTTGAATCTACCGCGCAGAGCATTTAAAATCTGAGGAGCCTTCATCATGAGCGCACGCGACCTCACTCATGGCTTCAGTCATTATGAATTGGGTTCTCACTACGAAAAAACTTCGTAAAAAAAAAAAAAAAAAAAAAAATAAGAATAACTATCCAATAAGCTTTCCATCATATCGTGGATGTACTTGTGTGGATCTTTGACCAGACGCTGATTCAGGCGTCATTCTTCCTTCACTGACATATCAAGTAAACCAAAATCCTTAATACATCAATGAATGGGAAGGGGATGGTCGGGAGGGCCCCAGTCGTCAATGATTACGGGGCCACTACTAAATATTAGGTTTTCTTTATCTTCTTACAGGAGTCAAACCTATAATTTATTAGTGGCCCCTCCATCATTGACGAACATGCCTGATGTCTAAGACTGGAGGGGGACATTCGTAATCATATCATAACTCTAGAAAAGCAGATAATCAAACAACCACATAGTATTCTTACTTTTGTAAAAAAAGAGATATTCGGGTGCATAAACTATATACAGCCTAAATCTTCAAAAAGGGGTACAAGCAGGAGCGTGCTTCAAAGAAGCCTGCTTGAAAAAGGGTTAACTCTGAGACTCTGTGCACAGATCTGCTAGTTAAGAAGGCACCCCACTTAAAGTAAGTGGTGAAAACTAAAAACTTATAAGTTTACATGTGCACATATAAACCACATTAACTAGTGGATATATTCCTAAAAATATAACCAAACATAAATTAATTCTTGTACATTCGTAGAAGTACTGAACTCGTGTACTTATGCAGAAGTAGGTACTTCAAAAGTAAAAGTCGTAGTTGCAACTACCGAGATTTCTCAAAAATCTATTGCTTCACAGCCAAGGCTACTTACAACAAGAATTGTTGTAACACTACTATTGGCCTTTAGCACAATTTCCTGCAATGAATACTACAGAGAAATGTTATAATACAATGCCTACAACCAGTATCACAGCTCGTATGTTCCGAACACATACTCCGGAGGGGTCTAGGGTGTCCTATGTCACACTGACTGCACCCTCCCCACCCTTTTTCTTGAAATTAAACAAAACGTGACTAAAAGGGCCACCTAGACCCTCTGCCGTAAAGCTATACATGGCAAGGAAGGTTTGTCCAGAGCTACTGAAAGGTATCGAGGCAAAAAACTCCTGATTAGAGGCCCACAACTGTGTGGACGTAATAACTTCCACCGAAAGATTATTAAGGAAACGTAAAGGGGCTGTCCCCTTGCGTAAATCGTGGGTCTTACCCACAACGCCGGGATTCTTCTCTTTAAAGTCCTCGACCAAGAGAGAAGCCAGTGTACGCTCCATCAAGCGTTCAACCGGACTTGCGACCCATAAAGCACCCTGGTGATTTAGAGGTGCCACTCTTAAATATTTGGTTAGAGCTTGCACTGGGCAAAAAAGATGGTGCACCTTTCCCCTGTTTACCGCCGGCACCGTTAACTCTGAAAACACGTGTTCACTGTGCTCAATCTCGGCTATGAAACCTAGGGAAGGTGCAATGTGAATACACGCATGAAGCCTATCAAACCTGAGGCAATTAGGTGCGTTGCTCATCGCCGCCAGCTCAGATACTCTGTTCCCGGTAGCCAAAGCCATAAGGAATACTGCCCTTTTGTAAAATCTGCAGTCTTTGGTACATACGGGAACGAGAATAACGACGATGCTTCGTCCAGAGACCATGTAGGCCTGAGCCGACGGGGAGGTGGGCGGAGTTTAAAACCTGCCCACATAAATCACTTTCAGATAAATGTTTCTGCATGAACAGATAAATTAAACAATAAACAACCAACGCCACCGAGGGCACAGTTTGCGTTGTTCTAAGAATCCGAGACGTAAAAGCTTGCCAATGCAATTGAAACTGTCGCTTTGTAGACTGGGTATATTGATTCGCGAATATCTTGGTCACGTCGCTACCATATGGTGCTAGCCACTTAGCCTGCTGAATGTCCAAAATGAACAAGTCCGCGAGGTATCTAGGTTGCCAATTGTGTTCTAAGTGGAACAACCCGACCAGGAGTGACACTGGGTGCGGGCACCACGTGTTCAAATGCTGGTACCACACTGCGCCGGCGACAGGGGCGCGATTAGCGAGACTACGCCTCGCTAATCCTGTAGTTTGTTGACTACGTGGCACATTAGAGACGCGTCTGGCGGCGGAAAATAGATAAATGGAACTCAACCTGTTCTCGTCCGTCATCAGAGCGTCAGGTTCGCCCGCCGGCGTTATCGTCCGGCGGGTGAGGTACGACTGTGAGTATCGCCATACACCTCGGCTGTGGCTGTCCTTCGCTTGCGAGCTCGGTATACTCCCTGAATGGGAGCCCTCGTCCGAGTCCCGTAAAGGTTTATGATCATTAAAAGCTCCCATAGCTCATTAACACATTGAAAGCAGAACTGGTGAGCAAAATCATAACGTATACTAATTAATTTAATTTATATTTTAATTGTATTAAAATAAATCACTATAAATAAACACAATATTATCATAATATAATCATAGAAAATATATATGTTTATTATGATTCAGCTATTAAATTATTTCATTAACAAATAAAAATAAGATAGGGCTACCTGAGCTTAACGGCGTTGAACATACAGCAATGAGAGGTTCAAGTGCCGACACGACAGAGACTGGGGGAAAACTACCCCGCCCCCAGGAACTACCTGGTCACCTGGTGCAACACCGGTACTCCGCCCTGGAAAGATAAATTTCCGGGGATTAATGCTCATAGGGTTACACCCAAAAATTAGTACAAAATATGTGCCTCAAAACCGCCGGTCAACGAACCGTAGCACTCCACCACTACTTTTCGTTGTCCTTTAGTTTCATATTAAAGATTTCAGCATATCTTTACCTGTCCAGAAGATTTAAGCATATCTTCTGAATCCTCATAAAGATGAGGCAAATCTTTATTAAAGATGAAGTCTTGCAAGTATCCCTTTACACTTGAAACACTAGTAAGATTCCGGCATCTTTTTATCCCATAAAAATTCTAAGCCTATCTTAATCTCTAATCTGGCTTCTCCCAGAAGCCCTCATAGATCGCCGTCTTGAAGGCCGTGATACCCTATTGTATCAATCAATTGTTTGGCAAATTATCGCGAATTGCAAATCAGTTAATATAACCACCCAAAGGTACAACCGCCAGGTTTTATATGCAATGTCAAACCAATTGTACCTGCCCCAGACCTCGTTGTAAAAAGGTCGCCGGGAGGGAAAGACTAAACAAACAAACGGCATTGTGACAATGGCTTAGTAAAGATTTCAGCATATCTTTTACCTGTCCAAAAGAATTAAGCATAACTTCTTTATCCTCATAAAGATGAAGCATATCTTTATTAAAGATGAAGTCTTTCAAGTATCCCTTTACACTTGAAACACTAGTAAGATTCAGGCATCTTTTTATCCCATAAAAAGTCTAAGCCTATCTTAACCCTCTCCGACATATGACGCAATTTTGTGCCTATTGGGGATACTTTAAAGCCTTTGTTACCATCAGGGGTATTTAAAAACCTTTAGTTTAGTTACTTCAACCTCTGCAGTTGTGTTTGAGTTAGCTGTGGGCAGAAAACTAATTTTGGAGAGGTAATTATAAGAGTGAGAGAACTCTATTTCTTATTGCTAATCTGGCAACCTCTGCGTCATAAATGCGTGAAAGGGTTAATCTCTAATCCGGCTTCTCCCAGAAGCCCTCATAGATCGCCGTCTTGAAGGCCGTGATACCCTGTTGTATCAATCAATTGTTTGGCAAATTATCTCGAATCGCAAATCTGGTAATATAACCACCCGAAGGTACAACCGCCGGGTTTTATATACAAGGACCCCAATGGAAATACGCCTAACGGCCTTATTGGGCTATCCTTAGTTGGAATTATGCAAGGCTGGTACATGTCATATTTATAACATACTATGTGGTACCAACTCTGTAAATTGCTAACTGAATAAATATTATTATTATTATTATGAATATTATTATTATTATTAATGTCAAACCAATTATACCTGCCCCAGACCTCTTTGTAAAAAGGTCGCCGGGAGGAAAAGACCAAACAAACAGACAGCATTGTTTCAATGGCTTTGAAAAGCAGAGAAAACCAAGGCCAACAGGTGTCAGCCTGATCACCTAGAAAACTGAGTGGAGCCCCCCTCGACGGGAATAACTCAGGAAGCCTGATCCCAGGCTCGACCATAGAAAACGCAGTTTCTGATGAGCCCTCAAGCGACCAAACTCGTCGGGGTAACTTACCTATTTTAGCCACCCTGACTAAAACTCGGTAAACAAAAACGGTGTTCTCGGAGCAACGAGAAAAACGCCGGAAAGGTAACCCACACTAAACTATTCATTACAGGAGGGCGTAATGCATAAAGCAATGAATAACACAGGAAGCCTGATCCCAGGCTCGACCACAGAAAACGCAGTTTCTTATGAGCCCTCAAGCGACCAAACTCGTCGGGGTAACTTACCTATTTTGAGCCATCCTGACTAAAACTCGGTAAACAAAAACGGCGTTCTCGGAGCAACGAGAACAAATGGCGGAAAGGTAACGTACACCAAACGAGACATTTTAACACATTTTATACAAAGGGTGTGCGCAAAAATAGGGATACCTGAACAGGAGGGCGTAATGCATAAAGCAAAAACCGGGGCAAAGGTAGCCATGACAGAGACTGGTGGGATACGTACTCCAGGTTCTGCATAGACCCGCCGGGACCCAGCTCTGGAAAAAAAGAAAATTTCCAGGAATTAATGCTCATAAGGTTAACCCAAACATGTTCGCACACAAGTGTTAAATAAAGACCAGCATGGCGTTTATAACTGATGAAGTCTTTCCGGTGGTGTTTGTTTCAAGATTCAATTTTGGAAAAAATCCTCCTAAAAAAGACGCCGGCCCCCGAATTATCTCGTAGATAAAAAACTGGGAAGCCTGACAAATATACGAGATCTAACTTCTCCCGAAGTTTCTTTTTAGATCGCCGTATGTTGAAGGCGGCGATACAAAACGTATCCCTCAATTGTCTGGTTAACTAACTGAATCGTAAATTCGTTATTACCATCCCTCCAAGGAGCACCCGCCGGGTGTGAATATTAGTTTGAAAAAACGTTAACCCCAATTGTGCCCTAAAGCGCCGTATGTTGAAGGAGGCGATACACAATGCATCCCTCAATTGTCTGGTCAACTAAACTGAATTTTGCAAATTCGGGCATCCCACCCTTCCAGGTTGCACCCGCCGGGTGATTTAAAGTTTATAAGTTAACCCCAAATGTTCCTAACCCCACTTCTTTGTAAAAGATCGGCGGGGAGGAAATACAAAGATCGCGAATTGCAAATCAGTCAATATAACCACCCAAAGGTACAACCGCCGGGTTTTATATGCAATGTCAAACCAATTGTACCTGCCCCAGACCTCTTTGTAAAAAGGTCGCCGGGAGGGAAAGACTAAACAAACAAACGGCATTGTTTCAATGGCTTATTAAAGATTTCAGCATATCTTTCACCTGTCCAAAAGAATTAAGAATAACTTCTTAATCCTCATAAAGATGAAGCATATCTTTATTAAAGATGAAGTCTTTCAAGTATCCCTTTACACTGGAGACACTAGTAAGATTCAGGCATCTTTTTATCCCATAAAAAGTCTAAGCCTATTTTAAACTCTAATCCGGCTTCTCCCAGAAGCCCTCATAGATCGCCGTCTTGAAGGCCGTGATACCCTATTGTATCAATCAATTGTTTGGCAAATTATCTCGAATCGCAAATCCGTTAATATAACCACCCGAAGGTACAACCGCCGGGTTTTATATGCAATGTCAAACCAATTATACCTGCCCCAGACCTCTTTGTAAAAAGGTCGCCGGGAGGTAAAGACCAAACAAACAGACAGCATTGTTTCAATGGCTTTGAAAAGCAGAGAAAACCAAGTCCAACAGGTATCAGCCTGATCACCTAGAAAACTGTGTGGAGCCCCCCCCGACAGGAATAAACCAGGAAGCCTGATCCCAGGCTCGACCATAGAAAACGCAGTTTCTGATGAGCTCTCAAGCGACCAAACTCGTCGGGGTAACTTACCTATTTTAGCCATCCTGACTAAAACTCGGTAAACAAAAACGGTGTCCTCGGAGCAACGAGAAAAACGCCGGAAAGGTAACCCACACTAAACTATATATTACAGGAGGGCGTAATGCATAAAGCAATGAAATACACAGGAAGCCTGATCCCAGGCTCGACCACAGAAAACGCAGTTTCTTATGAGCCCTCAAGCGACCAAACTCGTCAGGGTAACTTACCTATTTTGAGCCATCCTGACTAAAACTCGGTAAACAAAAACGGTGTTCTCGGAGCAACGAGAAAAAAACGCCGGAAAGGTAACCCACACCAAACGAGACATTTTAACACATTTTATACAAAGGGTGTGCGCAAAAATAGGGATACCTGAACAGGAGGGCGTAATGCATAAAGCAAAAACCGGGGCAAAGGTAGCCATGACAGAGACTGGTGGGAAACTTACTCCAGGTTCTGCATAGACCCACCGGGACCCAGCTCTGGCAAAAAAGAAAATTTCCAGGAATTAATGCTCATAAGGTTAACCCAAAAACATGTTCGCACACAAGTGTTAAATAACCCGCCGGGTAACGAGACTTAATACTCAACGACTACAGCTCGCTACGCGGTGGGGTTTCCTAAGTAAAAGATTTCAGAATATCTTAATTTGTCCAAAAGATTTATGAATACCCTCTGACATAATATATAAAGACCAGCATGGCGTTTATAACTGATTAAGTCTTTCCGGTGGTGTTTGTTTCAAGATTCAATTTTGGAAACAAAAAAAAAACTAAAAAAGACTCCGGTCCCCGAATAATCTCGTAGATCAAAAACTGGGAAGCCTGACAAATTATAGGTTTGACTCCTGTAAGGAGATAAAGAAAACCTAATATTTAGTAGTGGCCCCGTAATCATTGACGAACATGCCTATTACATAAGGCATCCTCTTCAAACACTAATCCGCCGTAGTTTGAATCTACCGCGCAGAGCATTTAAAAAAATGAGGAGCCTTCATCATGAGCGCACGCGACCTCACTCATGGCTTCAGTCATTATGAATTGGGTTCTCACTACGAAAAAACTTCGTAAAAAATAAAAACAAAAAGAAAATAAGAATAACTATCTAATAAGCTTTCCATCATATCGTGGATGTACTTGTGTGGATTTCTGACCAGACGCTGATTCAGGCGTCATTCCTCCTTCACTGACATATCAAGTAAACCAAAATCCTTAATACATCAACGAATGGGAAGGGGACGGTCGGGAGGGCCCCAGTCGTCAATGATTACGGGGCCACTACTAAATATTAGGTTTTCTTTATCTCCTTACAGGAGTCAAACCTATAATTTATTAGTGGCCCCTCCATCATTGACGAACATGCCTGATTTCTAAGACTGGAGGGGGACATTCGTAATCATATCATAACTCTATAAAAGCAGATAATAAAAACAACCACATAGTATTCTTACTTTTGAAAAATATATTTAAATATGGCGTAGGCCAAAAATATACAAGAAAAAGGGGTTCAGGCAGGTGCGTGCTTCAAAGAAGCCTGCCTGACAAAAAATGGGTAACCCTGAAGATTCTGAACACAGATCTGTAGGTACAAAGGTACCCCACTCAACGAGTGGTGACAAAAATAACAAGTTATAAGTTTATATGTGCACATAATAAACCCCAAAATAATCGTGGAGATAAATTGCAAAGGATCTCCACTGTTCTAATATTAGATTGCTTTCGCAGCTAAAACTACTATAACAACACCGTTGTTTTGTACTAACATTGTACTAGCACAATTTCTCGCTGAGAAATTTTCATATCACATTAACCTTAAATTGTATCACAACTCTCATACTCCGGCGGGGTCTAGGGTGTCCTATGTCAACTGACTGCACCCCCCCCCCCCTTCTCGTGAAAATAAACAAAAGTGACTGCAGGGCCACCTAGACCCTCTGCCTTAAAGCTATACATGGTAAGGAAGGTTTGTCTAGAGCAACTGACAAGTATCTAGACAAAAACGTATGATTAGACGCCCACAACTGAGTGGACGCGATATCTTCTACTGAAATTTTTTTCAGGAAACGTAAAGAGGCTGCCCATTTGCGTAAATCGTGGGCCCTACCCACAACGCCGGGATTACTATCTTTAATGACTTTGACCAGAAGAGAGGCTAATCGTCGTTTAAGTAAGCGTTTACCCGTACTTGCTACCCATAAAGCACCTTGGGGGTTAAGAGGAGCTACTCTCAAATATTTGGTTAGAGCTTGCACTGGACATAGATTATGATGCACCTTTCCCCTTTTTAACACCGGCACCGTGAACTCAGAAAACACGTGTGCACTGTGCTCATTCTTGGCTACAAAACCTGGGGAAGGTGTAATGTAAATACATTCATTAAGTCTGCCAAACCTAAGGCAATTAGGTGTGTTGCTCATCGCCGCCAGCTCAGACACTCTGTTCCCGGTGGCCAAAGCCATAAGGAAAACCGCCTTTTTTAAGAGTAATGCAAAGTCTGCAGTATTTTGGTACAGACGAGAGTGAAGTAAAGACAAAGCTTTGTCGAGAGACCAAGTAGGCATGAGCTGACGGGGAGGTGGGCGAAGTTTAAAACAAGCTCTCATAAAACCTGTTTCCTCCGCCACCGGTATGGAGAGACCTGTCAGGTCTAAAAAGGGCACTCTAATCGCAGTTAAGTGATTTTTTAATGTTACCACAGATAAATGTTTCTGCTCAAACAGATAATTTAAATAATTGAAAACTAAAGCCACTGACGGCACATTCTGTTCCGTTCTGATGATCCAGAAAGTAAAGGCTTGCCAATGTGAGTGATACTGTCGTTTCGTAGACTGAGTATATTGATTGATTAATTTATTGGTCACATCTCTACCGTATGGTGCTAGCCACTTGGCCTCCTGAATGTCCATAATGCAAAAGTCAGCGAGGTCGCTAGGTTGCCAATCGTGTCTAAGTGGAAATACCCGACCGGGAGCGACACCGGGTCCGGGCACCACGTTTTCAATTGCTGGTACCACAACTGCGCCGGCCACAGGGGCGCGATTAGCGAGACTAAGCCTCGATAATCTCGTAGTTTGTTCACTACGTGGCACATTAGTGACGCATCTGGCGGCGGAAACAGATAGATGGAGCTCCATCTGTTCCAGTCTGTCACTAGGGCGTCTGGCCCCCCTGCCGGCGTTTTCGCCCGGCGGGTGAGGTATAGAGGGAGTTTGTGAGTCTCCTCGGACGCAAAAAGATCCACTTGTGGATGGGAGAGCTCTGCAATCATTAGGTTGAAAATGGATTGCTTGAGCTCCCATTCTACTGTCGTGCTCTGTCTCCGGGACAGAGCGTCTGCCCAGACGTTCGCTACGCCTGGGAGATAAGATGCGTGAAGGTAAATGTTTAGTCTGTTGGCGAGAGTAAAAATCTCTTCCGACACGTTTAGCAACCTCCTTGACCTCGTTGATCCTTGTTTCTGAATACAGTGAACTGCATTCAGATTGTCCATTCTGAAGGCCACCGACTTGCCCTGTAACGCCGGCCCGTGAGCCTGAAGGAAATACAAGGGGACTAGTAATTCTTTGACATTGATGTGAGAGATTTCTAAGTGGGACCAAAGCCCCTGACCCTGGTGCCCCTGATTTGACTGAAATCCCCACCCTATTGTGCCTGACGCATCCGTGTCTACCCATGCCGTTGGTGGAGGAGAGGTCCATGACATTATTGAGTGCAACGTTTCCCTCTTTGCCCAGACCGCTAGCAAGGTGTGGATTAATTTCGGGATGGGCCATAATTTTCCCGCCGGTAAGAGCGGGAAATATTTGTTGCCTTCCAATATTAATCGTTTTACTTTCAACCGGCCCAACTTGACAGTTAGTTGAATCCAGTTGAGAGATTCTACCAGAGACTCCCAGACCCTCCGCGTCATAGTCAGACTGTGAAGAAACATGAACAGTTTCCTGCGAAACCTGTTGCGATTGTCCACACTCTGACTCAGAGTGAGAGCGGCGGTGTCCCAGACCAGCCCTATCCACTGAATTACTCGTGAGGGAACAAGGTTTGACTTTACCAGATTTACCTTGAACCCTAGAGTTTTGACTTAAAATTATTTAAAATAATATTGACATGTTTGATGCATAAGTGTTGTGTCTCTGCCACCACCAACCAGTCGTCTAGGTACCACAACACTCTGATCCCCTGTTTTAACAATGGCATCAGGGCTTGCCGGACTAATTTCGTGAATAATCGAGGTGCTAGGTTCAAGCCGAACGGCATCCTTTGAAAAACAAAATTTTGGTGCCTGATCCGTAAGGCCAAAAACCTTTGAAATCTTTTGTTGACCGAGACGTGCCAATAGGCGTCTGTCAGGTCTAGTGAACACATCCAACCTCCCGGCGGAAGTGTTAGCCTGATTTGGTGTACTGTTAACATTCTGAAAGATTCGTTGTGAATGTGAAGGTTCAGATAAGACAGGTCTACGACCGGCCTCATCTGAACACTGTCCCTTTTGGGAACCAAAAATAGTTTGGACGTGAATACAGGGTAATTTGGTGGGACCGGGACGATGACATTCTTGGCAATCATTTCCTGGACCAGTGACTCCACCTCTAAAGAAACAAAATTCGCCGTTGTCGGCTGACGTAAGCGAGGTCGCCGGAGCCACTGCCAAGTGATGCCTTTGCGTGCCACCATCCGTGCCCAAGTGTTTAAAGGCCATGCTTGGTGACACGTTCGGAACGACCCAGTTAGCAGACAAGGGTTCGCCGGCTGTACTACCCTCGGGTCCTCCGGCCTTAAGGTTGGCACCGGGAGTGAGAGAGACTTTAGTTTTTTGATGGTGGGGTTGGTGGTGCTGGACGCTTTGCCGGCTGGCTGGTGTTGGCCGAAGACTGGCCCTGACCTGGCTTATGCCGGCCGCGTCCTCTCTGACCTGAAAACCGACTCTGTTTATGCCTGTACTGACCTTGGGGGGAGTGGGAGGACTTAGGCAGAAGAAAGGGTTTAGATCCCCCTGGCTGAGCTTTAGCGGTTGGCCTGGGTTTGGGGAAGTTAAATGCAGGTTTCTTAGCAGGGGTGGGACTGTGCTTAACGGCCTGTGCCATATTGAACACCATTCGCCACACTTCAGGGGACATTAAAGAGGGAGTAAGCACTGGTGACATGATCACCTGATTCGCAATGCGATCAGGTAGCTTGCGAACTAAAGACATTCTGAGATCTTGTCTTGCTCGTACCGCCTCAAGCAAGGCGGTGCGTATGTCACCCAAGGATTGGATTGACGACTGGAGGAGCAGTCGCCGGGATAATTCAACCGATCTTCTGGCATCCGCGTCTGCGATTGCCTGAGTGGACCGCAGTAAAGACTTAGCCACCTGTTGAGACACTATGTACTGAGAGAACAGGCGAAAAGCTTTCCCCCTTAGCCTAAATTCTCTGTCTAGGTGAGTAGGGGTAGGGGTAGTGAAGGGGTCTTTTAGCTCACAAAGATTAATCTTAGGGGCAGCTAGGAAAGAAAACAAGGCTGCTGGGACTCCGCCGGCAGAACCTACCGGCATGGAGAACCAAGAATGAGTATCCTGAGGGATCTGGTGGGAAGATTTAGAAGTAAATGTGGTTGCAAAGTTTTGAGCCTCTATCTCCCAATCTACCCAAGGTCCTGGACCCAACTGCCCCACCTTCAAAACTGGATTAGCTGCTTCGTCTGTGACGGTCTGTAAATCAAGTTCAGGAGTGAGAGCTGACAGAGTCTTAATATCATTAAACCCATCCAGCTTAGACCAGTCTGAAAATAGTTTCGAAGCTGAGGCAGGGGGTAAAGCTGGCTTAGTAGCATACACAAAATAGTCTTGGTGATAATAACTAGGTATAGCCTTGATGTTTACGTCTAGTACATTTCCCAAATTATCCAAGGCCCTTAATTTCTTTGATTTATTGCCCTGGATGACCCACTCACGCGGTACCGGGAGTTCCCCTGACAAGGTAGGTTGGGCGAGCTCTGGGTTAGTGGGGGTCAAAAGGACCCATGACTCGTCTGGTCCATAAAGCAAGGGCATAGCCACCTTTCTGAGAGGCGCCTTGTCTAGAGGGGGTGGATTGACGTCCGTGATGACCCTGACATTTGAAGTTGTCAATGCCGCCGTAGCAGGCTTAGTAACCACTGATGGTGACAGAGTGGGTGGGTTAGGGATCTTAGATAAAGCAATCGAAGTCATCAGAGGCCGTACCGTAGAACTTGTCGTGGGAGCCCCCAAGTCCATAGTGGGGGTTTCCTGTTGTTGGCCAAAAAATGTAGATAAAGCATCAGTAAGTAGCCCATTAATTTCTTGCGCAGTAACAAATTGGTTAGATGATGAACTTACAGGTGAATCATTAATATCCTGCGCGGCGTCTAAGCCTGAGCCTGACTCTTGCCCTTCCATCTCCGAAATTATTGAAACCTCGTCTTTCTCCTCCTGATCCTCCTGAGAAGACCCCGCCGAAGCTGGGGTACCTTGTTGCCAAGATAAGGCAGGAATAGAGGATGGGATCGCCGCGTCCCTGTGGACATCAGCTACTGTGTGACTCGTTTGAGTCGGACGTGGGTGGTCAGACCCTGGCTGAGCAAACCGCCAAACACCGAGGCCCTGGCCTACACTCTCTTGGGAGTCTGAAACATTCTCAATTATTGAACCCCCTGAACTTTCCAATTCCAGGGTTAGAATATTAATAGGTAAATCCTCTTTAGGGACAGGCACCGCACTGGACCCTTGAGGCCTAACACAAACTTTGTCTGGGGTAGAGGTACGATGAGAGGCACTAGAAGCTGGTGAATGTAGGGAGGACTTTCGTTTATGGGAATCCTTTTTGGAGGATTTATGGCTACGGTGTGACCGAGAACTACTCTTAGATTTGGAGGATTCCTCGCCGTGACCACTGGTGGAACTTTCCGTCCTACTCTTCTTACTCGCTGGTGAAGAGGCAAGACTAGAAGACTGGCGTCTGAGAGGTGACCGAGACCGAGATCTCTCCCGAGACGATGAGGCGGACGCCGGGGGTGTAGGCTCTCTTGGACGTTTCGGTGTAGTAGCCGAAGATACAGAACCCTGACCAGTCTCCGCCGGCTTATAACTCGTGACTCTAGAGGAACGTTTAGGGGGAGGGTGTTCAAATAGCAATCGATCCCAAAGAGGGACGTTGTCACATTGAAGTGATTTATGCGCAACAATCGTAGTGTAGGCTGCCATCTGCTGCCTTACTTCTCTTAAAGCTACTGCCGCGGTCTTATCATTATCGCAAAGGAGCTTTACAGCTAATTGGGAGCAAAAAGAACAATTACGCATTACCCAGAGACCCCTTGAACGGTCTAGACATTTAACACACCTTATGCAACGGGTATGCGCAAAAATAGGGATACCGGCACAAGCAGGGGTAGTGCATAAAGCAAAGACTGGGGCTGAGGTAGCCATGACAGAGACTGGTGGGGAAACTACCGCTGGGTCTGTATTGGTCCGCCGGAGCCCAGCTCTGGAAAAAAAGAAAATTTCCAGGAATTAATGCTCATAAGGTTAACCCAACATGTTCGCACACAAGTGTTAATAACCCACTGGATATCGAGATGTAATGACACAACGATCACAGCTCGCTACGCGGCGGGGTTCAGAATATCTAAACAAATCTTTTGAAGAAAGTGAAGAATACCCTCTGACATAATATAACTGTCCAGCATGGCGATTATAGTCTTTCTGGTGGTGACTGTCTTAAGATTCAATTTTTGGAACAAAAACAACCCCCCATAAATACGCCGGCCCTTGAAATATTTTAGTAGAATAACACAGGGCAGGCTGACACGAGATCTGATTTCTAACGAATTGTCACAAAAAGATCGCCGTAAGGTTGAAGGCGGCGATACCTAATTGTATCACTAAATTAAGTGGTTAAATCGAAATTGAATTGTAAATTCCTTATTTCCTCCACCTAGGAGCACCCCCGGGTGTGAAAAACGATGTTAACCCTAATTGAACCTTCAATCGCCGTAAGTATAAAGGCGGCGATACATATAGTATCACTTAAAATGGATTGGTTAATGAACTAATTGACTTAGTTGTTCATCCCACCCTACCAAGGTACACCCGCCGGGTGAGATGTCAAAAAGTTAACCCCATAAGTTCCTGTCCCCACTTCTTTGTAAAAGATCGCCGGGGAGGAAAGCCCTTAACAACAGCTAGGTTTTTCATGTGGTTTTTGTAAAACCTGGTAGAAAAACTACATAACGTATGTTCGCATGAACAACGTTTTATAGATGGGTACAGTCATTCTGCCGGGAATCAAAAGGGTGCCTGAAACCAGGTACCAACAGAGACGCAGTCCTGGAGAGCCACAGACACCTCATCGCCGGGAATACCAGCCTGTGTTAAAACCACGTGTGGCCCAACACGGCTCTCGGCCGGGTTTTTTTCATGGTGAAACCGAGAAAAAACCCGCCGGAAGGAAACCCACCCCGATCAGACACCATCTGAACGTACAACGGACACGAAGGAAGCCACGCACGACTAACCTAAGTCCACACAATAATCCGTGGAATTAGCCAATACACAACTAAACCAGGAACAAACATAGTCCGAGGAATTAGCCAATACACAACTAAAACCCGGATACACATGACACAGTAGGGCATATTTATAAATAATAAACAATAACACTTGTACATGTGGCAAAGCTACGCGCGGCTGGCTAGGCCTAAGTAGACGGCATAATAAATGTTGAAATATACACAAAACACTGGAAATATCACAACAGGAACCACCGCCAACACACCACTGTAGCAAATACTTCCGGCAAAGGGAAGACTGACTCGGGACCCAGAAAAAACTTCACTAAGTGAAGAAAATTACAAAGGGAACGTCAGTAAGCAAAGCTTACCTCATCAGAAAGATAAAAGGCAGCAATAACTAACGCGTAATGAAAGCCGCCTGCAACACAAGCTAACTAACTGTGAAAAAGTTCACATGTCCACAACAGGACCACGAGGGAACATCCGAAATAGATGCCCCAAACACACGACCCAAAATACACTGCACTGCGGGCAACCAGCCCAGGACACTCCTGCTACACATATCCTAACCTTACTCGATACATCCCGGAGTAAACAAATGAGAAAAAACTCACTAGGGACGCAACAAATGCGGAATCAGCGGAGCGTGGGGAGACACGTCCGGGCAGGCTGAGCGCAGAGCAGAGAAGGAGGAATGATGCCTGAATCAGCGCCTGGTCAGAAATCCACACAAGTACATCCACGATATGATGGAAAGCTTATTAGATAGTTATTCTTATTTTCTTTTTGTTTTTATTTTTTACGAAGTTTTTTCGTAGTGAGAACCCAATTCATAATGACTGAAGCCATGAGTGAGGTCGCGTGCGCTCATGATGAAGGCTCCTAAGTTTTTTAAATGCTCTGCGCGGTAGATTCAAACTACGGCGGATTAGTGTTTGAAGAGGATGCCTTATGTAATAGGCATGTTCGTCAATGATGGAGGGGCCACTAATAAATATACGAGATCTAACTTCTCCCGAAGTATCTTTTTAGATCGCCGTATGTTGAAGGCGGCGATACAAAACATATCCCTCAATTGTCTGGTTAACTAACCGAATTGTAAATTCGTTATTCCCACCCTTCCAGGGAGCACCCGCCGGGTGTGAATATTAGTTTAAAAAACGTTAACCCCAATTGCGCCGTAAGCTGAAGGCGGCGATACAAAACGTATCCCTCAATTGTCTGGTTAACTAACTGAATTGTAAATTCGTGATTCCCACCATTCCAGGGAGCACCCGCCGGGTGTGAATATTAGTTTAAAAAACGTTAACCCCAATTGTGCCTTAAATTGCCGTATGTTGAAGGAGGCGATACACAATGCATCCCTCAATTGTCTGGTCAAGTAAACCGAATTTTGTAAATTCAGTAATCCCACCCTACCAGGTTGCACCCGCCGGGTGATTTAAAGTTTAAAAGTTAACCCCAATTGTTCCTAACCCCACATCTTTGTAAAAGATCGCCGGGGAGGAAATACAACAACAGCATAGTTTTATATTGGCTTTGCAAAACCGAAAAAACTACAAACAACACGTGTCCGTATGAACACTGTTAGAAGGGTACAGCTAACCCGCCGGGAATCAGGAGCCTGAAACAGGCACCCCAAAGACGCAGTCCTGGGGAGCCACAGACACCCACTCGCCGGGGAAACAAGCCTGTTTTTAAACCACGCGTGGCCAAAACTCGTTAACCAGCCGGGTTTTTTCATGGTGTAACCGAGAAAAACCCGCCGGAAATAACCCACCCCGTCCAGATACCATCTGAACGCAACACAGGACCGAGGCGTAGCCAAAACACAACTAGCGCCGGGCCCAACATAGTCCGTGGAATTAGCCAATACACAACTAACCCAGGACACATAAATAGACTGTGGAATTAGCCAATACACAACTAAACCAGGACACACATCACACAGTAGTACATATTTAGAAAATAAATCAATAACACTTGTATATGTGGTAAAGCTACGAGAGGCTGGCTAGGCCTAGGCAGACGGATAATATTAACATGTCGGAATATAAACAAAAAGCACTGAATTATATCACAACAGGAACCACCGCCAACACACCACTGTAGCAAATACTTCCGGCAAAGGGAAGAACTGACTCGGGACCCAGAAAAAACTTCACTAAGTGAAGAAAAATACGCTGGGAACGTCAGCAAAAATACGCTACCTCATCAGAAAGATAAAAGGAAGCAATAACGCGTAATGAAAGCCGCCTGCAACACAAAGCTAGCTAACTGTGACAAAGTTCACCTGTCCACAACCGGACCACGAGGGTACATCCGAAATAGATGCCCCAAACACACGACCCAAAATACACTGCACTGCGGGCAACCAACCCAGGACACTCCTGCTACGCATATCCTAACCTTACTCGATACATCCCGGAGTAAACAAATGAGAAAAAACTCACTAGGGACGCAGCAAATGCGGAACCAGCGGAGCGTGGAGAGACACGTCCGGGCCGGCTGACCGCAGAGCAGAGAAGGAGGAATGATGCCTGAATCAGCGTCTGGTCAAAGATCCACACAAGTACATCCACGATATGATGGAAAGCTTATTGGATAGTTATTCTTATTTTCTTTTTGTTTTTTATTTTTTACGAAGTTTTTTCGTAGTGAGAACCCAATTCATAATGACTGAAGCCATGAGTGAGGTCGCGTGCGCTCATGATGAAGGCTCCTCAGATTTTAAATGCTCTGCGCGGTAGATTCAAACTACGGCGGATTAGTGTTTGAAGAGGATGCCTTATGTAATAGGCATGTTCGTCAATGATGGAGGGGCCACTAATAAATATGCCATTAGATTTATTAAGCAAAATCAAAACCAATTAAGGAAGGAAGCCCTTGCAAAGTGTCTGGCAGAAAAGGATACTAACTGTTTTTGGAAGGACATCAGATCCATGCAAAATTGTAACACCATTACCAATCAGTGTTGAGGGGGTTACGGGTGAAGAGAACATTGCTGACTTATGGAAAACTCATTTTAAGGAACTACTTAACAGTGTAAACCAAAGGTCTACTAATGGTGCAATTCAATATGTGAAAGATAGTAATTATGAAGACATTAAAGTGACTGAAAGTGATCTTGAGAATGCCATAAGAAAACTTAACCTAAACAAAGCTTGTGGGCTGGATGGTATATATGCAGAACATCTTAAATATGCAGATAAGTTGTTAATAGATAAACTTAGTTCTTGCATCACCAGTCTATTTAAGCATGGTGTCCTGCCGGAGTCTATGATATCCGTAATACTTGTTCCTGTCATTAAAGATAAATCAGGTAAAATTACAGCTAAAGACAACTACCGCCCAGTAGCACTTGCTAGTGTGGTGAGTAAGGTAGTTGAAATGATATTGCTAGAAAGAATGTCTGCATATATTGTCACCAGTGACCAGCAGCAATCAGTTTGGCTTTAAGAAAAATCACGGCACAGACCAATGCATATATGTGCTGAAAGAAGTGATTGATACATACAAGCTAAATAGCTAAATTTTCTCTTGTTTTCTTGATGCAAGTAAGGCTTTTGATAGGGTGTGTCACAAAACCTTATTTGAAAAATTAGTATTTGAAAAGTTAGTATAGCTAGTGCCTAGCTATATAGTCCATGAGCCAGGCCAGATATCGGTACCACCTGGGGTGACTAAACACGAATGGTACTAAAATGTTTATAGAGTGACTGTAAGTACATTAAGATATGATAGCCTTCTCGCACTGGTAGCTTAGTCTAATTTTTTTGATGCAATAGGGGCGCTACCCAAAAATAAAGATTTTTAGCGTGACGCTCGGCGTTTTCCTCATTTTCTTTAAAATCCATCACACAATCATCGCGAAACTTTGAACACCTATGTAGAATTATATTCTCTACCAGAGTTGTTCCTAGGTATTTTTCAAATTTCTTCATATTTCGGAATATACTCTATATTTTGGGTATTTTCCTCTAAATCTAGAATAAATCCTTAAATATGGGGAACATTGAAAAATATATTCTAACAGCTCTTGTAGCTTATTTGATTCTCTACAAGAATTATTCCGATGTGTATTTCAAGTTTCTCCATATTTAGGGGTTTATTTCATATTTGGGGATTTTTTGTTATATTTTGGGGATAATTTATTATTGGAAGGAGCAAACATATGTAGAGTGGTTTCCATGTAATGTGTTTGTTTGTTCATGGTTTAATGGTGATATTTTTTGCAGGTGTGTGTCGACTGTTTGACGGCAGGATGGAACCATCTGCGAGGAAGAGAGCACGGATCGACTGTATCATCCACTGCTCTGATGATGACAGCGATGCTCTGGTGTCACCACAGGATTTGGACTCCTGGAACACATTGCTCAGGGCTGCAGAAATCAGGCAGCATGATCCAGTCCTGGAAGCAGCCAAGGGCCTTGAAGAAGGAGGAATACCACACATACATTATCACCGTAAATGTCGTAGTCTCTTTACAATGAAGAAGTCACTGGATTCTATCCTTGCCAAGGGTGTCAAGATAGAATCAGCAAGCGTCGACCCCAGGAGGAGGGCATCAAGGGATGCCCCTAGTACTAGCAGGGTGTATGCCAAAGTATGTATCTTCTGCGAGAAGTCAAGCAAGTACATAAAAACAACAAAGACAAGGGAGCCACTCATACAGTGTGTTGAGCTACGAGCAGATGAGAAGATTCGCAGAGCAGCAATAAGGAAACTCAACCAGAGAATCCTTGGTTTAGTTAGCAGAGACCTTGTTGCTGCAGAGGGTCACTACCACAAGTCGTGCTACAAACTCTTCACAAAAGATGATTTCCCAGCGGCCGCCAGGTCGGGTGCAGGTGAAAATCAGGAAGAAAGCGAGGAAGCACGCTACGAAGAGGTTGAGACAGAAGCCCTCGAGGAACTCTGCTTGTATATAAGGACCAAATTATTCCCCAACCCAGAGGTACTGCCTATGACAAACCTCACATCTAGGCTTGAGAGATCCATGATGTCCCGTGGTATTATCCAACTGAAACCAGCGACAAAGAAACATGTTCGCCGAAAGATTGAAACCGAGTTTGGAGAATCACTACGCTTTGTCCCAGATGAGAAAGGAAAGCTTCTAATCTATCCACGCAGCCTCTCAATGGACGACCTTGCCCGGCAAGCACACAAAATGGCAAAAGACCTGCAAGAAGCAAGAGCAGCTAACTCTGAAGATGTCATAACCAAAGCAGGAATGCAGCTGAGGAATGAGATCAATAAACAAGATGTGAGTCAGCCATGGCCTCCTGATACAGATCAGAATGTCATTCCTGCAGCAGTCACTCAATTCCTGCACACCCTGCTGACAGGAGAGTGTGAGTGTGAAACTCCCTCTGAAAGAGCTCAACGTCTTGCCACTTCCTTTGGCAGTGACTTGGTCTTTGCTGTTACCAGTGGCAAGACAAAACCACCCAAGCACGTACTGCTGACCAATGCTGTAAAGTCTTTGACAGGAAACACAGAACTGATCCGAACTCTGAATCGTCTTGGTCACTGTGTGTCTTACTCAATGTTTGAGGAGATCGATACAGCCCTTTGTATCCAGAAGCTGGAATGCTCAAAGGATGACATTCCACTGCCAGCAAACATCTACCCTGGTGTGTTCACAACCCTGGCCTGGGATAACATTGACCGACTTGAAGAGACCCTAAGTGGAGCAGGTACTTCTCATAGAGTCAATGGCATTGCTGTCCAGTCCAAGGTTGCAGGCTCTGTGCCAGAGAAAGTCCTGCCAGAGATTACCAAGTCCAAGATAAGAAGCATCACTCAGACATCATCAATGCTGCCAATATACAATGTTGGGCGGCGGGCAGGGCCACCTAGGATTGAGACTGCGTATGTCGACACTACCAAGGAAGTCCAGGATTCAAAGACAAAGAACCATATCTGGCTTCTTACTCGAATGTCAGACCATGAGGACCAGTCCATCAGCAGTTGGACTGGGTTCAACATCAAAATGCGCAGAGACATTGCAGTGGTTCAGGACACTGTAAGCTACCTGCCCACTATCAATGCTCCCGCAACAGAAATGTCCACCGTTAATGAAATCTTGGAACAAACGCATGCTATCATGCAGTCCTTACAGCTTAACAAGATTGTGTGCGTGTTTGATCAAGCACTCTATGCCAAAGCTGCCGAAGTTATCTGGAAACAAGAGAAGTTCAAGAACATTATCATCAGGATGGGCGTCTTCCACACAATCTGTAATCTCATCTCCACCATAGGAAAGAGGTTTCAAGATGCAGGTCTTAGAGATCTGTGTGTGGAATCAGGTATCATCGCAGAAGGATCAGTGTCAGGAGTGATGAACGGCAAGAGGTACAACAGAGCAGTGAGACTACACAAGCTTGTGTATGAAGCACTGATGAGGCTTGCATGGAAAGGCTTCCTTTCATGGCTAGAAGAAAACCATTCAAGGGACATACACCATCTAGATGAAACACTGAAGGACATCAACAGCTTTCACAGCAATGTGTCTCAGGGACTCTTTCAAGAGCTGATGGAGAGTGAATCATGCACACATATCATGAAGCTTTTCCAAGTTTATCTTGAGACCCTCAGAGATGAACACAACCTCTCAGCATTCTGGATGTCATACCTGGACATGGTTGAGATCATGCTGGACTTAATTCGAGCCTCCAGAGAAGGCAACTGGATGCTCCACCTAGGAGCAATCCGACAGATGATACCGTGGTGTTTTGCCTATGACAAAGTGAACTATGCCCGGTTCCTAACCTACTACTATGCCTTGATGTCTCGACTGCCCATTGAACACCCAGAGGTCCATGAACACTTCATGCAAGGTGGCTTTTCGGTCCAGATCGGTAGCAAGAATCCCTTTGGACGGATCCCTGTGGACCAGACAATCGAAGAGACGATCAACAAAGACACCCAGACACCAGGGGGCACAAAAGGCTTCAGCCTGAAAGGCGGAGCTGTCGCCAGGTACTACCTGACATCGGAGTATCGCAGCAGGTACTTAAGGCAGCTCAGGACTATGGTAGTAGGCCAAAAGTATACTGACTTCAGCCATCCAGACCTACAGATGCCCAGGATTAGAAGAGATGAGGCCGATGTCCAATCTTTAGTTCAACTGATGGAGACCAGCTGGTTGAACCCCTTCAACGCAGAGCAAGAAGATCTTGTCAGTTTGTCAACTGCGACTATGGCACCACCAGAAGTTGTCAAAGACCTTCTAGGGGCCTACAGAATAGGAGAGGATGCATATCAAGCCTTCAAGGAAGAGCGCCTGGAGATCGATACGCCAACTATACAGTTTCATGACACGATGACGAAGACGAAACTGAGAACGTTCACTAACATCAGAATGAAGCCACGCTCACAAGACCATGCCAAGGAGGTTATCTTAAAGGCTGACAGGAACCTATTTGGCCAGATGATCCTTGTTGCCGAGAACAGAAAGCTCAAAATGAGTGATGTCTTGGCTCATCCCCTGGGGCCTTTGCCTTGGGCACTTGCCAGCGGTGATGGGTCTCTCCGCAAGACCAACAAGGCTGCCCTCGCAAAGGAGTTAGAGAGGAATGTTTCTCCTGCAGAAGTGATACCCGAGCCCTCTGCTACCATAATTGATGGGATGAGCCTGGTCCACAAACTGAAGGGAAACGACAAAACTTTTTCACAGCTTGCAGGTACAGCACTGAGTCACGCTGTTCATGAAGGTGCTAAGAGCAGGCGCATTGATGTTGTGTTTGATATCTACAAGGAGACATCCATCAAGGATGCAGAACGAGCCAAAAGAAGTGCAGGCACAGGAATTCATTTCAAGAACATTCAACCTGGGCACAACATCCAGCAGTGGAGAAAGTTACTCGGTAGTTCCTCCAACAAGGCAAGTCTTATCAAGTTCTTGGTAGAAGAATGGAAGGCACCACAGCACAGGGAGAAGCTCAAGGACAAGGAGCTGTATGTCACATGTGAGCAGCGCTGCTTCAAGATCACCAAAGAGCAGTGGGAAGAGGCTCCTGAGCTTAAGTCAACTCAAGAAGAAGCAGACACACGCCTTCTTCTCCATGCACTTCATGCAGCAGAATCTGGGAACAAGTCTGTCATCATCACTGCAGAAGATACAGACGTCATGGTGTTGTGTCTTGGCATGTGCCACAAGATCCCATCCCATCTGTTCCAGAAGTGCGGGACGAAGAACCGGACAAGATTCCTGGATATCACCACACTGAGCCGCACACTGGGAGGCAGCGTGTGTGATTCATTGATTGGTATGCATGCCTTTACAGGCTGTGATACCGTCAGTGCATTCGCTGGCCGAGGGAAGATGACGACACTCAAGCAGGTGAAGATGGACAAGACATACCAGCATGCTTTTCACGAACTTGGACGCTCATGGGAAGTGTCTCCTGAACTCTTTGAGAAGCTACAGGAAATCACCTGCCACATGTACCTACCATCTACCCACACAACTAAGGTAAACAAGCTTCGGTATGAGCTGTTCTGTGCAAGACGTGGAGAGGTAGAGTCAAGTCAACTCCCTCCTTGTGAGGACTGCCTCTTCATGCATGCACTGCGTGCAAACTACCAGGCTGCGATCTGGAGGAGAAGTCTTCAGAGCCAGCCATTTGTTGCGAACCCAACAGACTGCGGTTGGATGACAGATGAGGACGGTAAGCTTGCCGTCAACTGGATGCGAGGCTCACCAGCACCAGATGCTGTTATGCAGCTACTGTCTTGCAAGTGTGTGCGGTCATGCGAACTCCCTAAGTGTACTTGCCTCAGCAATGGTCTAAAATGCACGGACATGTGCAGGTTACAGACATGTCAGAACAAGGCTATTGAAGAAGAGCCGGTGGCACAACAGTCAGATTCCGAGTCTGACGTAGATGATATTTAGGAGTAGTAATTTGCCATAATAGTATGTACAAGCCCATGGCATGCTTAGTGTGTATTTACAGGACTTGTATTAAATGTGACAATTACTATATGCATTTTGTTGACATTTAGGCATTCCTGTCCCCAAATTTGACATTTTAAAAAATTTCGGAATTTTCGGTAGGGTATGTCTATTCAAGAAGTGATAACGACCATTAAGCTACCAATGTGCAAGGGCTATCATATCAAAACATAAACTAGAGACATGTAGCAAGCTAAAAACACCTAAGAGAATTAGTCACCCCGGGTGGTACCGATATCCCAAAATTCGGGTCTTGGCTCATGGACTAATATTGTTAGGATACTTATTTTCTGGTATGCTAATAACAAAATGTGTGTAAGAAGGGGCAACATCCTGTCAGGCTCTTTCGCCGTAACCAATGGTGTTAGGCAGGGGGGGATATTGTCTCCGTATCATTTCAACGTCTACATGGATGATCTTAGTCTGGAGCTGAAAAAGACTCGCACTGGGTGCTGCATTGGCAGCACCATTGTAAATCATCTCATGTATGCTGATGACCTAGCCTTTATCGCGCTCTCTGGAGCAGGACTGGATAAATTATTAAGAGTATGTGAAAAATTTGGAATCGAACATTCAGTCAAATTTAATCCTATAAAGAGCAATATCATATTTAAATCTAATCTTCTATTGAAATCAAAGCTACCTAAATTCCATTTGTATGAAGAAATTATAGAAGCAGTAAGTAAAGTAAAGTATCTAGGACACTATATTTCAAGTGATCGCTCAGATGATGAGGATATGGGTCGTCAGCGAAGGCAACTTTACATGCAGGGACATTCAATATTAAGAAAATTTCATATGTGCACATGGGATACAAAAATAACATTGTTCAACTCCTACTGCTCACCAATGTATACAGCACAACTATGGTGGAACTATAAGAAAATGACAGTGAATAGACTAAGTATCTCATATCACAATATCATGAAAATGTTTCTGGGGCTCTCAAAATATGAGAGTAATAATAATAATAATAATAATAATACTTTATTTCAGACTCACACAGTACAGAGGGGACCATACTGGGGTCCATATATACCTTACAGTAACATAAATATATATAAGCTACTGTACATAGGCTACATAAAATAAAAATAAATTAAATAATACCCAGCTTGCTATCATGTAGTTCACAGCACTGCCTCAACCAAAAACAGTGGTCATCAAACTACTGTGTTACCAAAACCACTGTCCTAATTGTGTACAGTACCATGCCTCACATCATTTACCATCCGGTACAGTATGTTGCTACAGTACAGTACAAGTGCGCAAGTACAAGTACGCTATGTGCCTATATGAACTTACACTGTTACCAATCACTCATTAGAAAGCTAACATATAAATTCATTCAGCGCCTTAACACTTCTGAGAACAGTATTGTTATGCCCTGTTTTTCTACAGGTTTAACTTGGGTAATGTGAGTTCTAAATGACTGGGTATATAAGGCTACATGCACAATACAAGATATGAGGAATAGAGAACACAAAGAAACACATGGTAGCAAGTTACATGATCACGTTTATTTATATACCACTGCATAATACTCGTGCAAGACAATATAATAGAATCGAACAACACTAGCATAAGTGGATCTGTATGGAGCCTAGTCTCCCACTTCCAACGTTCAGGTATTAATCTTCTGATCACTGGCTTAATTAGCAAGTTTTATCTTCTGAAAGACCTCAATATATTCATGTAATTCAATTTCACTGATTTGATCTCTTACTGGCTGGTCGCGTGCCCAAGTAGCAGCTCACAGTTAGGATTAGACACGCGTATATTGTAGAACACGGAAATCTCTAGTAACCTCATGGGGGTACTGATCTAAGTTTTATATTCTTATGGCAGAAATACGTAGAATACAAATCAGTGGGCGAACGTTAGATATCACTAGAGTTTTAATATCTGAATAAGGTAATTACGGGAGTCAATGTCGCCTGTTAATTAATGAGCACTGATCGCTTAGTACGTCCCAAATGGAATGGTTAAATATGAGTTACACTGGGCAAGGTTTTAGCCACTTTATAGAAAGTTAATAAGTGAGTGTCAAACTAGTACTATAACACTTAGTACTAGCAACATGAATCTTGAATAGTATTTGTAGATCTGGTCCTAGTTATCTTGCTTCCGGTGATGTTGGGGGCTAACGACTGGTTCCGCGGCCGTCCAGGGGGCCCATATGTGTGAAGTTCTCAAATACGTGGGCAGGTCCTTCTATCCAAATCTGCCACGGAGTCTGCCGGCTCTGGAATCTTTCAACTCCGGAACAACACAAGGTGACAAGGGCAGAGCTAGAGGTTAACTGCAGGGTAGTGACCACTGGTTGGTGTCTAGCTTTCAACTGATTTGACGGGGCGGGAGCTAGATTTATAGGCTCGGTTCTGGACCCTGTAGACAGTAGGGACTCGAGTCTTATGGACTTATTTGAGCTCTCAATAGATATGGGGACTAGGTAAGATGGTATTTACTGTTGTGGCACATGGCTATAGGAAGCCTTTATATTTTCATATAACTGAGCCTTAGTAAGAGGTACTATTTTGGCTATACTGGAAGTATTTAGGGGAGAGAGACTGGATCTACTTTGCGAGGAGGATGGGGACAGCTGTGATAGGAGCGTCTCTCTTAGATTGTTCAATCTTCATTCTATGGTATAGCTGAGGTGCTAATTTAGTGATCAGAGTATGCAAGAAAGGTAAATGGTTTATTGTGAGTTAATAGAGGTTAGTAAAGGTGTTAGTCATGCATGGTTAGTTCATTGATAGGAAGAATTCCTGTGCTACCTGGCAATGACTCAGAAGTCAAAACAGGGGCCAGGTATACCTCCGCGGGGGTGGGGTCTCCCTCCTCGGGTGGGCAAAAAGGGGGAGCTGGGCGCCCTCTCTCTGTGATAGTCGTCCGGCGGCTGTGGCTAGGGGCTTGCCATATCACCAGTGTTTGTAATAACCCTCTGTGTATGAGACAGATGTGGGTGTCCTTAATACCAAAACCGAAGGTGCCTTGGCTAGCTGGTTTTACTCGGCTGGTTGTTAATTGTAGGGTTTGCTGGATGTGGTGGAGACTGGGTTGCTAACTCTGCCACATTTATCTGGAAGTATGGCAATAGAAGTTAGTTACTGGCGAGGCGGCTAGCCTCGCACCGACGACCATTGGGTGCAGGGTTGTGAATGGGTTGTAAGAGAATAGATGGCATGCAAGGGGCTAGTAAAGTTCTAATGTTGTTCTGGACTACTAAGTGAAGGTAGGCTGGATAGGAGTATATATAAAAGGTTGGAGAGCGTTAGCAACGGACAATTCAAGGATCTTCAAGAGGTATGAGAGAGAGGCTAGGTCGGACAAGAGTAGAGAAGCGCGGGGTCTTATAATGAGAGGGGAGGAGTGCAGGGGGGCTATAGGGGAATTTGACCCTAAGGTCTATGGGCGTGGGGGTGGCATTAGGCTGCAGTTGATATGGAAGTTTGAAAAGGCAGTAGAATACGTTAGCCAAATGCTACCGGGGAATGCAACTATGGGGTGGTATATGAGTCTGGAAAAGATAGAGTTATGTGATCAGTCCGAGGGGTTATGGATACTATTAGTTGGCCCTGGGAACTGCATTTTCTATGAAATATATATATACCAACAACAGCGGCAGTTCGTAGGGGTACTTAGTTATTGTTTCGGGGTACTTATGACAGATACTGGTAACAAGGTTATCTTATACAATCTCTGGTTGGGGTAAGAGGTGTATGACACGAAGTAAATTGGCGTAGTGTGGACTGTGGATACGAAGGAGACAAGGGGAAGACGTATGACAATTGTGGAAAAGTAAATGGAAAAAGGTAAACACAATGGCGGATAAAAATACTTAACCTAAGGATTGAATACATAGATTTATGGGGCGATGGGTCTTCAGAAGCTTAGTCTGGCAAGACAAGATGTTAGGGAATGTTAATATTAATACTTAAACTAAGGATTGCATACATCGATGAACGACGACATTATAGTCGTCGTCCTAATAAGGTGATGAAACCTGGTTGATCTGTACTTGGCACAATACGACACAAGGACAGTGCCGCTATGTCGTATCCATACTGGTGGCAGTTAATATTATAGAGACACTTAGTTACTAGAGGAACAATGCAAGGGGGCGACTGAGCACGAGTTACATATATCTATGCTCGTCATGGGAAATGATATACAAGGTCTAGGGACAGGCGTGGGTGTTTTAACTTCTAAGATATATAATATCTACTTCTCGGATGTAAGAACATACATAGATATAATTATGGCTGTCTGATGTGTTGGCATTGGCTCAACGTCGGGACAGGGCATGGATGTTTTTAATATGAATGTATATTCCTGTTCATCATCTTTGTAGTTAGGAGTGTAGGACACGAGGGGGTAGTGTACATGAGGTGTGGAAAAATGGTCAGTTTAGAAGGGGTATCTAGGTGCGGCCTGGAGCTGCTTAGCCCTGCGGGCTTGGGCCTGTCTGAATTGGCTGGCTCGGTCAGCTGGTCCTTTCGTTCTGTGGACCTTTCCTTTGGGTGTTTCTGTGTGGTGTTCGTTCGTGGCTTCTGTGGTGGGCTTCTCGTTCTGGGGCATTTTAAGTATCATTAAAATGCTACAAACTCCAAGCATAGGCTACACCTCTAGAATCCAGGCACACTGGAGGAAGTTGCTCTATATTTAACCTTAAGTAATGATTTCAGGTCTGCTACTCTACAGAATTAGCATATGGGTACTGAACCTCATAGTGCAGTACAGTACCGATATTCCTATATTGTACTGTAGCAACATACTGTACCGGATGCTAAATGATGTGAGGCATGGTACTGTACACAATTAGGACAGTGGTTTTGGTAACACAGTAGTTTGATGACCACTGTTTTTGGTTGAGGCAGTGCTGTGAACTACATGATAGCAAGCTGGGTATTATTTAATTTATTTTTATTTTATGTAGCCTATGTACAGTAGCTTATATATATTTATGTTACTGTAAGGTATATATGGACCCCAGTATGGTCCCCTCTGTACTGTGTGAGTCTGAAATAAAGTATTATTATTATTATTATTATAAAGTATTATTATTATTATTATTATTATTATTACACCTGCCGAGGACAAGACCCATCACAATTGGGGTATGCTATAGGCCACCAGACGACACACAATTCTTGACCAAATTTGAACGTACTTTGTCATCGCTAGTCCCTCGGAATGAATCCATCATACTAGGGGATTTTAACCTGTGTTACAAACAACGAAATAATAGGCTTGTACGAGAATATAGGCATATACTGACAATGCAGAATCACAAACAACTCATCACAACCCCCACACGTATCTCTGAGAACACTGCCACAATAATAGACCACATAAACCGTAACAGAGAGGACAAAATATCCCAATCAGGGGTTATACAGACTGGAATAAGTGATCACTTCGTCACATATTGCACACGAAAAACCAAAAAAATTACCCTAGAGAATCACAATTGGTTATCAAAACAAGGTCACTCAGAAACTACAATAGAGAAACATTTCTGGACATTTTATGGAATACAGACTGGTCTCCAGTGTTTGGAAGTACAAACGTTAATGACGCATGGCTTGGCTTCAGAACCATCATCACAAACATCCTACACGAAATAGCTCCTCTGAAAGACATACGAATTAAAGCAAGGTCAGACCCATGAATCAACAATGACATACTACACCATCTGAAACACAGAGACAATCTGTTAAAAAGGCTAGCGGAGCATAGACAGGATCAAGGTCTGAAACATGAGTTCAACAGGGCCAGGAATAAAATAAGTAGGAAAATAAAATCAGCGAAAACTAATTATTTTCACAATAAGGCAGAATATCAGAATAACCCAAAGAAACTATGGAGGCACCTAAAAACAACAGGCTACAGCAACAAGACAAGGGATTCGTCTAACACTAATATTGCTCTCACCATTAACCCGGGAACTGCAGGAAGACTCTTAAGAGTTCCCCCGGCGGACTGCGGGAAGACTCTTAAGAGTCAGAGAAAAAAAAAATCAACTTTAAACATTGAAAAAAAAAAAAAAAAAAAAAAAAAAAAAAATTTTGCCCCTGGGCTATGCAAAATATCACTCCTCTACCTCCCCTCCTTCCCCACTTTCCTCCCCTCCTTCAGTTATCACCTATTTTCCCTGTTATTCCCTTATTCTGAGGTATATTTTCGTGCTAACATTAGCGAGTTGCAAGCAGGGCTTTGTCATCACTGTTAGCAAGCGAGTGCAAGAGAGAGAGAGAGAGTATCGATCGGCTGTGTGAATATTTTAGTGATGGAAACAGCTCAAATACATGCGCACAGGCAGAGGTGTCTAATTACCCCCATGCGCACTTAAGAGGTTAATGATCAGGTTTGCGACGATAAACGACAAATTTCAACCTACTTCAACTCCTTCTTCACCTCCATAGCAAACACACTTGCACAGAACCTACCTCAACCTCTTAATAAATACACGACAACAACGGCCACCTTTCGAAATTTCTACAGAGATAAAGACATACACCCGAACACATTTGGATTGCAAAATGTTACACCAAAATACACTTTTGACGAGCTGTCTGACCTAAATGTACATAAAAGCACAGGACCAGACAAAATTCCTGACAAATTTCTACGAGATGGAGCCATTGGTATAGCAGGCCCCCTAACCCACATCATCAACTTGTCAATTAACACCAACACTGTACCTGCTGAACTGAAGGAAGCTATTGTAACCCCTCTATTCAAGAAAGGAAATAAACTAGAAGTTGGCAACTACAGACCAGTTAGCATTATGTATTGTATCTAAAATCCTTGAAAGAGCGGTATACACCCAAATTGAACACTACCTCAAAATGATCTATTCTATAAGTTTCAATCAGGTTTCAGATGCATGTACTCGACAGACTCCTGTCTCATCCACTTAATGGATCACATTCGTAAAGAAATGTCTAAAGGTAACTACACCGGTATGGTTCTTCTTGATCTACAAAAAAGAGTTTGACACAGTAGACCATGATATCCTATGTAATAAACTACAAGCAATGGGCATAGGGTCTGTGAACTGGTTTAAATCTTATCTTTGTGGTAGAACCCAAAGAGTCAAAATTGATGATAATATATCTGATCCTATGCCAATTAACTGTGGGGTCCCACAGGGAAGCATCCTTGGTCCCTTACTCTTTCTCTGTTATGTGAACAACATGGAACTGAGTGTCTCATGTAAATTACTACTATATGCAGACGACAGCATGCTTCTGGTTTCAGGAAAAGACTCAATAAGTATTGCCGCTTCACTTTCCAAAGAACTAGAATCATGTAGTGAATGGCTAGTGGACAATAGACTATCTCTTCACCTGGGCAAGACGGAAACCATCTTATGTGGAACAAAACGCAAACTGAAAGACATTGTGGGCTTCTCGGTCAACTGTAATGATATTCCTATAACAACAGTGTCACAAGTTAAATATCTCGGACTAAAACTGGACACAAGTTTGTCAGGTGAAACAATTTTGGAATCTATCCTGAGTAAGTGTAGAGCACGTATAAAATACCTGTATAGACAGGTGGGATGCTTGCCCGCGGCGACCAAAAAGACCCTCTGCCAAGCGCTTTTTCAATGTCATTTTGACTATTCTGTGTCATCCTGGTACTCTGCATCATCTAAATCAGCACAGCACAAACTTCAGGTCACTCAAAATAAAATGGTTAGGTTCATGCTGAACCTAGGACCCAGATCACATGTTGGCCAGGAACAACTTCAGTCACTAGGTATGCTCAATGTCTCTGACAGGGCCAAACAAATCAGGCTCACTAATGCCTTCAAAATTTTCTATGACAGAGCTCCAGAGTATCTAAAGAATGATTTTGTTAAAGCAAATGAGAGGAGTGGACATAATACAAGAAACAGGATATTTAATTTTAAGGTCCCGAGAATCCAAGGACAGGGTAAGCAAACATTCTTCTTCACTGTCATCAAAGACTGGAACGACCTACCCCAGTCAGTCCGTGAAAAGAAAACACTGTATTCCTTCAGACGTAGCCTGAAGGAACACCTGAACCGGAGAGCTGCGAGAAGGGAGCACCAAGCTTATGTCTACTACTAAATGCGACATAAGATATAGACAAACCAAACTGAAATGATTACTGATATCTGTCTTCGTGGTGCGATGTATAAGGTGTTGATTTTCGGTGTGAGCATCCTGGGTTCGAGTCCACGGACTGCCACATGTGTTTGTAAATTTCATTAATCGATTTTAGGAGTATGGTTGGTTGTTGGAAGGAACATAATAATTGATATTGGTTCAGGAGTAATTTATCGAGAGGACTTCCCTAAGTGGTTAAGGCCCCATTAATTGCTCTTTCCATTCACATATGCATAGCCTACGTGAGTTGCAGTTGGGATGTGTGTACATGCTTAGATTCATATGCAGGATTCGAAGTTGCATAATAAATCGTAGGCAGTGTACACCAACCTTTAACTGTCTTCGTGGTGCGATGTATAAGGTGTTGATTTTCGGTGTGAGCCTCCTGGGTTCGAGTCCATGGACTGCCACATGTGTTTGTAAATTTCATTAATCGATTTTAGGAGTATGGTTGGTTGTTGGAAGGAACATAATATTGATATTGGTTCAGGAGTAATTTATCGAGAGGACTTCCCTAAGTGGTTAAGGCCCCATTAATTGCTCTTTCCATTCACATATGCATAGCCTACGTGAGTTGCAGTTGGGATGTGTGTACATGCTTAGATTCATATGCAGGATTCGAAGTTGCATAATAAATCGTAGGCAGTGTACACCAACCTTTAACTGTCTTCGTGGTGCGATGTATAAGGTGTTGATTTTCGGTGTGAGCATCCTGGGTTCGAGTCCACGGACTGCCACATGTGTTTGTAAATTTCATTAATCGATTTTAGGAGTATGGTTGGTTGTTGGAAGGAACATAATAATTGATATTGGTTCAGGAGTAATTTATCGAGAGGACTTCCCTAAGTGGTTAAGGCCCCATTAATTGCTCTTTCCATTCACATATGCATAGCCTACGTGAGTTGCAGTTGGGATGTGTGTACATGCTTAGATTCATATGCAGGATTCGAAGTTGCATAATAAATCGTAGGCAGTGTACACCAACCTTTAACTGTCTTCGTGGTGCGATGTATAAGGTGTTGATTTTCGGTGTGAGCATCCTGGGTTCGAGTCCACGGACTGCCACATGTGTTTGTAAATTTCATTAATCGATTTAGGAGTATGGTTGGTTGTTGGAAGGAACATAATAATTGATATTGGTTCAGGAGTAATTTATCGAGAGGACTTCCCTAAGTGGTTAAGGCCCCATTAATTGCTCTTTCCATTCACATATGCATAGCCTACGTGAGTTGCAGTTGGGATGTGTGTACATGCTTAGATTGATATGCAGGATTCGAAGTTGCATAATAAATCGTAAGCAGTGTACACCAACCTTTAACCCGCTGAGCCCCGGCTAGTTATAATATTTTGTTCACCCCAGTCCCAAGCCATTTTCACTTCTTTTTTTTGTTTGCTAAAATGGAAGACAAGGATGAGAAATGGAAAAAAAAGGAAAAAAAAATCACCTCGGACATTTTTGGGGGGGGGGGGGGGAGCCTCAAAATTTTTTGTTGAGCCAAAATGGAAGAGAATGGTGAGAAATGAAGACAAATAAAAAAAAACTCATTTCGGTCATTTGGGGGGCGGGGGGGGGGGGTTCAATAGTTCGTCTCCCCCGCATGACTACCCGCCCGGGAGCACTAGGGTAAAAACTGAGTATGGCATTGTACGGCATACATCCTAAGGAGTGTCTCACATAAATCTCAAGCCTCTAGCTCCCATACGACCGGAGTAATGAAGGTTCAAAGTGGCGGTGAACTAAGGGTGTAAACTATCCCCACGAAGCCCACCACCACCAGCCGCGCGGCTGTCTCGGCCCGCTCACACCTACTGGCCCGGCTCCCACACATACTACGGTACCTCCCCCTCCTATTCTCCCGCCATTTCCTACCTTACGAGCCACGTAAGTGTTTTTTATATGTCGGACGCACGTGATGCATCGCTGGGAGTTGGTGATCAAATACTGCCGACGCAACACGTGCGACGCTGGGTCTCACCGGGTTAACTGTCTTCGTGGTGCGATGTATAAGGTGTTGATTTTCGGTGTGAGCATCCTGGGTTCGAGTCCACGGACTGCCACATGTGTTTGTAAATTTCATTAACCCTCTCCGACATATGACGCGATGTTGAGCCTATTACGGATACTTTAAAGCCTTTGTTACCATCAGGGGTATTGAGAAACCTTTAGTTTAGTTACTTCAACCTCTGCAGTTGTCTTTGAGTTAGCTGTGGGCAGAAAACTAATTTTTGAGAGGTAATTATAAGAGTGAGAGAACTCTCTATCTTATTGCTAATCTGGCAACCTCTGCGTCATATGAGTCAGAAGGGGTTAATCGATTTTAGGAGTATGGTTGGTTGTTGGAAGGAACATAATAATTGATATTGGTTCAGGAGTAATTTATCGAGAGGACTTCCCTAAGTGGTTAAGGCCCCATTAATTGCTCTTTCCATTCACATATGCATAGCCTACGTGAGTTGCAGTTGGGATGTGTGTACATGCTTAGATTCATATGCAGGATTCGAAGTTGCATAATAAATCGTAGGCAGTGTACACCAACCTTTAACTGTCTTCGTGGTGCGATGTATAAGGTGTTGATTTTCGGTGTGAGCATCCTGGGTTCGAGTCCACGGACTGCCACATGTGTTTGTAAATTTCATTAATCGATTTTAGGAGTATGGTTGGTTGTTGGAAGGAACATAATAATTGATATTGGTTCAGGAGTAATTTATCGAGAGGACTTCCCTAAGTGGTTAACCTCTCCGCGGCGCACAGGGGGTTTTCTACAGGGTAAGACTGTGCGCACCTATGATGATTTTGGGACCTATTGCCAATTTCGATAAAAAGTACATCATCGTGTAGGGAATGTTTGCGTGCATCGGCCCATATATATTTGACCCCCCAAAAAATGTCTGGGGGGGGTGGGGGAACGGTCCGTAGTTGAAAAATGTGGAGCGAATGGCACCGCGCGGCTAGATTGTCATCGAGCGGCGAGACTTCCCTGCCGAATTTTCACGCGCCCAGGGGATAGAAGGAGAGGGAGGAGGGGGTGGGTTACCGCGTATTATCACGTATATCTCCTTTTTTGAGCCCTTTTAGGCTATTTAGAGTATGTATACGTGTGTAGGCCACCCATATAACAATGAATATGCCTCATAGTGACCAAAAATTGCAATATATAAGGGAATTATAAGAGAATTTTTAGGCGGGAATGAAGATGTGTTGGAGGTTTGGCGGCAATTTATGAGCTGAGAGTGTGGTACGCCATACATATCACGTATATCTTGTACGTAGAGCACTGTCATGCTATAATACAGACTTGTACGTATGTATACGTGCCATATATCAAAATATATACCGCATATAGACCAATTCATGCGATATTTACGCACATTATCAATGAGTTTCTATGCGTGAACCAAGGTGTGAGTAAGTTGTGCTGGGAATGAAAGGGGGAGAGGGTGTGTTACGCCATAAATATCACGTAAATCTTGTATTTAGAGCACTGTCATGCTATAATAAAGACGTGTACGTATGTAGGCGTCCCATATAACAAGGAATATACCGCATATAGCCCAATTGATGCGATATTTACGCAAATTGTGAATGTGTTTCTAGCAGACGGAAGCCTGAAAGGGTGGGTTGGGGGTGGGTGGGTGGGAGGGAGGCATGCAGGGGTGCAGTGAGTGAGTGAGAGAGTTGTGGAGAGATGGAAGTCAGGCAGATCTCTAGATAGATAACCAGCTTTGTGATAATTGTGGAGGCGCCCGAGGCGTATTGATGTCTTGGTATTTTGAACCTTATGTCTACCAGATGTCTGGTGTTCGTTGCCACCAACAGGTCTACAATAACATGAGTCAGGAATGGAGAGAGAGAGATAGAAACTGAGACATGCGTATGTCGTACGTATAAATGGACTTCAGAATTGCATTTTTATGCAAGCAGACATTGCATTTTAGACACATGTGAAGTACCATAGAAACATGTAGGCCATTGACTGTAAATAAAGTACTATATTATAGACCACCAGCGACGGTGGTGAGTAAACACAGGCAGATTGCCTTTTGTGATAAAGGGCTAAATATAGAATGGTGTCTCCTTACACTTGCGAAAGGGTAGATTGCCACCAGAGAAACGTTTACTTATTTATTTCCAAGTAATATGCAATCTAAATGTATATTCGAGACCTACTGCAATTATTTGTATGACAGTCATGACTATGTATAATCCAATATACGCGCGTAGGCGAGACATAAGAAAGCTGGTTGAGCAATTTTCGACACCCACACAGTTATTATTCTTTTTTATTTACAATATTATACAATACAAATGTATTTGTGAAGAGTATTTTATCCATTATTGTATTTATATAAATTTTGTTCCCAGACAGAGCTGCTGTTGCTGGTGTAGCTGGGGTATAAAGGAGCGGCAAGGGTCACCGCTTGACCGTGTGAAAATGAGTGGAGTCGCACTGAGAGGGGCAATTTTGCTGAGTGTTTGGGCAATTTTTGACAGAATAAAGTTATATAATTACTAATTCTTGACAGAGACAAACTTTTATAAACCTTGGCATGATATAATTGATAATCCCATCAATTTACAAACGTAAATTGGTGGGATAATTCATTTTTTTTTGTATATTGTCATTTCGATTGTAGACACGAAGTTTTGAGTGATATTTGGTATGAGCTCCTGTGGCATGGTTGGTAAGGTTGCGGACTGGAAAACTCAAAGTGTGGTAGGGTTGTGTGATCGAATCCAGGAGTGGGTTATGGGGAAGGTTTTATATTGTCTAGAAAATTTTTGATAATTTTTTTTTTTTACAAGATCATGCCATTGTATTCAAACAATATGAAATATTCATAGAATATATCATATTGTAAGAATACAATGACATGACCTTGTTTTGTTTTTTTATCGTTTTATTTTATTATCTTAGTAGGTTTGACAGGATTTATTGAAACATATTTATTTTTGTACAATTCATTTGAGGTAAGAAAATAATTATATACACATTACTTTGGCTAATAACAAACATATATATTGATATACTAAAAAAATAAGGCATATTACATGTAAATCTTTGAAACTTATAAACTAAATAATGAAACATACAATTATATAATGTAAAAGCTATATCACAGGGACATCTTTGGAACTTATACATTATATAATATATATGTTACATTATGAGGTAGCGTGATCAATTAGGTCAGGTCAGGTAAGGTAGGGCGCGAGTCCAGGACAGGGCGGGGCAGGGGGCGAGTCCAGGGCAGGGCACGGGGCGAGTCCAGGGCAGGGCAGGGCAGGGCGACACTCAATAATTCTTGAAGGTGTGGTAGTCCCTGAAGCAGTCACCCAGGCAGAGTGGAACTTTGCACTCGGCGCACATTGAGGTGACTCTTTTGGTGACATGGGGTTTCCTGACACTGGAGCTGCAGACGGTGCACTGCGCCTGCCTGTGACGAGTGCCAAGCATCTCAGTGTTGATGGGGTAGTGTCTTTCGACACCCAGCTGGATGCGGTCAGGAACGTGATCCCCACGCCATGCCGTACGTCTGTGAGTGGTGGTGCCATACTTCTCCAGGAGTTGGTATGAGACATTGTAGACGAACTTCCGGAATTTCAGCTTCTGGTTTGGGGCCATATCCTTTTTCACCAACCACAAGTTGTAGGCGTTCAGCATCGTTATATCAACTAGGTGGAGGAAGAGCTTGTGATACCACTTCACAGTCTTCCTCAGACACTCAACGCCTGACAGCTGACAGTCAGACTTGTCCACCAGGCGCATGTTCTTAGTGTAGTCCACTACCATGTCGGGCTTGTAGATTGTCTTCCTGGTTCGGTAGTGGATTTTGCCAGAATCCATCTGGGCACCTGTGTGGACGGTGGAAAGCAGGTGGACGTCTCGCTTATCCTTCCACTTCAGGGCTATCAGTTTCCCACACTTCTCGAGCTGCTTGTATTTCTGCCCCTTTCGTCGCCTTCTTCGCACATGCCTCTCGCGGTGTTCCTGGGCCAGGTCGTCTTCTGAAGGTGTGTCACTGGAGGAGGCATCTGTGAGAGGAATGACATTACCTGTGAACTTTGGCATAAACTTTCTTGTCTTTCTGACAGTCCCACATGACCCCGTTTGGTTGTCATGAAGAAACTGGCAGAGAGCAGGAGAAGTATACCAGTTGTCAGTGTAGATGATGTGGCCTTTGCCCAGGTAAGGTGCCAACATTTTCCTGACGATGGCACCTGACATGCCCATGGGGTCATTGGCAGCGGCTTTCGGTATGTCAATGTCAGTGCCTGTGTACACGATCATGTCAAGCACTATTCCAGTTTCGCAGTCACACAAAACGAAGAGCTTGATTCCGAACCTATGCCCTTTCAAGGGGATATACTGCTTGAAAACAAGACGTCCTTTGAAGAGCACGAGCGACTCATCAATCACCAAATTGAGGAAGGGGTAAAAGTATTTCCTATACCTCTCCAACAACATGGTGAACACATCCCGAACTTTCCATATCCTGTCAATCCTGTTAGGATTTTCGTTGTCTGCAAAGTGCATAAATCTTAGCAGCAACAAAAATCTGTCACGAGTCATGAACTTATTGAAAGTTGGGGTAGCGATGAGAGGGTCGTGCTTCCAATAGTGTTGCAACACATGCTTCTTGATCAGAGGCATGAGGAACAACAAGGCAAAGAACGTCATAAATTCTTCCACAGTCGTATCCACCCAGCCTCGTATTCTCGCTTTTGGAGAAAGGACGTCCAATCTGCCAAACACCCACCTGTAGTAGGCGTTTGTTTGGGCAACGATGTACGTCATTACCTCCATGTCGAAAAAAGCGAGGAAGAAGTCGCTTTCGTTCGCTTGATCGTCACAGGGCCAGTCGTCAGTTGTTCCTGACGTCCCAGGATTGAACTGGGGCACGTCAGGTACAAAATTGACCCCGTCAGACCAATCGAACGAAGGCAGCTCAGGGATCGGAATGTCGTCTGCGTCTGCTTCATCGTCTGAAATATCGCTTCCATGGTCGCGATACAGCACTTCATCATCATCACCCTCCTCTTCACTTGACAGACGATGCCCTTCCTCATTTTCGTCACCGACGTCGGACTCACTCCCACTGTCCACTCCCAAATCCCCCCACCCTTGGTCCCGTGCTAGGGCTTCGTCGTCGAAACCTGGGCTGCCAATGTCCTGCGAATCACCATCAAACAGCAGGGCGGCATACTTTGATGGTGTCAGAGTTTTCCGGGTCACTTTTGCACGTGCGGGAGTCTTATGGACAGGGACAGCAGAGGCGGTGGCAGGGGCGGCGGCAGGGGCGGCGGCAGGGGCAGCAGTGGTGCGTGGCCTTGATGGCAAGATGATGGTGGTGCCTGTCGCCCTTCTCTCTGTTCCTTGGGCAGGGGCGGCATGGGCGGCAGGGGCAGCAGGGGCAACAGGGGCAGCAGGGCCGGCAGGGACACCAGGGCCAGCAGGGCCAGCAGTCGCTTTCCCTCTCCCTTTCCCCTTCCCCTTCCCCTTCCCCTTCCCTGTTCCTTGGGCAGGGGCGGCAAGGGCGGCAGGGGCAGCAGGGGCAGCCGGGGTGGGTGGCTGGTGGTGGTGGTGGTGGTGGTAGGGGCACTTTGGCTGGCGTACGGGTTCTCTTCCCTACGCCCGTGCCTTTAATTTTTCCTGCCCCCGCAGGTTCTGCAGCCCTAGGGCGGCCTCCTGCGTCGCTGGTACCGGTGGCAGGGGTGGCAGGGGCAGCAGGGGCGGCAGGGGCAGCCGGGCCAGGGGCGGCTGGTGGTGGTGGTGGTGGTAGGGGCACTGTGGCTGGCGTACGGGTTCTCTTCCCAACGCCCGTGCCTTTAATTTTTCCTGCCCCCGCAGCTTCTGCAGCCCTAGGGCGGCCTCCTGCGTCGCTGGCACCGGTGGCAGGGGTGGCAGGGGTGGCAGTGGTGGCAGTGGTGGTGGTAGTGGTTGTTGTAGTGGCCTGGGTCGTGGTGGCAGTGTCCCGAAACACCAATGACCTCTGTACCTTTCTCGTGCTTGCACGTGTTTTTTGTGCTTTGGGTGCAGGTGTTTCGTCCTCCGAGCTGTAGGGCGTGTCGTACTGGTAGCTAGGGTCTTTAGCAGCCACCCTCTGCCTTCCACGGCGGCTAACACCACCAGAAGGATGGCTGGTTGTGTCATCAGGGAGCGAGCGTGAGGGACGTGTGGGCTCCATGACTAGTGCGTGGTTACTGGCGCGGTGGTGCTTGCACGAGTGCGGGGCGAGCGTTTGGCGGGGTGGTGTCGAGAGTGGACATGTAGTACTATACCCACACCAATTTTCAGCCGCCTGGCTATAAACGCGCGGTTTTGGTACGCGTTCAAAAGCTCTGCTCTTAAGAGTCTCCCCGCAGTCCGCCGGGGGAACTCTTATGAGTCTCCCCGCAGCTCCCGGGTTAAGGCCCCATTAATTGCTCTTTCCATTCACATATGCATAGCCTACGTGAGTTATAGTTGGGATGTGTGTACATGCTTAGATTCATATGCAGGATTCGAAGTTGCATAATAAATCGTAGGCAGTGTACACCAACCTTTAACTGTCTTCGTGGTGCGATGTATAAGGTGTTGATTTTCGGTGTGAGCATCCTGGGTTCGAGTCCACGGACTGCCACATGTGTTTGTAAATTTCATTAATCGATTTTAGGAGTATGGTTGGTTGTTGGAAGGAACATAATAATAGGATGTAAGGTATCTTAAAGTAACCCCCTAGAAATACTTTCTCTAAATTATCTATTTATTAGTGGCCCCTCCATCATTGACGATTATGCCTATTACATAAGGCTACCTCTTCAAACGCCCATAAGCGCAGTTTGAAACTACCGCCGCAGAGCTCAGAGGAACCTTCATCATAAGCACACGCTAAATCACTCATGGTTCGTCTTTATGATTGGGTTCTCACTACGAAAAAACTTCGTAACAAATAAAAAATAAAAATAAAATAAGAATAACTATTCATAAGCTTTCCATATTCCGTGGATGTACTTCTGTGGATTCTTGGACCAGACACTGGCTAGCGCCTCTATCTACCTTCCTTGCTCTGCGTTCACCCACCCGGACGTGTTCCCCACAGTTCTCCGCTTTGATTCCACATTCTTGCGTCCCTAGTGAGTTTTTTCTCATTTGTTTACTCTGGGATGTCTTGAGTAAGGTTAGGATTAGCTTAGCAGGGGTGTCATGGGTGGTTTTCTCGCAGAACAAGTGTATTTTGGGTCGTGTTTGTTGGGGCGTCTATTTCGGATGGACCCTCGTGGCCGAGTTGAGGACGCTCTGAAACTGTTTTCGTGTTTAGCCATCTTTAGTCCTAGCTTGTTAGGAGGCTTTACGCGATGTCGGGCTTCTAGCTATCTTTCTGATGGAGTAGCCTATGTTATTTGTACTGACGTTCCTGGTGTATTTTTCTTCACTTAGTGGAGTTCTTTCTGGGTCCCGAGTCAGTGTTACCCTTACCCGGGTGTTTTCTACGATTTTGATGTGGCGGCTGTTCCAGTTTTGGTGGGATGGAGTGCTTTTCGATGATGTTTCGACGTCATTAAGTGTTTTTTCCGTTTTCACCAGGCCTAGCCAGCCACTCGTAGTTTTTTCACATATGCAAGTGTTTTCATTGTTTATTATAATAAAAATGTATTCATGTGCCATGTGTGTCCTGGATTAGTTGTGATTGGCTGATCCAGGAGCTTCGGACTGTGGGTCTGATTATGTTTATCAGATTGCGTTCTGTTTGGTGTGAGTTGCCTTTCCGGCGGTTTTTCTCGATTGCTCCGAGAAAGCCGTTTTGTTTACCGAGTTTTAGTCAGGATGGCTAAAATAGGTAAGTTACCCCGGCGAGTTTGGTAGCTTGAGGGCTCATCAGAAACTGCATTTTCTGTGGTCGAGCCTGTGATCAGGCTTCCTGTGTTATTCCCAGCGAGGTGGGCTCCACACATTTATCTAGGTGATCATGCTGACACCTGTTGGATATGGTTTTCTCGGCTTTTCAAAGCCATTGAAACAATGCTGTCTGTTTGTTTGGTCTTTCCCTCCCGGCGACCTTTTTACAAAGGGGTCTGGGGCAGGTACAATTGGTTTGACATTGCATATAAAACCCGGCGGTTGTACCTTCGGGTGGTTATATTAACGGATTTGTAATTCGCGATAATTTGCCAAACAATTGATTGATACAATAGGGTATCACGGCCTTCAAGACGGCAATCTATGGGGGCTTCTGGGAGAAGCCGGATTAGAGATTATGATAGGCTTAGACTTTCTAGGGGATAAATAGATGCCTGAATCTTACTAGTGTTTCAAGTGTAAAGGGATACTTGAAAGACTTCATCTGTAATAAAGATATGCTTCATCTTTATGAGGATTCAGAAGATATGCTTAAATCTTTTGGACAGGTAAAGATATGCTGAAATCTTTTATATGAAACTAAAGGAAAATTAAAAAGTAGTGGTGGAGTGCTACGGTTTGTTGACCGGCGGTTTTGTGGCACATGTTTTGTACCATTTTGGGGTAACCTTATGAGCATTAATTCCTGGAAATTTCTCTTTCCAGGGCGGAGTACCGGCGTTGCGCCAGGTGACCAGGTAGTTCCCGGAGGCGGGGTAGGTTTCCCCCAGTCTCTGTCATGTCGGCACTTGAACCTCTCATTGCTTTATGTTCAACGCCGTTATGCTCAGGTATCCCTATTTTTGCTCACAAGCTCTGCATTAAATGTGTTAAATGCCTAGATCGGTCACGGGGGATATGGGTGACAAAGAATTGCACTATTTGTAACCTCTTCACTCTTATTGAGCCATAGGGATACTTTAAAGCGTTGTTTGTTAGGGGTAAAACCTTTAGTTAGTTACTTCAACCTCACTGCAGTTGTCTTGAGTTAGCTTGGGCAGAAAACTAATTGTAAGAGTGGTAAGATAAGAGACTCTATTTCTTATTGCTAATCTGGCAACTCTGCATCATATGAGTCTGAAGGGGTTAAGTGAAGTGTCTCTAATCAGAAAGATAATACTGCGGCGGTGGCTTTACAAGAAGTGAAACAACTTCTCGCTACTTACTCAACGAAAGACATAAGCATGCATTGCAATGTGATATCCTTGAGCTATGGGAGCTTTTAATTATCATAAACCTCTAGGGGGCTCGGGTGAGGGCTCTCCATTGGAGAGTATACCAAGCTCGCAAGCGAGTGACAGCCACAGCCAAGGTGTATGGCGATACTCACAGTCCTGGCAGGACAGAACATATCGCTTTGTGACTCAAGTAGTGGCTGACGTCCACCGGGATGCCGATGTACCATCTTCTATCCCAGATTTAACATGGCAGCATGTGGAGGTCCCGGCTTCGGCGGGATCTTCCCATGATAGGCCAGACTTAACGGATGAAGAACAACGATCTCTGGTCTCAGAGATGGAGGTTGAAGAGTCCAGTCACCTTCTAGACGACTCTCAGGGTACTGTCGAATCTCCACGGAGTTCGTCATCGGCTAGGTATGTAAGGGCAGAAGAGATTGATGGATTACTATTGAATGCACTTAATAGGTTCTTTGGCCCTACGCCGGAAACTCCTACAGTTGGTATGGGAGCTTCCGTGACGTCGACGAATGTGCGACCTCTGGCTACATCCATTGCTTTAGCTAAAATACCTAACCCCCCTCTTGTGTCAGATCCAATTTCCAATGTGCCAGGCACAGCAGCTCTCACTAATTCCAATGTGTGAGTCATATCAGACATAACTCCCCCTCCTTTAGACAAGGCGCCAGTCAAAAAAGGAGCTATGCTTCTTTTATAAGGGCCTGATGAGTCATGGGTAGCAATGTTACCAACTAAGCCAGAGGCAGCACAAGCTACTATTTCGGGGGAGCTCCCTGTACCACATGAGTGGGTAATCCAAGGCAATAAGTCTAGAAAACTCAGAGCTTTCGATAGTCAAGGAAATTTTTTGGATGTTCATATTAAGGCCATTCCAAGTTATTATAACCATGACTTTTTTGTGTATGCATCAACACCAGCCCTACCCCCTGCCTCAGCTTCAATGCTATTTTCTGACTGAACTAAGAATGACGGCTTTAACCACGTCAAGGCACTTTCTGCTTTGACGCCAGAGTTGGATATGTTTCCGATCACAGACTCAGCCTCTAATCCAGTCTTGCAGGTGGAGCAGTTGGGTACGGGACCTTGGGTGGAATGGGAAACAGAGGCTCAAAATTTTGCCACTACTTTCACATCAAAATCTTTCCACCAAATCCCTCAAGAACACCATTCTTGGTTCTCTCTTCCGTTTTTTAGAGCCGGCGGAGTTCCTTCTGCTTTGTTTGATTTCTTGGCTGCCCCTAAAATCAATTTGTGCGAATTAAAAGATCCTTTTAGCACGCCTTCCCCAGCTCACCTAGACCGCGAGTTTAGGTTAAGAGGAAAAGCGTTTATACTGTTTTCGCAATATATTGTTACCCAGCAAGTAACAAAGTCCATTGCAGTAACGAAGCTATTATTCATATTTAGTTATAACAAATCGTTTACTGTTGCAAATTATAATTGTAAGTTGATGATAACGGATATATGATACATTTAATCCCTTGAGAGAATATTCTTCCCATTCTTGCCTAAAGATATTGTAGGCTATTTGTACAAACTTGAAATTTCGCATTCATACCGTAGCCTACTTCTTGATTAAACCGTTTTCTCATCCCAATCTATTGAATATTATACTGTGATGACATATATATTTAAGGATTGAGCATTATTATAGTATATTAATGCTTGCACATCATATATATAGTTATCACATTACTACTATTGCATGCAACCCATATTTATAGTTGCCGCAACAGGCGATGCGTCCCGTACATTCGGGACGCAAAAGTAGCCCTATTCGGGTGACAAATGGGTCCCGAAAAAGTTGCTTGGGGCGCAAAAGTTGCTCCACGGAGCAACTTTTGTCACCGATTCGGGCAACTCGGGCATGTGTAACCGCGCCTTAAGCAGCTCCAAACCACACCTGCCTACCCCTTCTAAACACTGACCTTTTCCCACACCTCACACATACACTACCCCTCGTGTCCTACACCTCTACCTACATGATGACGAACATGAATACACATTCATATTAAAACACCCATGCCCTGTCCCTAGGTTGAGCCAATGCCAACCAGTTCAGACAGCCATAAATCTATGTATGTTCTTCCATCCGAGAAGTAATATGTTCACCCCTTAAAATACCTTGTCTTGCCAGACTAAGTTTCTGAAGACCAACCGCCCCCATAAATCTATGTATGTTCTTCCATCCGAGAAGTAGTATGTTAAAAAAAAACATGTCCTAATTGATAAGAAACTAAGATACCCACGGGTACACCAGTGTATATAGAACCATTGCTCCCATAAGACCTAGACAGCCATGACTGAAGATGTTAGCCACCATGCTATAACTTAATGCTTACCCCAACCAGAGATTGTATAGATAACCTTTTTTTTCCATTGTCTATCATAGTACCGTGAAAACAATAACGAAGTACCCCTACGAACTGCCGCTTTTCTTTGGTCTATATTTCATAGAAAACGCAGTCCCAGGGACAGCTAGATCAGCAAGAAATCGTGTCAAATAATAGTGTCCATAACCCCTCGTATTGATGAGTAATAATACACCATGTTTTTCTCTACTTTTATCCACAGTCAAGCACACACCTACAGTTAACCTCCCCTTCCCCACAGCCCACAGTCCACATGATCCTATCTTTTCCAGACTCATATACCACCCCGTATTTGCTCATCTCCCGGTAGCATTTGGCTAACGTACTTTCACTGTCATTTCCCCCCAAACTCCAATATCAACTGTAGCCTAATGCCACCCCCACACCCGGAGACCTTAGGGTCAAACTTCCACGTAGCCCCCTGAACTCTCTCCCTCTCATTAACACCCCGCGCTCCTCGACTCTTTTCCGACCTAGCCTCTCCATCATACCTCTTGAATATCCTTGATTTTTCCGTTGCTAACGCTCTCCAACCTTTTATATATATACTCCTATCCAGCCTACCTTCCCTTAGTGGGCCGGAACAACATTAGAACTTTACTAACCCTTTGCATGCCATCTATTCTCTCACAACCCATTCACATCCCTGTACCCAATGTTCGTCAGTGCGAGGCTAGCCGCCTCGCCAGTGACTAACTTCTATTGCCATACTTCCAAATAAATGTGGCAGAGTTAGCAACCCAGTCTCCACCACATCCAGCAAACCATGCAATTAACAACCCAACCGATTAAACCAGCTAGTCAAGCCACCTTCGGTTTTGGTATTCCGAACACCCATTGCTGTCTCATAAACAGAGGGTTATTACAAACACTTGTGATATGGCAAGCCCCCAGCCACAGCCGCCGGACGACCATCACAGAGAGAGGGCGCGCAACTACCCCTTTTTACCCAACCGAGGAGGGAGACCCCCACCCCTGCGGAGGTATACCTGACCCTTGTTTTGACTTCCGGGTCATTGCCAGGTAGCACAGGAATTCTTCCTATCAATGAACTAACCATGCATGACTAACACCTTTACTAACCTCTATTAACTCACAATAACCCATTAACCTTTCTTGCATACTCTGATAACTAAATTAGCACCTCAGCTATACCATAGAATGAAGATTGAACAATCTAAGAGAGACGCTCCTATCACAGCTGTCCCAATCCTCCTCGCAAAGTAGATCCAGTCTCCCTCCCCTCAATACTTCCAGTATAGCCAAAATAGTACCTCTTACTAAGGCTCAGTTATATCACAATATGAAGGCTCCCTATAGCCATGTGCCACAACAGTAATCACCACCTTACCTAGTCCCCATATCTATTGAGAGCTCAAATAATTCCATAAGACTCGGGATCCCTATGGCCTACAGGGTCCAAAACCGAGCCTATAAACCCAGCTCCAGCCCCCAGTAAAATCAGTTGAAAGATAGACACCAACCCAGGTTGGTCACCAGAGTTAACCTCGAGCTCTATCATTGTTGGTTGCTGAGAATTGAGTTCCAGAGCTGGCAGACTCCGTGGCAGATTTGGATAGAAGGACCTGTCCACGTACTTGAGAACTTCCTACATATGGACCACCTGGACGGCCGCGGAACCAGTCGTTAGCCCCCAACATCATGGACTCAAGATAACCAGGACCAGACCAATCAAATACTACCCAAGATTCACTCTATCAGTACTACATTGTTACAGTGCTATTTAGAGATTCACTTATTAATATTTCTATGAAGTGGCTATATCTTTGCCCCAGTATAATTCATATATAACCATTCCATTAGGAAGTGCTATGCGTATCAGTGTTGATTAATTAACTGGCGATATTAACTCTCGTAATTACCCATATACCCAGATATAATTACATAGAAGTGAAACCCTAGTGATATCTGAATGTTCGCCCACTGATTCGCGTTCTATGTATTTCTGATACAAGAATATAAAACTTAGATCAGTACCCCCCTGAGGTTACTAGAATTCCCGTGCTCTAAAATACGCGTGTCTAAGCTAGTCTGTGAACTACTACTTGTGCACCAGAGCTACCAGTAATAAATCTAACAGTGAATACGAATCTATAAGTAACATTGATAGTCTCTAGTATATAAACTTGTGAATTAAAGCCAGTGATCAGAAGATTAATACCTGAACGTTGGAAGTGGGAGACTAGGCTCCATCCAGATCCACTAATGCTAGTGTTGTTCATTTCTATCATTTGCCTTGCACGAGTATTCAGAAGTGTGTATTTCAATAAACGTAATCGTGTGTCTTGTTACCGTGTGTTTATTTTGTGTTCTCTATTCCTCATACCTTGTTTTGTGCATGCAGCCTTATATACCCAGTCAGTTAGAACTCACATTACCCAAGTTAATCCTGTAGAAAAACAGGGCATAACATTGGCGGCAGCGGTGGTTCTTGATTCGGATAAAAGGTTGCATTACATTGCAAGTTTGGAACAGCCAGAACACGATAACATCATGGCGCCCCGTTCTCACGTCCCCATCCCACATTATGATGATGGGAACACTTACGAGATCGAAACGTTCATGGACATAGTGAAACCCGTACTTGACCTAGTTTATACCACGGACGCAGAAAAGATAGCCGTGACATTAACCCCCCTGGGAAAAGCCGTTTCCCTGGTTGCCTACCAAGTGCACCTTGCTCTCACATGGGACGAATTTCGCACAATAGTGATAGAGGCCATTAAGCCTTCGTTGGGCGTTTTCGTGGCCCACACCCGTCTCCAAGACACTAAATTCGAAGGCGATCTAGATGCCACAGTGAATAAGATCGCCCAACATATCAAAGTGTCTTTCCCCACATTGACCAGAATCCAGCAAGAACAGCAGATTCTGGTGAACCTTGTATCAATATTGCCCTCAGCAGTAAAGAATCATTTCCGTGTGCACGATTTCGTCGGATATAAAAAAGATCTCATCACGATCCGACGTATTTTGGCCGTGCACACAGAAACACCCACCCAAATCGCTGTAATCAAGAGGTTTCCCACGCACCCGCAGCACCCCGACCACCAAAACTCCAAGAATGCCTACCCATCCTCATCCTTCCACAACAGACCCACCTACCCTTCCGGCAATCCCCAACCCAGTAGACCCCGGTTCCAACCTACCCAGCCACGCAGAATCTTCAACCGGAACAAAACCTACAACACCTACCAAAGTAAAAACCCTACCTTAGTAATTATCAACCCCTATGATTTCCCTGCCTGTAATGCTCAGTGTGCCCTCCATCAAATTCATGACTCTGCCAAACCTCGCCCCTTTACTCCTCGCATTTCTGTAAATGAAGAGGAGTTGGGACAAGAGGAAGAAATGGAGGAAAGGCACACCGGAGAAATAGCCCCTATCATGACCTCAGAGGATACCGAGGAAACCCTAGAGGAGGTAGATACCGACTCCCAGGATTTTTAAAGTACCCCCCGCCCAAGATGGCCTCGGCGGGGGACGCCATAACTGACCGCACTGCCCCCATTTATTACATGGCCAAAATCAAGGACATTCCTGTCCGCTTGTTAATCGACACGGGAGCTGCCAAGTCATGTTTGTTCAACTCTTATTATGATCAACACCACCGACTATTTGGCCCCTTGTTAACCACCAAAGCAGAACTAATCTCAGCTGCTGATACTTACTTAAATCTCCTAGGAGACAATTTGCCCCTGTCAGTAACTACTCCTGCCCCCTATGCTCGTTGTTATCACACGTTCACAGTATTTTCCTCCCACTGTAAACATTACGATGGTTTCCTTGGACTTGACCTTCAAAAACTCCAGGCCCAGGTTGACTGCGGCCAAAGGCTGATCTCATTAAAAAAAAAAATCCAACCCAAAGCCTCTGACAAACCAATCACGCAGAAACCCATTCACAAAAAGAAAAAACACCTTCCCCCTCAACAAACTCTGAGTCAGGGTTACCAAGTTGCAGCTAGCACTAAAGTAACTCCTAAACCCTCCCCTTGCCCCGAGTTCTCTCAAAATATCCCTCAATTCATTAAAAAAATGCCTCGACAAACAAAAGAAGACAAGTCCAAGCAACTCCCTCTCGGTAATCCCCTCAATTCTCGTAACTCTGTCCAGGATAAATCCTCCCATGTTTTCAGGACAGACTCTGATATATGTAACCATAATTCTATCAAATGTTTATGTACACATGTTTCCAGGGAAAATGCCGACCTATGTACCCAACAATGTTTCCCCCATGCCCCCAGAAATGTTCAGCTATCCCACAACCAACAAAATTTCCCTTGTGACAGTTTTCCGTCAGTAGCTCCCTTCCCCCCCCACACAATTCACACCCCTAGAAAACTTCACAACCCCACACTTGACTCGCCCTCTCATGACAAACAAACTCACCAGTCCCAGATAACCTCTAACCAGACCGTTACTGCCACCAAGAAAATTCCCCACATTCGTCCTGTTAACAACCCCAAATCAATACACCAGTCCTCCACCAATAACCCATGTTCTACACCTAACTCTTCCCCCACCAACCCTCCGCAGTCCCACCAACAAATCCCGTTTCCTAACTCGCTCACCTCTCACCACCCTGACCCGCCCGCACGCGCCGTTAATCCTCCCCTCACGCGTGCCGACCGAGGGACACAACTATGTTCCCACCATGCCCCCAGAAATGTCCAGCTATTTCACACCCACCCCAGTCTCCCTTGTGACAGTTTTCCGTCTGTAGCTCCCTTCCACCCCCACACAATTCACACCCCTAGAAAACTTCAAAATCCCACACTTGACTCGCCCTCTCATGACAAACAAAACCACCAAATCCATATAAACTCCAAACAAACCGTCACTGCCACCGACAAAACTCCCCAAATTCGTCCTTCTAACCACCACCAATCCTTACATCAGTCCTCCACCAATAACCCATCTTCTATACCTCACACTTCCCCCACCAACCCTCCACAGTCCCTTCAACAAATTCCGTTTTCTAACTCCCTCACACCGCGCCCCACTGATCCTCCCACACGCGCCGTTAATCCCCCCCTCACGCGTGACCCCCACTAAAGTGACCTTTCCCCCCTTATGCTTACCAAGCACTTGCTCGCCAGTCGATCCCCCACCATCATTAGCCCAGCTGTAGTTCAAGATAAATGCCAAATTCCCCCCCGCCATCAAAATTGGGTGAACCTTCGACCCATACCCCATACTCACATGATATTTTCCCCCACTACCACGTCCACCAACCCCAATCGTTGCCTCTTACAACCCGCCATCATTTCCGCTCGCATCAACCACATTCTCGTGGCAAATATCTCTGAGGAATCCCTGACATTACCAAAACGTCTCATTATAGGAGACCTCGAAACTTTTGATGACCTCCCCATAGATTTTAATGACACCCCTTCCAGCCTCCAATTGCCCCCTCTCCCGGACACATTATCCGACCACCAAAAACACGGCATGTACGACCTATTACTAGAGTTCAGTGACGTGTTTGCCCAACAACCCACCGAAATCGGACAGACCGATGTAGAACAACACATAATAAACACCACAGGCCCCCCCATACGACAACCATCCCGTAGAAAAAATCCCATACAACGTCAGGAAGAGGAACGCCAAGTCCAAGAGATGTTAGAGGCCGGTATTGCCGGTATTGTCCATTAGTCCCTGGTCTTCCCCTGTTGTCCTAGTAAAAAAGAAAGATGGGTCAACCCGTTTTTGCGTCGATTACAGGAGGTTGAATGACGTAACCATTAAAGACGCTACGCCATTACGCCGGATAGACGATTCCCTTGACTCCCTATACGGATCCAGATGGTTCACTACCCTCGACTTGCAAGCAGGGTATTGGCAAGTGCCTATCAAGGCCGAAGACCAAGAAAAAACAGCATTTTCCACTAGTGGTGGCCACCACTACGAATTTAATATCCTACCTTTTGGCCTCTGTAACGGACCCGCCACTTTCTCCCGTTTGATGGAAGCGGTATTACATGGCCTAACCTGGGAAACCTGCCTAGCCTATCTAGACAATATTATTGTGTACTCACCAACCTGGGAAGAACACCTCCTCAGGTTGAGACAAGTCCTTCAAAGAATCCGAGCCGCCGGGTTGAAATTAAAACCCTCCAAGTGTGAGATTGCCCGAAATAAGGTAGATTTCCTCGGCCACGTAATATCTGAACATGGTATTGCACCAGACCCAAAGAAACTTCAAGCCATACAAAACCAACCCCCACCCACCACCGTTAAAGGAGTACGTTCTTTTCTAGGTTTAGCCACATACTACAGACGTTTCGTCCCCTACTTTGCCACCATAGCCAGACCCCTCCACCAACTCACCCACAAAGACACCTCATTCACCTGGACACCTGAAATAGACCTCGCTTTTAACACTTTGAAACAAAAGCTAATCCAAGCCCCTATTGTCGCTTTCCCTGATTACCATAAACCTTTCCGTCTTTATACCGACGTATCTCTGTACGCCATTGGTGCAGTTTTAGCTCAAGTCAGTGACGGAGAGGAACATGTGATAGCGTATGCCAGCTCCACCCTCAACCAAGCACAACAGAATTATGCAGCCACCAAGAGAGAGTGCTTAGGGATCATTTGGGCACTCAGCCACTTCCGGTCATTTGTGTTGGGCGCAAAACTCGATATAATAACCGACCATCAATCTTTGCAATGGCTGCGTAAGTGCGAAACCAACTCAGCCATTTTGGTACGTTGGAGGGAGACACTAGAGGACTACGATTTTACAATACAGTATCGTCCAGGCAAACTTCACACCAATGCAGACGCCCTGTCACGTTTGCCAATACCAAAAGACCCCCCCCACCAACCTAGCCGCCTTACAAAACACTGAGCTTTTATCTACCCCCATCCACCAACATAATTCCCCCTCACTAATTCAATCTTGGGAAACAAGAATCAGACCACCCTGGATACCGTTAAATGTCTTCAGGAAACTGACTCGCTGGGGAGATCAACTTGCCACAGACTCCGGTCACATAGTCTTAGACCCCACCATTGCCCACGACTACATGATTGCCATCCACGAGGGAAACGGCATACACCTTGGACAAAAGAAGATGTTAAAAATCTTCACAGATCAATACTGGACCCCCAACCCCTCCAAAATTGCACAACGAGTGACAGAATCCTGCAAACCTTGTTTATTGGGGAAGGATAGATCACGCACCCCCGGCCCAGCTGGTACCATTTCTGCCAACAAACCGTTCCAAGTCCTATCCCTCGACATCATGGGCCCGTTTCCTTCTTACGCTGGCAACCGCTATATCGTCACATTTGTTAACGTATATTCAACATTTTTAATAGCCTGCCCAGTTAAAGACCACACAGCCACCACAGTCGCCACACTGCTTGCCACAGAAGTGTTCCCTATATTCGGCCTTCCCCTTGCTCTTCTATCCGACAATGCCCCCGAGTTTAGTGGACACGTTTGGCACCAGTTCACCCAACAATGCGGTATTAAGATCAAACACTCATCTCCGTACTGGCCTCAAGGAAATGCTATATGCGAACGCAACCATCGCACCATCAACAACCAGTTACGTACAAAAATGATTGCTCTTAACACCTCAGACTGGCCATCACAACTAAAGATGATACAATGGGGCATGAACACCTGTCCCCGAGAAGACGGTATTTCCCCTCATGAACGTGTTTACGGCGTACCCCCCCTGTTTATGCCGTTCCATCATCACGCTCACCTCCCCTCCAACACCTCCACAATTGACCCATTGCAACATCTGCAAAACACCCTCTATACCGCCCAAACCTGTCAAGACACCAAAACGGATAACCCCGATGGTAAAAACCCTTTCGCCATCCATGACACCGTAATGGTAGCCAACCTCCCTGTCACCAACAAATTAGGCCCTCACTATGTCGGGCCCTACACCATCATACAAGTCCCAAGTGACTCGCACGTTCCGAACTAGATTCGTCCGAGCGTTTAAACCTCTAAAGCCACAAGACATTACCCCACCCCACCCCACACGTCCGACCCTGAATTAAACACCCCGACTAACCCTTCCACTCAGGCTATGAATATTCCCATACAAACCCCTAAGGGCCTAAGCCCTCCAGCACCGAACCGACCAATCATTCCTCAACATACCCCCCAAACTAACCTCCACAAACCCCAAGCCCCCACTATCACACCTTCCTCCACCATGACACCTTCCTTCACTTCTGATAGTCAAGTACCTCCCCAACTTATCCAAGTACGAAAACCTCCACGCACAACCCCGACCACAACGGAAACCCTCCCGTCTAGCCCTGACATACCTCCACCAGGCACCACAGTGAGAAAACCACCACCCCCACCCCAAACCAAGTACACACCCAACCGCACCACACAATCTACCTCAGTAACCTCACGCTACAACTTACACCCACGACAAAAATCTTTTAAAACCTCCAGAAAACACACCCTGCTAACCAAGTTCCGTAGGGCTGCCAGACCACTACCCTCCTCCTCCTCCTCTTCTTCTTCTTCGTCGAATTCTCCTCCACAAAGGGAAAGAAGACGAATAATCACCAGTAAACACCATAAACCCTCTAACTATATTCCAGAAGTAACAACCCCCACCCCCCCACGAAAACACATACCTTCCTCGTCAACCTCATCCCCTCTCAACCCCCACCTCATTACCCCGAATAACCTGCTAGATCTACCCCCCCACCAAACACCCATAAAACCGCCTACTTCCACTACCAGCAAATCACCGACCTCACCAAAGAACACACCCCACACACGTCCCTACCCCCAACCCTCCAACTTAAATCTCCACTCCCTACCCACCCGTCTAGCCCCTCCCGCAGCCACCCCTTTCCCCTCCACTATCCCCGCAACCCCACCCACACATCAACCAACCTCCTCATCTCATCGAACCCCCAACCAACCAACCCCTAAAAAATCCCCCCACAAAGTCACCCCTGAGAGAACCCCCATACATACCCCCACCAAATCCTCTTCCGTTCCGCCTACCACCCTCACCCAACAAAAACCTCCACACGCATCTACCTCTCAAATAACCACCGACCTCGCCCCCAATAAATGCCCTTCACCTGTAAAAACGTTCTTCCCCTCAATATAAAACATCGTCGAGCGACTCAAGTCCCACGACAAACATCTACCTTCCCACCAGGACCTCCAAAGGTAGAATAATCAACAGACCCATCAGATTTAAAGACAGTTATACAAAAACAACACCCCGTTCTGACACTAAAGACCCAAGCCACACACCCCCTCCTTCTCACACACCTCCTTCACGCACCTTACCTAAACCGATATTGTGCATTGCCTCACTATATTTCCCCAGCCTACAACACCACCCAAGAAAACCCCAAAAACCCCAGACTCATATCCCCCCTTCATCCCCAGCTCCGTTTTCAAGCGTTAATCCCTCCCCTTCAGTTAGTAACCCATTCACCACACTGAAGAGGCCTCCTGTCAGTCCCACACACCTCACTCGATACATGACCTCCACCATGAACAAATCCACACCCTTCGTCGCCCCCGTCCCTACCCCCACGGGGGAAAACTACAAACCATTCATACGAAAGGTTAAAGTAAAAACCCCCACAGGACGCTTAACCCGTCTACAACGCCCACATCAAGCCCGGGCAACCGCCCTCCACAACACAGAGGACACATTCCTACAGGTATACATTGACCTGCAAAAGAAACCTGACCCTCGCTCTCTTGCTTGGTGGGACCTTCTAAATACCCTCAAAATGGCCCACCATGACTATGCTTCTTTTTACTTCACCCTTGAGGCTCGGGGACGAGCCTACAATGAAGGAGAGGGAAGTAAAATGCCCCAGAACGAGAAGCCCACCACAGAAGCCACGAGCGAACACCACACAGAAACACCCGAAAGAAAGGTCCACAGAACGAAAGGACCAGCTGACCGAGCCAACCAGTTCAGACAGGCCGAGGCCCGCAGGGCTAAGCAGCTCCAAACCACACCTGCCTACCCCTTCTAAACACTGACCTTTTCCCACACCTCACACATACACTACCCCTCGTGTCCTACACCTCTACCTACATGATGACGAACATGAATACACATTCATATTAAAACACCCATGCCCTGTCCCTAGGTTGAGCCAATGCCAACCAGTTCAGACAGCCATAAATCTATGTATGTTCTTCCATCCGGGAAGTAATATGTTCACCCCTTAAAATACCTTGTCTTGCCAGACTAAGTTTCTGAAGACCAACCGCTTCCATAAATCTAAGTATGTTCTCCCATCCGAGAAATAATATGTTCACCCCTTAAAATACCTTGTCTTGCCAGACTAAGTTTCTGAAGACCAACCGCCCCCATAAATCTATGTATGTTCTCCCATCCGAGAAATAATATGTTCACCCCTTAAAATACCTTGTCTTGCCAGACTAAGTTTCTGAAGACCAACCGCCCCCATAAATCTATGTATGTTCTTCCATCCGAGAAGTAGTATGTTAAAAAAACCCATGTCCTAATTGATAAGAAACTAAGATACCCACGGGTACACCAGTGTATATAGAACCATTGCTCCCGGAAGACCTAGACAGCCATGACTGAAGATGTTAGCCACCATACTATAACTTAATGCTTACCCCAACCAGAGATTGTATAGATAACCTTTTTTTTCCATTGTCTATCATAGTACCATGAAAACAATAACGAAGTACCCCTACGAACTGCCGCTTTTCTTTGGTCTATATTTCATAGAAAACGCAGTCCCAGGCACAGCTAGATCAGCAAGAAATCGTGTCAAATAATAGTGTTCATAACCCCTCGTATTGACGAGTAATAATACACCATGTTTTTCTCTACTTTTATCCACAGTCAAGCACACACCTACAGTTAACCTCCCCTTCCCCACAACCCACAGTCCACATGATTCTATCTTTTCCAGACTCATATACCGTATTTGCTCATCCCCCGGTAGCATTTGGCTAACGTACTTTCACTGTCATTTCCCCCCAAACTCCAATATCAACTGTAGAGCCTAATGCCACCCCACGCCCGGAGACCTTAAGGTCAAACTTCCACGTAGCCCCCTTGAACTCTCTCCCTCTCATTGACACCCCGCGCTCCTCGACTCTTTTCCGACCTAGCCTCTCCCTCATACCTCTTGAAGATCCTTGATTTTTCCGTTGCTAATGCTCTCCAACCTTTTATATATATACTCCTATCCAGCCTACCTTAGTAGGCCGGAACAACATTAGAACTTTACTAACCCTTTGCATGCCATCTATTCTCTCACAACCCATTCACAACCCTGCACCCAATGTTCGTCAGTGCGAGGCTAGCCAGTGACTAACTTCTATTGCCATACTTCCAGATAAATGTGGCAGAGTTAGCAACCCAGTCTCCACCACATCCAGCAAACCATGCAATTAACAACTCAACCGATTAAACCAGCTAGTCAAGGCACCTTCGGTTTTGGTATTAAGAACACCCACATCTGTCTCATAAACAGAGGGTTATTACAAACACTTGTGATATGGCAAGCCCCCAGCCACAGCCGCCGGACGACCATCACAGAGAGAGGGCGCGCAACTACCCCTTTTTACCCCCCCGAGGAGGGAGACCCATACCCCTGCGGAGGTATACCTGACCCTTGTTTTGACTTCCGGGTCATTGCCAGGTAGCACAGGAATTCTTCCTATCAATGAACTAACCATGCATGACTAACACCTTTACTAACCTCTATTAACTCACAATAACCCATTAACCTTTCTTGCATACTCTGATAACTAAATTAGCACCTCAGCTATACCATAGAATGAAGATTGAACAATCTAAGAGAGACGCTCCTATCACAGCTGTCCCAATCCTCCTCGCAAAGTAGATCCAGTCTCCCTCCCCTCAATACTTCCAGTATAGCCAAAATAGTACCTCTTACTAAGGCTCAGTTATATCACAATATGAAGGCTCCCTATAGCCATGTGCCACAACAGTAATCACCACCTTACCTAGTCCCCATATCTATTGAGAGCTCAAATAATTCCATAAGACTCGAGATCCCTATGGCCTACAGGGTCCAAAACCGAGCCTATAAACCCAGCTCCAGCCCCCAGTAAAATCAGTTGAAAGATAGACACCAACCCAGGTTGGTCACCAGAGTTAACCTCGAGCTCTATCATTGTTGGTTGCTGAGAATTGAGTTCCAGAGCTGGCAGACTCCGTGGCAGATTTGGATAGAAGGACCTGTCCACGTACTTGAGAACTTCCTACATATGGACCACCTGGACGGCCGCGGAACCAGTCGTTAGCCCCCAACATCACGGACGCAAGATAACCAGGACCAGACCAATCAAATACTACCCAAGATTCACTCTATCAGTACTACATTGTTACAGTGCTATTTAGAGATTAACTTATTAATATTTCTATGAAGTGGCTATATCTTTGCCCCAGTATAATTCATATATAACCATTCCATTAGGAAGTGCTAAGCGTATCAGTGTTGATTAATTAACAGGCGATATTAACTCTCGTAATTACCCATATACCCAGATATTATTACATAGAAGTGAAACCCTAGTGATATCTGAATGTTCGCCCACTGATTCGCGTTCTATGTATTTCTGATACAAGAATATAAAACTTAGATCAGTACCCCCCTGAGGTTACTAGAATTCCCGTACTCTAAAATACGCATGTCTAATCTAGTCTGTGAACTACTACTTGTGCACCAGAGCTACCAGTAATAAATCTAACAGTGAATACGAATCTATAAGTAACATTGATGGTCTCTAGTATATAAACTTGTGAATTAAAGCCAGTGATCAGAAGATTAATACCTGAACGTTGGAAGTGGGAGACTAGGCTCCATCCAGATCCACTTATGCTAGTGTTGTTCATTTCTATCATTTGCCTTGCACGAGTATTCAGAAGTGTGTATTTCAATAAACGTAATCGTGTGTCTTGTTACCGTGTGTTTATTTTGTGTTCTCTATTCCTCATACCTTGTTTTGTGCATGCAGCCTTATATACCCAGTCAGTTAGAACTCACATTACCCAAGTTAATCCTGTAGAAAAACAGGGCATAACATGATTTACTTAGACTGCAGAAAAGCCTTTGACACTGTCCCCCATCTCCGTCTACTCAAGAAACTACAGGCAGTCGGGATATCAGGAGACATCATAATATGGATCGAGAACTTCATGAGTCGGAGAATTCAACGCGTTGTCAACAGGGGCGCACCCTCAGAATGGCTGGGGGTCTGGAGTGGAGTACCTCAAGGCAGTGTGCTGGGGCCAGTTCTCTTCCTTGTTTTCATAAATGACCTCATGGATACATTTCAGTCAGACAGCAAGCTCTTCGCAGACGACGCCAAGCTGTACAGGAGAATTAAGTCCCCGCTGGACAGAGAAGGACTACAGGAGGACATTACCAGGCTGGAAGAGTGGAGTAAAAAGTGGCTTCTAGAATGGTAGGTCATGCACATGGGACGGAGGAACCCAGAGTACCAATATCACATGAAGAATAATCTGCTAACCACCACAGAGGAGGAAAAAGACCTAGGAGTTTATGTCACCCTGGATTTGAAGCCAGCAGTACAAGTGGCCAAGGCAGCAGCCAGTGCCAACTCGTTGGTAGGACTTCTAAGGAAAACATATACATACATGGATTCAGAGATGTTTCTCCCTTTGTACAAATCCCTAATCAGACCTCGACTGGAATACAGTTTCCAGGCATGGTCTACATATACCCGTCGAGACATCAACAAGTTGGAACAAGTACAGCGGAGAGCCACTAAACTGGTTCCTGAGTTGTCCGAAATGCCATATGAGTTGCGACTGGAGCGTCTTGGACTAACGACACTGGAGCAGAGAAGGAAACGAGGAGACATGATCCAGACCTACAAGATAATTCATGGCATAGATGCAGTCAAGGACAGGCACTTTTTGACAATTGCATCAAGAGAAAACCAACCAAACACCCGAGGACACAGACTGGAGCTGGCCAAGGTTAGGCACAGAACCACGAAGAGGAACAACTTTTTTAGTGCTAGGATTTTAAACAACTGGAATAGTCTCCCAGAGGAAGTAGCTACGAGTCAGAGTGTAAATGTTTTTAAAAATAATTATGACCGGTATGAGACTGAAAGATTGAGAAGAGGCAACTTTTATGAGCATTGACTCCTCTGCCTCTTAAACTATCACTAAGGTAAGCAAAGTCTAATATATGAACCCACAGTAGCTGGCATGCAACTTGCAAGGGCTAGTGTTGTATCCCATGTACTGGGTCTAGGGCACTCTAGGGTTAGGTTAGGTTAATATACTAGGTCTCGGAAACAAGATTCGTAGTTGCGGTAGTATTTACATCAAAACTATAGTTAACTATCAAAACTATTCTTCCACAGTGGAATCTATGCGAGTATATTACAGTATAAGGATTCCATAGAGCTTCACTTTCCCTAATAAATTATGTATAATAACGCTGCGAGTCTTTATAAATTATGTATAATAACGCTGCGAGTCTTTTCAAAACAATTACCGATAAGAGTTTTTCAGTAATTTGTTGATGTTTTTTGTTTTTTATTTGACATACAGTGTTGTTTAACCCTTCCTACCCGGGCGTCCTTGTGGAAGGACACCGCTGCAGAAGGGCAGGTACCCGGGCGTCCTTCTGACAGACCGTAAGCTTGCAAGCCTTGAAAGCTTGATCCGAACGCCGTGCGTCGGACGAATGTAAACAAAGTCGGTCGCTTCGTCACCGCACCTCCGAAAACAAGAAGGAGAAGACTCGTTTGTTATTGTACGTCTGTATGTCGTAGTTTCATTAGTGAAAAGATCGTCGTATTGCTAACATTGCCTGAAAATGCTCTCCACTAAAATCGTCAGCACAACTGAACCAGTTGACTTAGAGAGCTCTACTCAACGCCAGTTTACAGATTGGAAACTGCACTACGTTTAGGAATGCGTGGGAAATTTCTAGCAGTTAAAATAAACAAAGATACGGTAGCCTAGGCCTAGACGTTTTTTGGCCATTTCGCCCGGGTACGGGCGACCGTCCTTCTAACAGGCAGCCCGGGTCCCGAGGTTAATACCGAGGACCGTTGCATTTTAGTATTTTTAACATTAGCCTAACCTAACTTAACCTAACCTAACCGAAAACTAACCTGTCTCGCGACCGGTCTAAACCCAGCTCACGTTCCCTGTTTATGGGTGCGCGACGGTCTAAACCCAGCTCACGTTCCCTGTTTATGGGTTCGCGAAGGTTTGTAATACTTCAATGTATCTATTTCAAGTCAAATCTACATTTCCGCGCATCATCAAACCATACTAAGTTTACTACTAATAATATTAACCCATTAGTAGGCTACCAACAGAATAGCAACAAAATAGGGGTAGTATAACTGTAGATTTATCCTATAGTTTTCCGTGTTACAGTTATTAATTATTACTTACTTTACTTTTCTATGCTACATAGTCTAGATGCTGTATAGGCTATGTAGGCCTATTATTTATGAGAACACTTTAATGCAGGCCTAATTAATTAAGAGAATATAACAAATGTAGTAAATTTACCATACAAAACGAATTGGGAATAAGGATTTTTTTTTCCCAGTTCATTCCTTATTCACGATTTGTTTTTCACAGTGTTATGCCCTGTTTTTCTACAGGATTAACTTGGGTAATGTGGGTTCGAACTGACTGGGTATATAAGGCTGCATGCACAATACAAGGTATGAGGAATAGAGAACACAAAATAAACACACGGTAACAAGACACACGATCACGTTTATTTAAGTAGGTTAATAGGGAGCATAGGAAAGTAGGAATACTCGTACAAGACAAATGATAGAAATGAACCGCTAGCATTAGTGGATCTGGATGGAGCCTAGTCTCCCACTTCCAACGTTCAAGTATACTCTTCTGATCACTGGTTTGGTTCGCAAGTTTATACAAGACCTCAATGTTACTTATGGATTCAATTTCACTAATTAGATTTATTACTGGCAGGTCTGGTGCACAAGTAGTAGTTCACAGACTAGAATTAGACACGCGTATGTTTTAGAGCACGGGAATTCTAGTAACCTCAGGGGGTACTGATCTAAGTTTTATATTCTTATGGCAGAAATACGTAGAACACAAATCAGTGGGCGAACGTTAGATATCACTAGGGTTTTTAGAGCATATTGATATAATACTCCCTATACCGTTTTCCGTTACCCATCAGGGAGAGCGCGTGGAGTGTAAGCGACGTCAACATAGCCGCCTCAGTCCCGCGCTATTAGCCTTACAAGCAGGTACATTAATGGAGACATAATAAGGATGTATTATGTTTATTGTCATATTAGGTCATATTACGGTTACTGTATGTTATCGGCATTATCTAATGAATGTATTCTGTTGTTTCAGTTGTCAGCATTGTCTTTATGGAATAAACCTGATGAGCATGACAAATGGTTTCAATACCTATTTATGCTGACAACTGCTCGGCCCTGGCTGTGAAACCTACCACCTAACCCAGCTGTATCTACTGCTCTACGCGGCTACAAGCAACCATGCCTGCCGTCAGATGCCCTGTGACTGGCTGCGAGTTTACCACAGACGACCTGGATGCAGCAATCGTGGTACAACTCCTCCAGATGCACTCCACAGCAGAACACAGCACCTCACAAACGGTCAAGGTAGAGAAAGTCAAGAGGCCCACAATATCATCAGGCGGATCATGTGAGGAATGGTCTTACTTTTTAACTCGATGGAAGGAGTATGTCTCTGCTACAAAAATCAAAGGACAGGAAATGATCATACAGCTACTAGAATGCTGTGACGATAGCCTACGCAGAGACCTAACCAGATCCGCTGTCACGAGTCTGGCAGGGGCAACAGAGGAGTCTGTGCTCAGAGCTATGAAAAAACTCGCTGTCCGAGAAGAAAATACGATGGTGGCTAGATTTACATTACATAACATGACACAAGATCACGATGAACCAAAACGTACGTTCGGAGCTCGTATCAAAGGTCAGGCCAATGTGTGTAAGTTCGTGCTACAGTGCCAGAATTGTAATACTGATGTTCTTTACACTGATGAGATCTTGCGAGATGTGTTAGCCAGAGGTGTGAATGACAGTGAGATACAGCTTGACCTATTGGGGAACTCTAACCAGGAAATACCCCTTGAGGAGATGTTCAAATTCATTGAGGCTAAAGAAGCTGGCAAGCGCTCTACTATCACACTTACTCACTCACAAGGTGCAGCCGCCACTCACAGTTCTTATAAAAGGAATAAAATGCAAGTTAGTGCTGCCCCACCCACACGAGAAGGCAGTCTAGACACAAATTCACCAGGCGACTGTTCCCACTGTGGTAGGAAAGGTCATGGCAAAAAAGCTTCACCCCACGTAAGGAAAAAGATGTGCCCGGCATTTAATCAAACCTGTCGCAGGTGTAACAAGCTACATCACTTTGCAGTTATGTGTCGCGGTATGTCCAGCGGCTCCAATTAGTCCAGTAAATCTAGCAATAATTTAACTGGACCTAGAACAAATTGCAATAGAAGGTTTTTTGGCTTTAACTTGTTTATTAGGTCCCTCTGATGAACATATAAAAAGTCTCCAACTTTTGGACACTGGGAAAGTGGTTAATTTGCATAAATTCAAGATGGCCGCCGTCCAAAGCTTCAATTTACAGATAACTTTTTTCTGGTTGCTCCTAGACCCTATAAATGTATTACAAACAACGTTTTTTGGCTTTAACTTGTTTATTAGGTCCCTCTGATGAACATATAAAAAGTCTCCAACTTTTGGACACCTGGAAAGTGGTTAATTTACAGCCGAAAAACCTTACAGACAGGCTGAACTGTCTCTTTCACAAGGGGTGACACAGGCACTTTGTGCTTGTATGGGTTTTTTGACCTGTTGTCCCTCTTTTTTATATAAAAAAAAAAAAAAAACCATGACTTAGTATGACGTCATTCAGAGCCAATTATGTAATTCATGATAGGAGTTCGTATTCACTTGGATCATCGGTGCTTGCATCAAAGTTGCTATTTTGACAGAGTCCTTTACATTGACCACATGCACTGGAACATTCAAGCTCATTCCGTTTGCAACTACAGCGTTGAGTGTCACAGTTGCCCTTACACTGACATCTGACCAATTTCAGTAGTGAATCAGGAGCCACTGGCGAATCCATCGTCTTCGGTTCAAGTTGTCCCTTCCGCAGACACCAGCCCCATTTCTCGGGGTCCACACAGTTCCCCATCCATTCCTGGACCTGACAATAAACTCGGAACGAGTGGTATTTGGCTGCATCGGTTGTTGGGGGAAGGCTGTGAACTTCAACGGTAGTTGAACTTTTTGCCACCTTGTTGCAAAACTTTGTCTTTCGCAGTCCGTCAAGGGTGTCATTTCCTTTTCCCCCGTACAAATAAACCAAGGCCTTTTCACCAGCTGATGATATCGCGTCTTTACTTCCACTTTGGCAACAGAATGCTTCTATACATTTCAAGAAACCGTTGTCTTCCCTCACTTTCCTCAAGGCAGCCCCTTTACCAATACCATACAGTCGTGAGGTTGTGTCACATCCACAGAGTGCATGGACAACTGGCAGGACACGACAGATGCTTTCACCGAGAGCTTCTGCTACTGAGTTAATATGCCAACATTTCCCACCTTCCTTGCTCGACTTGAAGTACAAATCATTCATCCCTCGTTCCGCATAATGACACAACAGCACCAACAAGTCTGTGTCCTCACCTATCACATATGTCACGGTTTCCCTTGCATGCTCAATTCCCTTCTTCGCAATCATGACATCTGCATCTGCTGGCGCATTGACACAGTCAATTCCATTTGCCTTGAATGTTTCACACAATAAGTCAATGAAGTTTTGCTTATTGTCCGAGTTTGACAAGAAGTTTTCCTTTTTTGACCGAAGGGGCATGGTTGGAGTGAACATCACCTTTTGACCAAAGACTCCTTTTGATCGTCGATTGTGTGTCATGTCCTTGGTAGTAGGTCCTGATTTATAACCGTCGAATACAACCACCGGGTTGAGAAAGTTTTTGGAAACATGCTTCATGTACATGCTTGCAATGTCCTCAAATGTGTCACCCTTCTTCCATGGAATCCTTTGCAATAAGGAACCACCATCCAGAACATGGGTCACAGTCCTTTCTTCCTCAAATGATTCCAATGACGACTTGGGAACAACAGCAGCTATCTCATCTCCTAGCTGTGGTTTATTGGCTTCCCTGAGCCTCCCCCACTTATCGAACAGAGCAGTAGGGTAGCTAGACAGCTCATACGCAAAGACCTCTTCAACACCTAAGTCCCTGTTATTAGCAAAGATGAGGAGCCTCTGGAAAAGGAGCTGTGGGTCGATTGGTACTTTTTCAGCACTGATTGTAACCTTTGCACCCAACGACTCAACTTGATCTTTCTTCCTAAATGAAAAGTCAAAAGCATTGCTACCTTCCATCTTCTGCACAATGTTCATACCAACCTCATACAGTAAATGAGGATTGGTACTGACTAGGTCCTCGATTGCGAGTAGAAATGCTTCCTCTCGTGAGGCATCTACTTTGCGACCCTTGCGAGGAGGTTCACTGTCTGCGGAATCACGATATTTGGAGGGGATCTGCCTATGTGTCTGGAAATTTGAGCTGCACTGCTTGTGATATATTGCGTCAGCTGCTGGAAGATCGCGTGCAAAGTTAATTCGGCCTCTAACAGTGTCAGCCCACTCATCAGCCCTGGCATCACATGCAGAAAGTATTGTCCTTTGAAAGTTGAAGGTGCGTACTGGATACACTTCTTCTGAATCATGCTTTGTGTCCAAATAGATTTTTGTACCACAAAAAAAGCAGTTCTCTGTAAAACAAAAGTCTGGTGTCTGAGAACGAAGAGCAGGTTTTTCAGGACGTTTCTTCTGCTTCCCAGGAATTCTATTTGGCTTCGTATTGACATGCTTCTTTCGGCAATCAATGTGCACCGTTTGGCCCTCGGACACGGTAATTGATGGCGTTCCACGTTCAGTACTGGCCTTGTTGATAGTATCTGCTCCCTTCGCCCTCAGCTTGACTGTTTCTCCTTCGTCTAACGTGTTTGAGCAAATGCCGCAGGGATTATGCACCACCTCTTCTTCCATGGCTTCGGTAGATGTCGCACCAATCTGTTGAAACAAGAAACAAGATGATGGGATTAGTATAGGCCTAGGCAAAATGTAATAGACAATAATGTGAAGTAAAGGTAGGGCTTGACCTAGAACAAATTGCAATAGAAGGTTTTTTGGCTGTAAGGTTTTTTGGCTGTAAATTAACCACTTTCCAGGTGTCCAAAAGTTGGAGACTTTTTATATGTTCATCAGAGGGACCTAATAAACAAGTTAAAGCCAAAAAACGTTGTTTGTAATACATTTATAGGGTCTAGGAGCAACCAGAAAAAAGTTATCTGTAAATTGAAGCTTTGGACGGCGGCCATCTTGAATTTATGCAAATTAACCACTTTCCCGGTGTCCAAAAGTTGGAGACTTTTTATATGTTCATCAGAGGGACCTAATAAACAAGTTAAAGCCAAAAAACCTTCTATTGCAATTTGTTCTAAGTCCAGCCCTACTTTGACTGGTCTAAATGTAGCTTCCGCGGATGAAGAGGGAAGCGTTTTCCAGACCCTCTGCAGCATCCCATCCACCATCTCTGAAGACACGGGACAACCCCAAGGTACCAGTAGCACCCTTATCTCCAATGTCAGCCAGGACGGCAAACAAGCTATCGGTCGTCCATTGACACTGGGCCATCACCTGTATAACCGGATTTCGGACTGCTGGGGACGACAAGCATCACGTGCACAACCAATCATCAAGTTATCCGTGTCTGCAGTAGAATCGGACTACAGAGATCTGGGATTTCCATTGAAGGCCACCACACATACCAGGAACCTCCCAGTAATGGCTGACACGGGCTGCCAATGCTGTCTTGCCAGCATGGTGATGATTCGTCGCCTTGGCCTCTACAAAAAGGACCTCATCCCAGTCTCCATGAGAATGCATGCAGTTAACAACGAAGGTATAAACATCCTTGGCGCAGCAATCCTCCGCTTCGCTGGAACGGACCGACAAGGGAAACCAATAGACACTAGACAGGTGGTCTACATCACGGATGATTCCGACAGGATCTTCCTCAGCCGCGAAGCATGTGTAGCCCTTGGCATGATCACAAACAACTTCCCAACAGTAGGGGAAGCCATGTCATCCACCCTATCCCAAACTGCAGATTCATCCACAAAAGGATCACTACCATGCTCTTGCCCACGCCGTCAGTTACCGCCACCAATGCCAGACACACTGCCCTTTCCACCCACAGCTGATAATGTTCCCAAACTAAAGCAGTGGATGAAGAGTGGATGCTCAGTCTTCATTTTATGGTATAGCTGAGGTGCTAATTTGATTATCCGAGTATGCAAGAAAGGTGAATGGGTTATTGTGGGTTAATAGAGGTTAGTAAGGGGGTTAGTCATGCATGGTTAGTTCATTGATAGGAAGAATTCCTGTGCTACCTGGCAATGACCCGGAAGTTAAAACAGGGGTCAGGTATACCTCCGCAGGGGTGGGGGTCTCCCTCCTCGGGTGGGTAAAAAGGGGTACCTGGGCACCCTCTCTCTGGGATGGTCGTCCGGCGGCTGTGGCTAGGGGCTTGGCATATAACACGTGTTTGTAATAACCCTCTGTTTATAAGACAGATGTGGGTGTTCTTAATACCAAAACCGAAGGTTCTTTGGCTAGCTGATTTTAATCGGTTGGTTGTTAACACCTTACGAGCGGCCTATGCGGTTTATTATATGTACCGCACAGCGGGGTGTTTTTAGCCAAAATAGGGCTGTTTACGTGATCATTTTCATGCCTAAATAAGACCCAGAACGTAAAACAAGTACCTATCCCTGAAAGGGCATAAACAGAGCTTTCGAATGACACCATAACGATCCTTGTATGATGGATAGTTTTCTTGCAATAACCGTGCAACGCGAGTGCAAAAAGCAGGTAATTCGGTAGTTTCGGTACATAATTGAGTATGTAGCGAGTGAGAGAGGGAGGAGGGAGCTGAGATTTGTGTCAGTAGGTTCGCCGCGGTGGTCTGGAGCAGTCATACGCTCGCTAGTCTCCTGCCACCACTTGTCTCTCTCTCTCAGCCACATTACGTGCTGAAATTGCCACTCGACCTATGTCGAGCGCCGCCACATAGTCCAGCTTTTTTTAACTCGACTTATGTTGCTCGCCGCTAATTAAGGGTTAATGTATGGTTTGCTGGATGTGGTGGAGACTGGGCTGCTAACTCTGCCACATTTATCTGGAAGTATGGCAATAGAAGTTAGTTACTGGCGAGGCGGCTAGCCACGCACTGACGATCATTGGGTGCAGGGTTGTGAATGGGTTGTAAGGGAATAGATGGCATGCAAGGGGTTACTAAAGTTCTAATGTTGTTCCGGCCTACTAAGGGAAGGTAGGCTGGATAGGAGTATATATATTATTATTATATAAAAGGTTGGAGAGCGTTAGCAACGGAAAAATCAAGGATCTTCAAGAGGTATGAGGGAGAGGCTAGGTCGGAAAAGAGTCGAGGAGCGCGGGGTGTTAATGATAGGGAGAGAGTTCAGGGGGCTACGTGGAAATTTGACCCTAAGGTCTCCGGGCGTGGGGGTGGCATTAGGCTACAGTTGATATTGGAGTTTGAAAGGACAGTGAAAGTACGTTAGCCAAATGCTACCGGGGGATGCAAATACGGGGTGGTATATGAGTCTGGAAAAGATAGAATCATGTGGACTGTGGGGCTGTGGGGGAGAAGGAGGTTAACTGTAAGTGTGTGCTTGACTGTGGATAAAGTAGGGAAAAACATGGTGTATTATTACTCGTCCATACGAGGGGTTATGGACACTATTATTTGACACGATTTCTTGTACGTCTAGCTGTCCCTGGGAACTGCGTTTTCTATGAAATATAGACCAAAGAAAAGCAGCAGTTCGTAGGGGTACTTCGTTATTGTTTCGTGATACTATGATAGACAATGGAAAAAAAAGGTTATCTATACAATCTCTGGTTGGGGTAAGCATTAAGTTATAGCATGGTGGCTAACATCTTTAGTCATGGCTGTCTAGGTCTTATGGGAGCAATGGTTCTATATACACTGGTGTACCCGTGGGTATCTTAGTTTCTTATCAATTAGGACATGGGGTTTTAACATACTACTTCTCGGATGAAAGAACATACATGGATTTATGGCTGTCTGACGGGTTGGCATTGGCTCAACCTAGGGACAGGGCATGGGTGTTTTAATATGAATGTGTATTCTTGTTCATCATCATGTAGGGAGAGTCTGGTGGGTAAGAGGTGTAGGACACGAAGCAAAAATGGAGTAGTGTGGACTGTGGATACGAAGGAGGTGATTGGAAGACGTATAACAATTGTGGAAAAGTAAATGGAAAAGATGAACACAATGGCGGATCAAGATAACTAACCTAAGGATTGAATACATAGATTTATGGGGGCGGTTGGTCTTCAGAAACTTAGTCTGGCAAGACAGGCATTTTAAGGGGTGAACATATTATTTCTCGGATGGAAGAACATACATAGATTATAGGTTTGACTCCTGTAAGGAGATAAAGAAAACCTAATATTTAGTAGTGGCCCCGTAATCATTAACGAACATGCCTATTACATAAGGCATCCTCTTCAAACACTAATCCGCCGTAGTTTGAATCTACCGCACAGAGCATTTAAAAACTGAGGAGCCTTCATCATGAGCGCACGCGACCTCACTCATGGCTTCAGTCATTATGAATTGGGTTCTCACTACGAAAAAACTTTGTAAAAAATAAAAACAAAAAGAAAATAAGAATAACTATCTAATAAGCTTTCCATCATATCGTGGATGTACTTGTGTGGATTTCTGACCAGACGCTGATTCAGGCGTCATTCCTCCTTCACTGACATATCAAGTAAACCAAAATCCTTAATACATCAACGAATGGGAAGGGGACGGTCGGGAGGGCCCCAGTCGTCAATGATTACGGGGCCACTACTAAATATTAGGTTTTCTTTATCTCCTTACAGGAGTCAAACCTATAATTTATTAGTGGCCCCTCCATCATTGACGCACATGCCTGATTTCTAAGACTGGAGGGGGACATTCGTAATCATATCATAACTCTATAAAAGCAGATAATAAAAACAACCACATAGTATTCTTACTTTTGAAAAATATATTTAAATATGGCGTAGGCCAAAAATATACAAGAAAAAAGGGGTTCAGGCAGGTGCGTGCTTCAAAGAAGCCTGCCTGACAAAAATGGGTAACCCTGAAGATTCTGAACACAGATCTGTAGGTACAAAGGCACCCCACTCAACGAGTGGTGACAAAAATAACAAGTTATTAGTTTATATGTGCTCATAATAAACCCCAAAATAATCGTGGAGATAAATTGCAAAGGATCTCCACTGTTCTAATATTAGATTGCTTTCGCAGCTAAAACTACTATAACAACACCGTTGTTTTGTACTAACATTGTACTAGCACAATTTCTCACTGAGAAATTTTCATATCACATTAACCTTAAATTGTATCACAGCTCTCATACTCTGGCGGGGTCTAGGGTGTCCTATGTCAACTGACTGCACCCCCCCCCCCCCTTCTCGTGAAAATAAACAAAAGTGACTGCAGGGCCACCTAGACCCTCTGCCTTAAAGCTATACATGGTAAGGAAGGTTTGTCTAGAGCAACTGACAAGTATCTAGACAAAAACGTATGATTAGACGCCCACAACTGAGTGGACGCGATATCTTCTACTGAATTTTTTTCAGGAAACGTAAAGAGGCTGCCCATTTGCGTAAATCGTGGGCCCTACCCACAACGCCGGGATTACTCTCTTTAATGACTTTGACCAGAAGAGAGGCTAATCGTCGTTTAAGTAAGCGTTTACCCGTACTTGCTACCCATAAAGCACCTTGGGGGTTAAGAGGAGCTACTCTCAATATTTGGTTAGAGCTTGCACTGGACATAGATTATGATGCACCTTTCCCCTTTTTAACGCCGGCACCGTGAACTCAGAAAACATGTGTGCACTGTGCTCATTCTTGGCTACAAAACCTGGGGAAGGTGCAATGTAAATACATTCATTAAGTCTGCCAAACCTAAGGCAATTAGGTGTGTTGCTCATCGCCGCCAGCTCAGACACTCTGTTCCCGGTGGCCAAAGCCATAAGGAAAACTGCCTTTTTTAAGAGTAATGCAAAGTCTGCAGTATTTTGGTACAGACGAGAGTGAAGTAAAGACAAGGCTTTGTCGAGAGACCAAGTAGGCATGAGCTGACGGGAGGTGGGCGAAGTTTAAAACAAGCTCTCATAAAACCTGTTTCCTCCGCCACCGGTATGGAGAGACCTGTCAGGTCTAAAAAGGGCACTCTAATCGCAGTTAAGTGATTTTTTAATGTTACCACAGATAAATGTTTCTGCTCAAACAGATAATTTAAATAATTGAAAACTAAAGCCACTGACGGCACATTCTGTTCCGTTCTGATGATCCAGGAAGTAAAGGCTTGCCAATGTGAGTGATACTGTCGTTTCGTAGACTGAGTATATTGATTGATTAATTTATTGGTCACATTTCTACCGTATGGTGCTAGCCACTTGGCCTCCTGAATGTCCATAATGCAAAAGTCAGCGAGGTCGCTAGGTTGCCAATCGTGTCTAAGTGGAAATACCCGACCGGGAGTGACACCGGGTCCGGGCACCACGTTTTCAATTGCTGGTACCACAACTGCGCCGGCCACAGGGGCGCGATTAGCGAGACTAAGCCTCGATAATCTCGTAGTTTGTTCACTACGTGGCACATTAGTGACGCATCTGGCGGTGGAAACAGATAGATGGAGCTCCATCTGTTCCAGTCTGTCACTAGGGCGTCTGGCCCCCCTGCCGGCGTTTTCGCCCGGCGGGTGAGGTATAGAGGGAGTTTGTGAGTCTCCTCGGACGCAAAAAGATCCACTTGTGGATGGGAGAGCTCTGCAATCATTAGGTTGAAAATGGGTTGCTTGAGCTCCCATTCTACTGTCGTGCTCTGTCTCCGGGACAGAGCCTCTGCCCAGACGTTCGCTACGCCTGGGAGATAAGATGCGTGAAGGTAAATGTCTAGTCTGTTGGCGAGAGTAAAAATCTCTTCCGACACGTTTAGCAACCTCCTTGACCTCGTTGATCCTTGTTTCTGAATACAGTGAACTGCATTCAGATTGTCCATTCTGAAGGCCACCGACTTGCCCTGTAACACCGGCCCGTGAGCCTGAAGGAAATACAAGGGGACTAGTAATTCTTTGACATTGATGTGAGAGATTTCTAAGTGGGACCAAAGCCCCTGATTTGACTGAAATCCCCACCCTATTGTGCCTGACGCATCCGTGTCTACCCATACCGTTGGTGGAGGAGAGGTCCATGACATTATTGAGTGCAACGTTTCCCTCTTTGCCCAGACCGCTAGCAAGGTGTGGATTAATTTCGGGATGGGCCATAATTTTCCCGCCGGTAAGAGCGGGAAATATTTGTTGCCTTCCAATATTGATCGTTTTACTTTCAATCGGCCCAACTTGACAGTTAGTTGAATCAGGTTGAGAGAGCCTACCAGAGACTCCCAGACCCTCCGCGTCGTAGTCAGACTGTGAAGAAACATGAACAGTTTCCTGCGAAACCTGTTGCGATTGTCCACACTCTGACTCAGAGTGAGAGCGGCCGTGTCCCAGACCAGCCCTATCCACTGAATTACTCGTGAGGGAACAAGGTTTGACTTTACCAGATTTACCTTGAAGCCTAGAGTTTTGACATGATTTAAAATAATATTGATATGTTTGATGCATAATTGTTGTGTCTCTGCCACCACCAGCCAGTCGTCTAGGTACCACAACACTCTGATCCCCTGTTTTAACAATGGCATCAGGGCTTGCCGGACTAATTTCGTGAATAATCGAGGTGCTAGGTTCAAGCCGAACGGCATCCTTTGAAAAACAAAATTTTGGTGCCTGATCCGTAAGGCCAAAAACCTTTGAAATCTTTTGTTGACCGAGACGTGCCAATAGGCGTCTGTCAGGTCTAGTGAACACATCCAACCTCCCGGCGGAAGTGTTAGCCTGATTTGGTGTACTGTTAACATTCTGAAAGATTCGTTGTGAATGTGAAGGTTCAGATAAGACAGGTCTACGACCGGCCTCATCTGAACACTGTCCCTTTTGGGAACCAAAAATAGTTTGGACGTGAATACAGGGTAATTTGGGGGGACCGGGATGATGACATTCTTGGCAATCATTTCCTGGACCAGTGACTCCACCTCTAAAGAAACAAAATTCGCCGTTGTCGGCTGACGTAAGCGAGGTCGCCGGAGCCACTGCCAAGTGATGCCTTTGCGTGCCACCATCCGTGCCCAAGTGTTTAAAGGCCATGCTTGGTGACACGTTCGGAACGACCCCGTTAGCAGACAAGGGTTCGCCGGCTGTACTACCCTCGGGTCCTCCGGCCTTAAGGTTGGCACCGGGAGTGAGAGAGACTTTAGTTTTTTTATGGTGGGGTTGGTGGTGCTGGACGCTTTGCCGGCTGGCTGGTGTTGGCCGAAGACTGGCCCTGACCTGGCTTATGCCGGCCGCGTCCTCTCTGACCTGAAAACCGACTCTGTCTATGCCTGTTCTGACCTTGGGGGGAGTGGGAGGACTTAGGCAGAAGAAAGGGTTTAGATCCCCCTGGCTGAGCTTTAGCGTTTGGCCTGGGTTTGGGGAAGTTAAATGCAGGTTTCTTAGCAGGGGTGGGACTGTGCTTAACGGCCTGTGCCATATTGAACACCGTTCGCCACACTTCAGGGGACATAAAAGAGGGAGTAAGCACTGGTGACATGATCACCTGATTCGCAATGCGATCAGGTAGCTTGCGAACTAAAGACATTCTGAGATCTTGTCTTGCTCGTACCGCCTCAAGCAAGGCGGTGCGTATGTCACCCAAGGATTGGATTGACGACTGGAGGAGCAGTCGCCGGGATAATTCAACCGATCTTCTGGCATCCGCGTCTGCGATTGCCTGAGTGGACCGCAGTAAAGACTTAGCCACCTGTTGAGACACTATGTACTGAGAGAACAGGCGAAAAGCTTTCCCCCTTAGCCTAAATTCTCTGTCTAGGTGAGTAGGGGTAGGGGTAGTGAAGGGGTCTTTTAGCTCACAAAGATTAATCTTAGGGGCAGCTAGGAAAGAAAACAAGGCTGCTGGGACTCCGCCGGCAGAACCTACCGGCATGGAGAACCAAGAATGAGTATCCTGAGGGATCTGGTGGGAAGATTTAGAAGTAAATGTGGTTGCAAAGTTTTGAGCCTCTATCTCCCAATCTACCCAAGGTCCTGGACCCAACTGCCCCACCTTCAAAACTGGATTAGCTGCTTCGTCTGTGACGGTCTGTAAATCAAGTTCAGGAGTGAGAGCTGACAGAGTCTTAATATCATTAAACCCATCCAGCTTAGACCTGTCTGAAAATAGTTTTGAAGCTGAGGCAGGGGATAAAGCTGGTTTAGTAGCATACACAAAATAGTCTTGGTGATAATAACTAGGTATAGCCTTGATGTTTACGTCTAGTACATTTCCCAAATTATCCAAGGCCCTTAATTTCTTTGATTTATTGCCCTGGATGACCCACTCACGCGGTACCGGGAGTTCCCCTGACAAGGTAGGTTGGGCGAGCTCTGGGTTAGTGGGGGTCAAAAGGACCCATGACTCGTCTGGTCCATAAAGCAAGGGCATAGCCACCTTTCTGAGAGGCGCCTTGTCTAGAGGGGGTGGATTGACGTCCGTGATGACCCTGACATTTGAAGTTGTCAATGTCGCCGTAGCAGGCTTAGTAACCACTGATGGTGACAGAGTGGGTGGGTTAGGGATCTTAGATAAAGCAATCGAAGTCATCAGAGGCTGTACCGTAGAACTTGTCGTGGGAGCCCCCAAGTCCATAGTGGGGGTTTCCTGTTGTTGGCCAAAAAATGTAGATAAAGCATCAGTAAGTAGCCCATTAATTTCCTGCGCAGTAACAAATTGGTTAGATGATGAACTTACAGGTGAATCATTAATATCCTGCGCGGCGTCTAAGCCGGAGCCTGACTCTTGCCCTTCCATCTCCGAAATTATTGAAACCTCGTCTTTCTCCTCCTGATCCTCCTGAGAAGACCCCGCCGAAGCTGGGGTACCTTGTTGCCAAGATAAGTCAGGAATAGAGGATGGGATCGCCGCGTCCCTGTGGACATCAGCTACTGTGTGACTCGTTTGAGTCGGACGTGGGTGGTCAGACCCTGGCTGAGCAAACCGCCAAACACCGAGGCCCTGGCCTACACTCTCTTGGGAGTCTGAAACATTCTCAATTATTGAACCCCCTGAACTTTCCAATTCCAGGGTTAGAATATTAATAGGTAAATCCTCTTTAGGGACAGGCACCGCACTGGACCCTTGAGGCCTAACACAAACTTTGTCTGGGGTAGAGGTACGATGAGAGGCACTAGAAGCTGGTGAATGTAGGGAGGACTTTCGCTTATGGGAATCCTTTTTGCAGGATTTATGGCTACGGTGTGACCGAGAACTACTCTTAGATTTGGAGGAATCCTCGCCGTGACCACTGGTGGAACTTTCCGTCCTACTCTTCTTACTCGCTGGTGAAGAGGCAAGACTAGAAGACTGGCGTCTGAGAGGTGACCGAGACCGAGATCTCTCCCGAGACGATGAGGCGGACGCCGGGGGTGTAGGCTCTCTTGGACGTTTCGGTGTAGTAGCCGAAGATACAAAACCCTGACCAGTCTCCGCCGGCTTATAACTTGTGACTCTAGAGGAACGTTTAGGGGGAGGGTGTTCAAATAGCAATCGATCCCAAAGAGGGACGTTGTCACATTGAAGTGATTTATGCGCAACAATCGTAGTGTAGGCTGCCATCTGCTGCCTTACTTCTCTTAAAGCTACTGCCGCGGTCTTATCATTATCGCAAAGGACCTTTATAGCTAATTGGGAGCAAAAAGAACAATTACGCATTACCCAGAGACCCCTTGAACGGTCTAGACATTTAACACACCTTATGCAACGGGTATGCGCAAAAATAGGGATACCGGCACAAGCAGGGGTAGTGCATAAAGCAAAGACTGGGGCTGAGGTAGCCATGACAGAGACTGGTGGGGAAACTAACGCCGGGTCTGTATTGGTCCGCCGGAGCCCAGCTCTGGAAAAAAAAAATTTCCAGGAATTAATGCTCATAAGGTTAACCCAACATGTTCGCACACAAGTGTTAATAACCCACCGGATAACGAGATGTAATGACACAACGATCACAGCTCGCTACGCGGCGGGGTTCAGAATATCTAAACAAATCTTTTGAAGAAAGTGAAGAATACCCTCTGACATAATATAACTGTCCAGCATGGCGATTATAGTCTTTCTGGTGGTGACTGTCTTAAGATTCAATTTTTGGAACAAAAACAATCCCCCATAAAGACGCCGGCCCTTGAAATATTTTAGTAGAATAACACAGGGCAGGCTGACACGAGATCTGATTTCTAACGAATTGTCACAAAAGATCGCCGTAAGGTTGAAGGCGGCGATACCTAATTGTATCACTAAATTAAGTGGTTAACTCGAAATTGAATTGTAAATTCCTTATTTCCTCCACCTAGGAGCACCCCCGGGTGTGAAAAACGATGTTAACCCTAATTGAACCTTCAATCGCCGTAAGTATAAAGGCGGCGGTACATATAGTATCACTTAAAATGAATTGGTTAATGAACTAATTGACTTAGTTGTTCATCCCACCCTACCAAGGTACACCCGCCGGGTGAGATGTCAAAAAGTTAACCCCATAAGTTCCTGTCCCCACTTCTTTGTAAAAGATCGCCGGGGAGGAAAGCCCTTAACAACAGCTAGGTTTTTCATGTGGTTTTTGTAAAACCAGGTAGAAAAACTACATAACGTATGTTCGCATGAACAACGTTTTATAGATGGGTACAGTCATTCCGCCGGGAATCAAAGGGTGCCTGAAACCAGGTACCAACAGAGACGCAGTCCTGGAGAGCCACAGACACCTCATCGCCGGGAATACCAGCCTGTGTTAAAACCACGTGTGGCCCAACACGGCTCTCGGCCGGGATTTTTCATGGTGAAACCGAGAAAAAACCCGCCGGAAGGAAACCCACCCCGAACAGACACCATCTGAACGTACAACGGACACGAAGGAAGCCACGCACGACTAACCTAAGTCCACACAATAATCCGTGGAATTAGCCAATACACAACTAAACCAGGAACAAACATAGTCCGAGGAATTAGCCAATACACAACTAAAACCCGGATACACATGACACAGTAGGGCATATTTATAAATAATAAACAATAACACTTGTACAAGTGGCAAAGCTACGCGCGGCTGGCTAGGCCTAAGTAGACGGCATAATAAATGTTGAAATATACACAAAACACTGGAAATATCACAACAGGAACCACCGCCAACACACCACTGTAGCAAATACTTCCGGCAAAGGGAAGACTGACTCGGGACCCAGAAAAAACTTCACTAAGTGAAGAAAATTACAAAGGGAACGTCAGTAAGCAAAGCTTACCTCATCAGAATGATAAAAGGCAGCAATAACTAACGCGTAATGAAAGCCACCTGCAACACAAGCTAACTAACTGTGAAAAAGTTCACATGTCCACAACAGGACCACGAGGGAACATCCGAAATAGATGCCCCAAACACACGACTCAAAATACACTGCACTGCGGGCAACCAGCCCAGGACACTCCTGCTACACATATCCTAACCTTACTCGATACATCCCGGAGTAAACAAATGAGAAAAAACTCACTAGGGACGCAACAAATGCGGAATCAGCGGAGCGTGGGGAGACACGTCCGGGCAGGCTGAGCGCAGAGCAGAGAAGTAGGAATGACGCCTGAATCAGCGTCTAAATAAAGACCAGCATGGCGTTTATAACCGATGAAGTCTTTCCGGTGGTGTTTGTTTCAAGATTCAATTTTGGAAAAAAAAAAAAACTAAAAAAGACGCCGGCCCCCGAATTATCTCGTAGATCAAAAACTGGGAAGCCTGACAAATATACGAGATCTAACTTCTCCCGAAGTTTCTTTTTAGATTGCCGTATGTTGAAGGCAGCGATACAAAACGTATCCCTCAATTGTCTGGTTAACTAACTGAATTGTAAATTCGTTATTCCCACCCTTCCAGGGAGCACCCGCCGGGTATGAATATTAATTTAAAAAACGTTAACCCCAATTGCGCCGTAAGCTGAAGGCGGCGATACAAAACGTATCCCTCAATTGTCTGGTTAACTAACTGAATTGTAAATTCGTGATTCCCACCCTTCCAGGAAGCACCCGCCGGGTGTGAATAATAGTTTAAAAAACGTTAACCCCAATTGTGCCTTAAATTGCCGTATGTTGAAGGAGGCGATACACAATGCATCCCTCAATTGTCTGGTCAACTAAACCGAATTCTGTAAATTCGGTCATCCCACCCTACCAGGATGCACCCGCCGGGTGATTTAAAGTTTAAAAGTTAACCCCAATTGTTCCTAACCCCACATCTTTGTAAAAGATCGCCGGGGAGGAAATACAACAACAGCATAGTTTTATATTGGCTTTGCAAAACCGAAAAAACTACAAACAACACGTGTCCGTATGAACACTGTTAGATGGGTACAGCCAACCCGCCGGGAATCAGAAGGAGCCTGAAACAGGCACCCCAGAGACGCAGTCCTGGGGAGCCACAGACACCCACTCGCCGGGGAAACAAGCCTGTTTTAAACCACTCGTGGCCAAAACTCTTTAACCAGCCGGGGTTTTTCATGGTGTAACCGAGAAAACTCCGCCGGAAATAACCCACCCCGTCCAGATACCATCTGAACGCAACACAGGACCGAGGCGTAGCCAAAACACAACTAACGCCGGGCCCAACATAGTCCGTGGAATTAGCCAATACACAACTAACCCAGGACACATAAATAGTCCGTGGAATTAGCCAAAACACAACTAAACCAGGACACACATCACACAGTAGTACATATTTAGAAAATAAATCAATAACACTTGTATATGTGGTAAAGCTACGAGAGGCTGGCTAGGCCTAGGCAGACGGATAATATTAACATTGCGGAATATAAACAAAAAGCACTGAATTATATCACAACAGGAACCACCGCCAACACACCACTGTAGCAAATACTTCCGGCAAAGGGAAGAACCGACTCGGGACCCAGAAAATACTTCACTAAGTGAAGAAAAATACGCTGGGAACGTCAGCAAAAATTCGCTACCTCATCAGAAAGATAAAAGGAAGCAATAACGCGTAATGAAATCCGCCTGCAACCCAAAGCTAGCTAACTGTGACAAAGTTCACCTGTCCACAACCGGACCACGAGGGTACATCCGAAATAGATGCCCCAAACACACGACCCAAAATACACTGCACTGCGGGCAACCAGCCCAGGACACTCCTGCTACGCATATCCTAACCTTACTCGATACATCCCGGAGTAAACAAATGAGAAAACACTCACTAGGGGCGCAGCAAATGCGGAACCAGCGGAGCGTGGAGAGACACGTCCGGGCCGGCTGACCGCAGAGCAGAGAAGGAAGAATGACGCCTGAATCAGCGTCTGGTCAAAGATCCACACAAGTACATCCACGATATGATGGAAGCTTATTGGATAGTTATTCTTATTTTCTTTTTGTTTTTTATTTTTTACGAAGTTTTTTCGTAGTGAGAACCCACTTCATAATGACTGAAGCCATGAGTGAGGTCGCGTGCGCTCATGATGAAGGCTCCTCAGATTTTAAATGCTCTGCGCGGTAGATTCAAACTACGGCGGATTAGTGTTTGAAGAGGATGCCTTATGTAATAGGCATGTTCGTCAATGATGGAGGGGCCACTAATAAATATAGATTTATGGGGGCGGTTGGTCTTCAGAAAGTTAGTCTGCAAGACAAGGTATTTTAAGGGGTGAACATATTACTTCTCGGATGGAAGAACATAAATAGATTTATGGGGGCGGTTGGTCTTCAGAAACTTAGTCTGGCAAGACAAGGTATTTTAAGGGGTGAACATATTACTTCTCGGATGGAAGAACATACATAGATTTATGGCTGTCTGAACTGGTTGGCATTGGCTCAACCTAGGGACAGGGTATGGGTGTTTTAACCTGGGAGGAACATACATAGATTTATTGGGCGATTGGTCTTCAGAAACTTAGTCTGGCAAGACAAGGTATTTTAGGGTATGTTGATATTAATATCCTAACTTAGGGACAGGGCATGGGTGTATTAACTGTAAGGTGTATTTATGTTCGTCATCATGTAGGTAGAGGTGTAGGACACGAGGGGTAGTGTATGTGAGGTGTGGGAAAGGTCAGTGTTTAGAAGGGGTAGGCAGGTGTGGTTTGAAGCTGCTTAGCCCTGCGGGCTTGGGCCTGTCCGAACTGGTTGGCTCGGTCAGCTGGTCCTTTCGTTCTGTGGATCTTTCTTTCGGGTGTTTCTGTGTGGTGTTCGCTCGTGGCTTCTGTGGTGGGCTTCTCGTTCTGGGGCATTTTACTTCCCTCTCCTTCATTGTAGGCTCGTCCCCGAGCCTCAAGGGTGAAGTAAAAAGAAGCATAGTCATGGTGGGTCATTTTGAGGGTATTTAGAAGGTCCCACCAAGCAAGAGAGCGAGGGTCAGGTTTCTTTTGCAGGTCACTGTATACCTGTAGGAATGTGTCCTCTGTGTTGTGGAGGGCGGTTACCCGGGCTTGATGTGGGCGTTGTAGACGGGCTAAACGTCCTGTGTTTTTTTTTACTTTAACCTTTCGTATGAATGGTTTGTAGTTTTCCCCCGTGGGGGTTGGAGTGAGGTGTGTGGGACTGACAGGAGGTCTGTTTAGTGTGGTGAATGGGTTACTAACCGAAGGGGAGGGATTACCGCGTGCAAACGGAGCTGGGGATGAAGGGGGGATATGAGTCTGGGGTTTTGGGGGTTTTCTTGGGCGGTGTTGTAGGCTGGGGAAATATAGTGAGGCAATGCGCAAGATCGGTTTAGGTAAGGTGCGTGAAGGAGGTGTGTGAGAAGGAGGGGGTGTGTGTGTTGTGTGGCTTGGGTCTTTAGTGTCAGAACGGGGTGTTGTTTTTTAATAACTGTCTTTAAATCTGATGGGTCTGTTGATTATTCTACCTTTGGAGGTCCTGGTGGGAAGGTAGATGTTTGTCGTGGGACTTGAGTCGCTCGACGATGTTTTATATTGAGGGGAAGAACGTTTTACAGGTGAAGGGCATTTATTGGGGTGGAGGTCGGGGGTTATTTAAGAGGTAGATGCGTGTGGAGGTTTTTGTTGGGTGAGGGTGGTAGGCAGAATGGAAGAGGATTTGGTGGGGGTATGTATGGGGGTTCTCTCAGGGGTGACTTTGTGGGGGGGGATTTTTTAGGGGTTGGTTGGTTGGGGGTTCGATGAGATGAGGAGGTTGGTTGATGTGTGGGTGGGGTTGCGGGGATAGTGGAGGGGAAAGGGGTGGATGTGGGGGGGCTAGACGGGTGGGTAGGGAGTGTAGATTTAAGTTGGAGGGTTGGGGGTAGGGACGTGTGTGGGGTGTGTTCTTTGGTGAGGTCGGTGATTTGCTGGTGGTGGAAGTAGGCGGTTTTATGGGTGTTTGGTGGGGGGGGGGTAGATCTAGCAGGTAATTCGGGGTAATGAGGTGGGGGTGGAGAGGGGATTAGGTTGAAATGGAAGGTATGTGTTTTCGTGGGGGGGTGGGGGTTGTTACTTCTGGAATATAGTTAGAGGGTTTATGGTGTTTACTGGTGATTATTCGTCTTCTTTCCCTTTGTGGAGGAGAATTCGACGAAGAAGAAGAAGAAGAGGAGGAGGAGGATAGTGGTCTGGCAGCCCTACGGAACTTGGTTAGCAGGGTGTGTTTTCTGGAGGTTTAAAAAGATTTTTGTCGTGGGCGTAAGTTGTAGCGTGAGGTTACTGAGGTAGATTGTGTGGTGTGTTTGGGTGTGTACTTGGTTTTGGGTGGTTTTCTTACTGTGGTACCTGGGGAAGGTATCTCAGAGCTAGACGGGAGGGTTTCTGTTGTGGTCGGGGTTGTGGGTGGAGGTTTTCGTACTTGGATAAGTTGGGGAGGTACTTGACTATCAGAAGTGAAAGAAGGTGTCATGGTGGAGGAGGGTGTGATAGTGGGGGCTTGGGGTTTGTGGAGGTTAGTTTGGGGGGTATGTTGAGGAATGATTTGTCTGTTCGGTGTCGGAGGGCTTAGGTCCTTAGGGGTTTGTATGGGAATATTCATAGCCTGAGTGGAAGGGTTAGTAGGGGTGTTTAATTCCAGTTCAGACGTGTGGGGTGGGGTATTGTCTTGTGGTTTGAGTGGTTTAAACGCTCGGACGAATCTAGTTCGGAACGTGCGAGTCACGCCGTGATAATCGATGGTGACTTGATAGGTGTTTGGGACTTGTGTGATGGTGTAGGGCCCGACATAGCGAGGGCCTAATTTGTTGGTGACAGGGAGGTTGGCTACCATTACGGTATCATGGATGGCGAAAGGGTTTTTGTCATCGGGGTTATCAGTTTTGGTGTCTTAACAGGTTTGGGCGGTATGGAGGGTGTTTTGCAGATGTTGCAATGGGTCAATTATGGAGGTGGTGGAGGGGAGGTGAGCGTGATGGTGGAACGGCAGTAACACCGTTCATGAGGGGAAATACCGTCTTCTCAGAGACAGGTGTTCATGCCCCATTGTATCATCTTTAGTTGTGATGGCCAGTCTGAGGTGTTAAGAGCAATAATTTTTGTCCGTAACTGATTGTTGATGGTGCGATGGCTGCGTTCGCATATAGCATTTCCTTGAGGCCAGTACGGGGATGAGTGTTTAATCTTAATACCACATTGTTGGGTGAACTGTTGCCAAACGTGTCCACTAAACTCGGGGCATTGTCGGATAGAAGAGCAAGGGGAAGGCCGAATATAGGGAACACTTCTGTGGCAAGCAGTGTGGCGACTGTGGTGGCTGTGTGGTCTTTAGCTGGGCAGGCTATTAAAAATGTTGAATATACGTCAACAAATGTGACGATATAGCGGTTGCCAGCATAAGAAGGAAACGGGCCCATGATGTCGAGGGATAGGACTTGGAACGGTTTTTTAGCAGACATGGTACCAGCTGGGCCTGGGGTGCGTGATCTATCCTTCCCCAATAAACACGGTTTGCAGGATTCTGTCACTCGTTGTGCAATTTTGGAGGGGTTGGGGGTCCAGTATTGATCTGTGAAGATTTTTAACATCTTCTTTTGTCCAAGGTGTATGCCGTTTCCCTCGTGGATGGCAATCATGTAGTCGTGGGCAATGGTGGGGTCTAAGATTATGTGACCAGAGTCTGTGGCAAGTTGATCTCCCCAGCGAGTCAGTTTCCTGAAGACATTTAACGGTGTCCAGGGTGGTCTGATTCTTGCTTCCCAAGATTGAATTAGGGAGGGGGCTGAGGGGGAATTATGTTGGGGGATGAGGGTGGATAAAAGCTCCGTGTTTTGTAGGGTGGCTAGGTTGGTGGGGGGGTCTTTTGGTACTGGCAAATGTGACAGGGCCTTTGCATTGGTGTGAAGTTTTCCTGGACGATACTGTATTGTAAAGTTGTAGTCCTCTAGTGTCTCCCTCCAACGTACCAAAATGGCTGAGTTGGTTTCGCATTTGCGCAACCATTGTAAAGATTGATGGTCGGTGATTATATCAAGTTTTGCACCCAACACAAATGACCGGAAGTGGCTGAGTGCCCAAATGATCCCTAAGCACTCTCTCTTGGTGGCTGTATAATTCTGTTGTGCTTGGTTGAGGGTGGATCTGGCATACGCTATCACATGTTCCTCTCCGTCTCTGACTTGAGCTAAAACTGCACCAATGGCTTACAGAGATACGTCGGTATAAAGACGGAAAGGTTTATGGTAATCAGGGAAAGCGACAATAGGGGCTTGGATTAGCTTTTGTTTCAAATTGTTAAACGCGAGGTCTCTTTCAGGTGTCCAGGTGAACGGGGTGTCTTTGTGGGTGAGTTGGTGGAGGGGTCTGGCTATGGTGGCAAAGAGCGGGACGAAACGTCTGTAGTATGTGGCTAAACCTAGAAACGAACGTACTCCTTTAACGGTGGTGGGTGGGGGTTGGTTTTGTATGGCTTGAAGTTTCTTTGGGTCTGGTGCAATACCATGTTCAGATATCACGTGGCCGAGGAAATCTACCTTATTTCGGGCAATCTCGCACTTTGAGGGTTTTAATTTCAACCCGGCGGCTCGGATTCTTTGAAGGACTTGTCTCAACCTGAGGAGGTGTTCTTCACAGGTTGGTGAGTACATGATAATATCGTCTAGATAGGCTAGGCAGGTTTCCCAGGTTAGGCCATGTAATACCGCTTTCATCAAATGGGAGAAAGTGGCTAATGATGGTGGGGGATTGACTGGCGAGCAGGTGCTTGGTACGCATAAGGGGGAAAGGTCACTTTGGTGGGGGTCACGCGTGAGGGGGGGATTAACGGCGCGTGTGGGAGGATCAGTGAGGCGCGGTGTGAGGGAGTTAGAAAACGGAATTTGTTGGAGGGACTGTGGAGGGTTGGTGGGGGAAGAGTGAGGTATAGAAGATGGGTTATTGGGGGAGGACTGATGTAAGGATTGGTGGTGGTTAGAAGGACGAATTTGGGGAGTTTTGTCGGTGGCAGTGACGGTTTGTTTGGAGTTTATATGGATTTGGCGGTATTGTTTGTCATGAGAGGGCGAGTTAAGTGTGGGATTTTGAAGTTTTCTAGGGTGTGAATTGTGTGGGTGGAAGGGAGCTATTGACGGAAAACTGTCACAAGGGGGATTGGGGTGGGTGTGGAATAGCTGGACATTTCTGGGGGCATGGTGGGAACATAGTTGTGTCCCTCGGTCGGCACGCGTGAGGGGAGGATTAACGGCGCGTGCGGGCGGGTCAGGGTGGTGAGAGGTGAGCGAGTTAGAAAACGGGATTTGTTGGTGGGACTGCGGAGGGTTGGTGGGGGAAGAGTTAGGTATAGAACATGGGTTATTGGTGGAGAACTGGTGTATTGATTTGGGGTTGTTAACAGGACGAAGTGGGGAATTTTCTTGGTGGCAGTAACGGTCTGGTTAAAGGTTATCTGGGACTGGTGAGTTTGTTTGTCATGAGAGGGCGAGTCAAGTGTGGGGTTGTGAAGTTTTCTAGGGGTGTGAATTGTGGGGGGGGGGGGGGGGGAAGGGAGCTACTGACGGAAAACTGTCACAAGGGAAATTTTGTTGGTTGTGGGATAGCTGAACATTTCTGGGGGCATGGGGGAAACATTGTTGGGTACATAGGTCGGCATTTTCCCTGGAAACATGTGTACATAAACATTTGATAGAATTATGGTTACATATATCAGAGTCTGTCCTGAAAACATGGGAGGATTTATCCTGGACAGAGTTACGAGAATTGAGGGGATTACCGAGAGGGAGTTGCTTGGACTTGTCTTCTTTCGTTTGTTGAGGCATTTTTTTACTGAATTTTACTGAATTTTACTGAATTTTGAGAGAACTCGGGGCAAGGGGAGGGTTTAGGAGTAACCTTAGTGCTAGCTGCAACTTGGTAACCCTGACTCAGGGTTTGTTGAGGGGGAAGGTGTTTTTTCTTTTTGTGAATGGGTTTCTGCGTGATTGGTTTGTCAGAGGATTTGGGTTGGAATTTGTTTTTGAATGAGATCAGCCTTTGGCCGCAGTCAACCTGGGCCTGGAGTTTTTGAAGGAGGTCTAGTCCAAGGAAACCATCGTAATGTTTACAGTGGGAGGAAAATACGGTGAACGTGTGATAACAACGAGCATGGGGGGAAGGAGTAGTTACTGATAGGGGCAAAGTGTCTCCTAGGAGATTTAGTAAGTATCAGCAGCTGAGATTAGTTCTGCTTTGGTGGTTAACAAGGGGCCAAATAGTCGGTGGTGTTGATCATAATAAGAGTTGAACAAACATGACTTGGCAGCTCCCGTGTCGATTAACAAGCAGACAGGAATGTCCTTGATTTTGGCCATGTAATAAATGGGGGCAGTGCGGTCAGTTATGGCGTCCCCCGCCGAGGCCATCTTGGGCGGGGGGTACTTTAAAAATCCTGGGGATCGGTATCTACCTCCTCCAGGGTTTCCTCGGTATCCTCTGAGGTCATGATAGGGGCTATTTCTCCAGTGTGCCTTTCCTCCATTTCTTCCTCTTGTCCCAACTCCTCTTCATTTACAGAAATGCGAGGAGTAAAGGGGCGAGGTTTGGCAGAGTCACGAATTTGATGGAGGGCACACTGAGCATTACAGGCAGGGAAATCATAGGGGTTGATAATTACTAAGGTAGGGTTTTTACTTTGGTAGGTGTTGTAGGTTTTGTTCCGGTTGAAGATTCTGCGTGGCTGGGTAGGTTGGAACCGGGGTCTACTGGGTTGGGGCTTGCCGGAAGGGTAGGTGGGTCTGTTGTGGAAGGATGAGTAGGCATTCTTGGAGTTTTGGTGGTCGGGGTGCTGCGGGTGCGTGGGAAACCTCTTGATCACAGCGATTTGGGTGGGTGCTTCTGTGCGCACTGCCAAAATACGTCGGATCGTGATGAGATCTTTTTGGTATCCGACGAAATCGCTCACACGGAAATGGTCTTTTACTGCTGAGGGCAATATTGATACAAGGTTGACCAGAATCTGCTGTTCTTGTTGGATTCTGGTCAATGTGGGGAAAGAAACTTTTATGTGTTGGGCGATCTTATTCACTGTGGCATCTAGATCGCCTTCGAATTTAGTGTCTTGGATACGGGTGTGGGCCACGAAAACGCCCAACGAAGGCTTAATGGCTTCTATCACTATTGGGCGAAATTCGTCCCATGTGAGAGCAGGGTGCACTTGATAGGCAACCAGGGAAACGGCTTTTCCCAGGTGCGTTAATGTCACGGCTATTTTTTCTGCATCCGTGTTATAAACTAGGTCAAGTACGGGTTTCACTATGTCCATGAACGTTTCGATCTCGTAAGTTTTTCCATCATAATGTGGGATGGGAATGTGAGAACGGTGCGCCATGATGTTATTGTGTTCTGGCTGTTCCAAACTTGCAATGTAATGCAACCTTTTATCCGAATCAAGAACCACCGCTGCCGCCAATGTTATGCCCTGTTTTTCTACAGGATTAACTTGGGTAATGTGGGTTCTAACTGACTGGGTATATAAGGCTGCATGCACAATACAAGGTATGAGGAATAGAGAACACAAAATAAACACACGGTAACAAGACACACGATCACGTTTATTTAAGTAGGTTAATAGGGAGCATAGGAAAGTAGGAATACTCGTACAAGACATATGATAGAAATGAGCCGCTAGCATTAGTGGATCTGGATGGAGCCTAGTCTCCCACTTCCAACGTTCAGGTATACTCTTCTGATCACTGGTTTGGTTCGCAAGTTTATATACTGGAAGATCTCAATATTACTTATGGAATCAATTTCACTAATTAGATTTATTACTGGCAGGTCTGGTGCACAAGTAGTAGTTCACAGACTAGAATTAGACACGCGTATGTTTTAGAGCACGGGAATTCTAGTAACCTCAGGGGGGTACTTATCTAAGTTTTATATTCTTATGGTAGAAATACGTAGAACACAAATCATTGGGCAAACGTTAGATATCACTAGGGTTTTAATATCTGGATAAAGGTAATTACGAGAGTTAATGTCGCCTGTTAATTAATGAACACTGATACGCTTAGTACTTCCCAAATGGAATGGTTATATATGAATTACACTGGGCAAAGATATAGCCACTTCATAGAAAGATTAATAAGTGAATTTCTAATTAGTACTATAACACGTTAGTACTAATAAAGTGAATCTTGGATAGTATTTTGTTGGTCTGATCCTGGTTATCTCGCGTCCGTGATGTTGGGGGCTAACGACTGGTTCCACGGCCGTCCAGGTGGTCCATATGTAGGAAGTTCTCAGGACGGATCTCTTGGCGATCGGTGCTGGCTACACGCTTATATACCCACTAGTGTGTGTGAAGGTTATAAGGTGCACGTAGATTCTTGTACGTGGACAGATGCTTCTATCTCCAATCTGCCACGGAGTCTGCCGGCTCTGGAATCTCACAACTCAGGAACAACACAAGGGCAGAGCTAGAGGTCAACTTCAGGGGGTCAGCCACTGGTTGGTGTCTATCTTTCAACTGATTTTACTGGGGGCTGGAGCTGGGTTTATAGGCTCGGTTTTGGACCCTGTAGGCCATAGGGAACTCGAGTCTTATGGACTTATTTGAGCTCTCAATAGATACGGGGACTAGGTAAGGTGGTGATTACTGTTGTGGCACATGGCTATAGGGAGCCTTCATAATGTGATATAACTGAGCCTTAGTAAGAGGTACTATTTTGGCTATACTGGAAGTATTGAGGGGAGGGAGACTGGATCTACTTTGCGGGGAGGACTGGGACAGCTGTGATAGGGGCGTCTCTCTTATATTGCTCAGTCTTCATTCTATGGTATAGCTGAGGTGCTAATTTGATTATCCGAGTATGCAAGAAAGGTGAATGGGTTATTGTGGGTTAATAGAGGTTAGTAAGGGGGTTAGTCATGCATGGTTAGTACATTGATAGGAAGAATTCCTGTGCTACCTGGCAATGACCCGGAAGTCAAAACAGGGGTCAGGTATACCTCCGCAGGGGTGGGGGTCTCCTTCCTCGGGTGATTAAAAAGGGGTAGCTGGGCGCCCTCTCTCTGGGATGGTCGTCCGGCGGCTGTGGCTAGGGGCTTGCCATATCACAAGTGTTTGTAATAACCCTCTGTTTATGAGACAGATATGGGTGTTCTTAATACCAAAACCGAAGGTGCCTTGGCTAGCTGGTTTTAATCGGTTGGTTGTTAATTGTATGGTTTGCTGGATGTGGTGGAGACTGGGTTGCTAACTCTGCCACATTTATCTGGAAGTATGGCAATAGAAGTTAGTCACTGGCGAGGCGGCTAGCCTCGCACTGACGATCATTGGGTGCAGGGTTGTGAATGGGTTGTAATTGAATAGATGGCATGCAAGGGGTTAGTAAAGTTCTAATGATGTTCCGGCCTATTAAGGGAAGGTAGGCTGGATAGGAGTATATATATAAAAGGTTGGAGAGCGTTAGCAACGGAAAAATCAAGGATTTTCAAGAGGTATGAGGGAGAGGCTAGGTCGGAAAAGAGTCGAGGAGCGCGGGGTGTTAATGAGAGGGAGAGAGTTCAGGGGGCTACATGGAAATTTGACCCTAAGGTCTCTGGGCGTGGGGGTGGCATTAGGCTACATGTATGTTCTTCCATCCGAGAAGTAATGTGTTAAAACCCCAGGTCCTAATTGATAAGAAACTAAGATATCCACGGGTACACCAGTGTATATAGAACCATTGCTCCCGTAAGACCTAGACAGCCATGACTAAAGATGTTAGCCACCATGCTATAACTTAATGCTTACCCCAACCAGAGATTGTATAGATAACTTTTTTTTTTCCCATTGTCTATCATAGTATCACGAAACAATAACAAAGTACCCCTACGAACTGCCGCTTTTCTTTGGTCTATATTTCATAGAAAACGCAGTTCCCAGGGACAACTAGACGTACAAGAAATTGTGTCAAATAATAGTGTCCATAAACCCTCGTATTGACGAGTAATAATACACCATGTTTTTCCCTACTTTATCCACAGTCAAGCACACACCTACAGTTAACCTCCTTCTCCCCCACAGCCCCACAGTCCACATGATTCTATCTTTTCCAGACTCATATTTATTAGTGGCCCCTCCATCATTGACGAACATGCCTATTACATAAGGCATCCTCTTCAAACACTAATCCACCGTAGTTTGAATCTACCGCGCAGAGCATTTAAAATCTGAGGAGCCTTCATCATGAGCGCACGCGACCTCACTCATGGCTTCAGTCATTATGAATTGGGTTCTCACTACGAAAAAACTTCGTAAAAAATAAAAAATAAAAAGAAAATAAGAATAACTATCCAATAAGCTTTCCATCATATCGTGGATGTACTTGTGTGGATCTTTGACCAGACGCTGATTCAGGCGTCATTCTTCCTTCTCTGCTCTGCGGTCAGCCGGCTCGGACATGTCTCTCCACGCTCCGCTGGTTCCGCATTTGCTGCGTCCCTAGTAAGTTTTTTCTCATTTGTTTACTCCGGGATGTATCGAGTAAGGTTAGGATATGCGTAGCAGGAGTGTCCTGGGCTGGTTGCCCGCAGTGCAGTGTATTTTGGGTCGTGTGTTTGGGGCATCTCTTTCGGATGTACCCTCGTGGTCCGGTTGTGGACAGGTGAACTTTGTCACAGTGAGCTAGCTTTGTGATGCAGGCGGCTTTCATTACGCGTTATTGCTTCCTTTTATCTTTCTGATGAGGTAGCGAATTTTTGCTGACGTTCCCAGCGTATTTTTCTTCACTTAGTGAAGTATTTTCTGGGTCCCGAGTCAGTTCTTCCCTTTGCCGGAAGTATTTGCTACAGTGGTGTGTTGGCGGGGGTTCCTGTTGTGATATAATTCAGTGCTTTTTGTTTATATTCCGACATGTTAATATTATCCGTCTGCCTAGGCCTAGCCAGCCTCTCGTAGCTTTACCACATATACAAGTGTTATTGATTTATTTTCTAAATATGTACTACTGTGTGATGTGTGTCCTGGTTTAGTTGTGTATTGGCTTATTCCACGGACTATTTATGTGTCCTGGGTTAGTTGTGTATTGGCTAATTCCACGGACTATGTTGGGCCCGGCGTTAGTTGTGTTTTGGCTACGCCTCGGTCCTGTGTTGCGTTCAGATGGTATCTGGATGGGGTGGGTTATTTCCGGCGGGTTTTTCTCGGTTACACCATGAAAAAACCCGGCTGGTTAAAGAGTTTTGGCCACGCGTGGTTTAAAAACAGGCTTGTTTCCCCGGCGAGTGTGTGTCTGTGGCTCCCCAGGACTGCGTCTCTGGGGTGCCTGTTTCAGGCTCCTTCTGATTCCCGGCGGGTTGGCTGTACCCATCTAATAGTGTTCATACGGACACGTGTTGTTTGTAGTTTTTTCGGTTTTGCAAAGCCAATATAAAACTATGCTGATGTTGTATTTCCTCCCCGGCGATCTTTTACAAAGATGTGGGGTTAGGAACAATTGGGGTTAACTTTTAAACTTTAAATCACCCGGCGGGTGCAACCTGGTAGGGTGGGATGACCGAATTTACAAAATTCAGTTTAGTTGACCAGACAATTGAGGGATGCATTGTGTATCGCCTCCTGCAACATACGGCCAGTTAAGGCACAATTGGGGTTAACGTTTTTTAAACTAATATTCACACCCGGCGGGTGCTCCCTGGAAGGGTGGGAATCACGAATTTACAATTCAGTTAGTTACCCAGACAATTGAGGGATACGTTTTGTATCGCCGCCTTCAGCTTACGGCGCAATTGGGGTTAACGTTTTTTAAACTAATATTCACACCCGGCGGGTGCTCCCTGGAAGGGTCGGAATAACGAATTTAGAATTCAGTTAGTTAACCAGACAATTGAGGGATACGTTTTGTATCCCCGCCTTCAACATACGGCGATCTAAAAAGATACTTCGGGAGAAGTTCGATCTCGTATATTTGTCAGGCTTCCCAGTTTTTGATCTACGAGATAATTCAGGGGCTGGCGTCTTTTTTAGGGGGACATTTTCCAAAATTGAATCTTGAAACAAACACCACTGGAAAGACTTAATCAGTTATAAACGCCATGCTGGTCTTTATATATTATGTCAGAGGGTATTCATAAATCTTTTGAACAAATTAAGATATACTGAAATCTTTTACTTAGGAAATCCCACCGCGTAGCGAGCTGTAGTCGTTGAGTATTACGTCTCGTTACCCGGCGGGTTATGTAACACTTGTGTGCGAACATGTTTGGGTTAACCTTATGAGCATTAATTTCTGGAAATTTTCTTTTTTTCCAGAGCTGGGTCCCGGCGGGTCTATGCAGAACCTGAAGTAAGTATCCCACCAGTCTCTGTCATGGCTACCTTTGCCCCGGTTTTTGCTTTATGCATTACGCCCTCCTGTTCAGGTATCCCTATTTTTGCGCACACCCTTTGTATAAAATGTGTTAAAATGTCTCGTTTGGTGTGGGTTACCTTTCCGGCGTTTTTTCTCGTTGCACCGAGAACACCGTTTTTGTTTACAGAGTTTTATTCAGGATGGCTCAAAATAGGTAAGTTACCCCGACGAGTTTGGTCGCTTGAGGGCTCATAAGAAACTGCGTTTTCTGTGGTCGAGCCTGGGATCAGGCTTCCTGTGTTATTCATTGTTTTATGCATTATGCCCTCCTGTAATGTATAGTTTAGTGTGGGTTACCTTTCCGGCGTTTTTCTCGTTGCTCCGAGGACACCGTTTTTGTTTACCAAGTTTTAGTCAGGATGGCTAAAATAGGTAAGTTACCCCGACGAGTTTGGTCGCTTGAGGGCTCATCAGAAACTGCGTTTTCTAGGGTCGAGCCTGGGATCAGGCTTCCTGGTTTATTCCCGTCGAGGGGGGCTCCACACAGTTTTCTAGGTGATCAGGCTGACACCTGTTGGACTTGGTTTTCTCTGCTTTTCAAAGCCATTGAAACAATGCTGTCTGTTTGTTTGGTCTTTACCTCCCGGCGACCTTTTTACAAAGAGGTCTGGGGCAGGTATAATTGGTTTGACATTGCATATTAAACCCGGCGGTTGTACCTTCGGGTGGTTATATTAACGGATTTGCGATTCGAGATAATTTGCCAAACAATTGATTGATACAATAGGGTATCACGGCCTTCAAGACGGCGATCTATGAGGGCTTCTGGGAGAAGCCGGATTAGAGATTAAGATAGGCTTAGACTTTTTATGGGATAAAAAGATGCCTGAATCTTACTAGTGTCTCCAGTGTAAAGGGATACTTGAAAGACTTCATCTTTAATAAAGATATGAGGATTAAGAAGTTATTCTTAATTCTTTTGGACAGGTGAAAGATATGCTGAAATCTTTAAAAAGCCATTGAAACAATGCCATTTGTTTGTTTAGTCTTTCCCTCCCGGCGACCTTTTTACGAAGAGGTCTGGGGCAAGTACAATTGGTTTGACATTGCATATAAAACCCGGCAGTTGTACCTTTGGGTGGTTATATTGACTGATTTGCAATTCGCGATCTTTGTATTTCCTCCCCGGCGATCTTTTACAAAGAAGTGGGGTTAGGACCATTTGGGGTTAACTTTTAAACTTTAAATCACCCGGCGGGTGCAACCTGGAAGGGTGGGATGCCCGAATTTGCAAAATTCAGTTTAGTTGACCAGACAATTGAGGGATGCATTGTGTATCGCCTCCTTCAACATACGGCGCTTTAGGGCACAATTGGGGTTAACGTTTTTTAAAAACTAATATTCGCACCCGGCGGGTGCTCCTTGGAGGAATGGGAATAACGAATTTACGATTCAGTTAGTTAACCAGACAATTGAGGGATACGTTTTGTATCGCCGCCTTCAACATACGGCGATCTAAAAAGATACTTCGGGAGAAGTTAGATCTCGTATATTTGTCAGGCTTCCCAGTTTTTGATCTACGAGATAATTCGGGGGCCGGCGTCTTTTTTTAGTTTTGTTTTTGTTTTCCAAAATTGAATCTTGAAACAAACACCACAGGAAAGACTTCATCAGTTATAAACGCCATGCTGGTCTTTATATATTATGTCAGAGGGTATTCATAAATCTTTTGGACAAATTAAGATATTCTGAAATCTTTTACTTGGGAAACCCCACCGCGTAGCGAGCTGTCGTCGTTGAGTATTACGTCTCGTTACCCGGCTGGTTATTTAACACTTGTGTGCGAACATGTTTGGGTTAACCTTATGAGCCTTAATTCCTGGAAATTTTATTTTTTTCCAGAGCTGGGTCCCGGTGGGTCTATGCAGAACCTGGAGTAATTTTGGTGTAGGTTACCTTTCCGGCGTTTTTTCTCGTTGCTCCGAGAACGCCGTTTTTGTTTACCGAGTTTTAGTCAGGATGGCTCAAAATAGGTAAGTTACCCCGACGAGTTTGGTCGCTTGAGGGCTCATAAGAAACTGCGTTTTCTGTGGTCGAGCCTGGGAGCAGGCTTCCTGTGTTATTCATTGCTTTATGCATTACGCCCTCCTGTAATGTATAGTTTAGTGTGGGTTACCTTTCCGGCGTTTTTCTCGTTGCTCCGAGAACACCGTTTTTGTTTACCGAGTTTTAGTCAGGATGGCTAAAATAGGTAAGTTACCCCGACGAGTTTGGTCGCTTGAGGGCTCATCAGAAACTGCGTTTTCTATGGTCGAGCCTGGGATCAGGCTTCCTGAGTTATTCCCGTCGAGGGGGGCTCCACTCAGTTTTCTAGGTGATCAGGCTGACACCTGTTGGCCTTGGTTTTCTCTGCTTTTCAAAGCCATTGAAACAATGCTGTCTGTTTGTTTGGTCTTTACCTCCCGGCGACCTTTTTACAAAGAGGTCTGGGGCAGGTATAATTGGTTTGACATTAATAATAATAATAATAATAATAATAATAATAATAATAATAATAATAATAATATTTATTCAGTTAGCAATTTACAGAGTTGGTACCACATAATATGTTATAAATATGACATGTACCCGCCTTGCATAATTCCAACTAAGGATAGCCCAATAAGGCCGTTAGGCGTATTTCCATTGGGGTCCTTGTATATAAAACCCGGCGGTTGTACCTTCGGGTGGTTATATTAACGGATTTGCGATTCGAGATAATTTGCCAAACAATTTATTGATACAATAGGGTATCACGGCCTTCAAGACGGCGATCTATGAGGGCTTCTGGGAGAAGCCGGATTAGAGATTAAGATAGGCTTAGACTTTTTATGGGATAAAGAGATGCCTGAATCTTACTAGTGTTTCAAGTGTAAAGGGTTACTTGAAAGACTTCATCTTTACAAAAGATATGCTTCATCTTTATGAGGATTAAGATGTTATGCTTAATTCTTTTGGACAGATAAAAGATATGCTGAAATCTTTAATAAGCCATTGAAACAATGACGTTTGTTTGTTTAGTCTTTCCCTCCCGGCGACCTTTTTACAAAGAGGTCTGGGCCAGGTACACTTGGTTTGACATTGCATATAAAATCCGGCGGTTGTACCTTTGGGTGGTTATATTAACTGATTTGCAATTCGCGATAATTTGCCAAACAATTGATTGATACAATAGGGTATCACGGCCTTCAAGACGGCGATCTATGAGGGCTTCTGGGTGACGCCAGATTAGAGATTAAGATAGGTTTAGACTTTTTATGGGATAAAAAGATGCCGGAATCTTACTAGTGTTTCAAGTGTAAAGGGATACTTGAAAGACTTCATCTTTAATAAAGATATGCTTCATCTTTATGAGGATTCAGAAGATATGCTTAAATCTTCTGGACAGGTAAAAATATGCTGAAATCTTTAATATGATACTAAAGGACAACGCAAAGTAGTGGTGGAGTGCTACGGTTCGTTGACCGGCGGTTGAGGCACATATTTTGTACCGTTTTTTTGGGTGTAACCCTATGATCATTAATCCCCGGAAAATTCTCTTTCCAGGGCGGATTACCGGTGTTGCACCAGGTGACCAGGTAGTTCCCGGGGGCGGGGTAGTTTTCCCCCAGTCTCTGTCGTGTCGGCACTTGAACCTCTCATTGCTGTATGTTCAACGCCGTTAAGCTCAGGTAGCCTTATCTTATTTTTATTTGTTAATGAAATAATTTAATAGCTGAATCATAATAAACATATATATTTTCTATGATTATATCATGATAATATTGTGTTTATTTATAGTAATTTATTTTAATACAATTAAATATAAATTAAATTAATTAGTATACTTTATGATTTTGCTCACCAGCTCTGCTTTCAATGTGTTAATGAGCTATGGGAGCTTTTAATTATCATAAACCTTTACGGGACTCAGAAGAGGGCTCCCGTTCAGGGAGTATACCGAGCTCGCAAGCGAGGGACAGCCACAGCCAAGGTGTATGGCGATACTCACAGTCGTACCTCACCCGCCGGACGATAACGCCGGCGGGCGGACCTGACGCTCTGATGACGGACGAGAACAGGTTGAGTTCCATTTATCTCTTTTCCGCCGCCAGACGCGTCTCTAATGTGCCACGTAGTCAACAAACTACAGGATTAGCGAGGCGTAGTCTCGCTAATCGCGCCTCTGTGGCCGCCGCAGTGTGGTACCAGCATTTGAACACGTGGTGCCCGCACCCAGTGTCCCTCCTGGTTTGGGTTGTTCCACTTTGAACACAATTGGCAACCTAGAAACCTCGCGGACTTGTTCATTTTGGACATTCAGGAGGCCAAGTGGCTAGCACATTATGGTAGCGACGTGACCAAGATATTCACGAATCAATATACCCAGTCTACAAAGCGACAGTCGCATTGGAAAGCTTTTACGTATCGGATTCTTCGAACAAAACAAACTGTGCCCTCGGTGGCGTTGGTTGTTTATTATTTAATTTATCTGTTCATGCAGAAACATTTATCTGAAAGTGATTTATGTGGGCAGGTTTTAAACTCCGCCCACCTCCCCGTCAGCTCAGGCCTACATGGTCTCTGGACAAAGCATCGTTGTTATTCTCGTTCCCGTATGAACCAAAGACTGCAGATTTTACAAATGGGCTGTATTCCTTATGGCTTTGGCTACCGGGAACAGAGTATCTGAGATGGCGGCGATGAGCAACGCACCTAATTGCCTCAGGTTTGATAGGCTTCATGAGTGTATTCACATTGCACCTTCCCCAGGATTCATAGCCGAGATTGAGCACAGTGAACACGTGTTTTCAGAGTTCACGGTGCCGGCGTTAAACAGGGGAAAGGTGCACCATCTTTTTTGCCCAGTGCAAGCTCTAACCAAATATTTAAGAGTGGCACCTGTGACGTTAACCACTCCGTTAGAACCGCATGGCTTGTCCTACAGTGACTCGCTAGGATCGCCAGGGCAGTGGATGGGGCTACAGTTTGTGTATTAGAGTGTGCTTTATTTCATATGAAAGCTTGTGTCATGGGCAGTCCAGAAAGGCTCTTTGTTTTCACCCATGTCAAGGCTTTATATATTTAATTGTAAAGTATATGTTTTATCATTAACTAGTAATGATGGGATCTGGGAGAGAGAGAGAGTAGAACAGAGTGAGAGGGAGCGCGCAGTGTTTTTGTCCCGCTCGATGACGTCACGGCTGGCTGCCTCGCGGGGGTTGGTGGAGAGAGGTCCTTACCATGCTGCAAGCTCTTGCTAGTGGCTAGAGGACTTGTAACCGCTTTTTTCCCACGCGGCTCGAGCTGGTGCGAGTATATATACAGTTCCTCGCCACTTTCTCCCTCAGATCTGGTTTCTAGAACGCACCCATCTTTTTCCCTTGCTACCTGTCCCCTGTTCTGTACCTGAGAATCTTTTCCTCTGCCTATCTCTCTCATTTTCCATATCTTTCACCACCTTTTATTAACATTATATCCCCTCTGGTTAACTCTGAAAAATCAGCTTCATGCTGGCCAGTTGTATTGTGCGTTAAGGTCTGATATAACCTATGTATGTTAGTTGTTAAGATAAGTGGATCACGAAGCATTGGTTGACATTCATATTGTTTAGTACTGCTTCCTTTAATTATTAGTGTTCTGCTGGATTAGACAATGCTAGACTAGGAGTCTGATATTATAAGGTATTGTTTCCTATGAGTGCTGGCTTTAGTTAAAAGCTGCACGACATACCTGAGAACTGGAGTTGATTGAGTAAATTCTAGTCTGTGTGCCATTGAGAATAGAGCATGCACGAATGAGGGCTTTTTGCCTATACCATTCTGCACTGTTCTAGTCTCGATTGTTTGTCTTTGAGGTACGCCAGGAGAACGCTTAATACTTCGGTATTAAGGTTTCTCAAGAGAGCTACCCTTCCCTATAACGAAATATTTGACGCACAGACTTGAGATTTGCACTAGGCTATGCGGCATGCCATGCGCACCAGTATCTCGTATCATTGACTCTAGCTAGACTTTATCAATCATAGTAGACATTAAGTATATTAAACCAAGTACTCTTTTTATGCATACCCATTTATTATTACACAAGCATTTCGCAGCCTAGTTTGATGTATTGAGACACAAACGACTTAGGCTCTTTTTGTTGATAGGAATACTGCATTGTCGTGGCGATTATTATTATTGTTGTAGTGTTTAGGATATTCTTGGCTCCGACGGCATTATATATTCTGCCTTTTTGTGTGCATAGCCTGCACGAGCATTGTTCCGCTGCCTGCCTTTTTGGGTTCCATTTCCGATACGAGCATCTTTATAGCATCTAACATTTAAAGAAGATTCCTTGTTAGTGTTGAAGGACTTTAGTGCACTTTCTTTCATGCAGGAGTGCCTCTGACATTTATTGATTAAAGTAACGTAAGCTGTAACTTCTCTTACCACCTTACTTTGCATACCATAACCAAGCACCTTCGGTTATAGGTAGTAATAGGCTGTTTTCACATAACATTAAGCCTAGAGTACACGCACATTTATTGAGAGTTTGATAGCCTATTATTGCATATAGAACTCTGTAGAGTATTTGTGTTCTTTGTTCACTGGGAATATACATCAGAGGTTGGAGCTAGCGCTTTCCGTTGTAACATTTATGCCATTACTAGTCCAATGAATAAGAGCCCTGATATATTTGAACCCCAGTCGTAACAAATGGCGACCTTACCTAGGATTTGGTGAACCTACATTTATTAAGCAGGGAACATTTGTTGTTTTGGAGAATATTTTGCGGGGATCAGCAAGAATAAGTTTTTTTTGCAACATAGTATAGCCCTTGAATATTTCCGAGAATTTTTGTGTGTATATTGAGGTATAAGAGTTTGGGGTGCTTCTTTTCTGAATATTGTGGTGAGAAATTTTTGTGAGCATCAATGTCTTATACCGGATCAGAGGAGAATGGAGACACAGTACGTAATGTCGAAACTGAGGAACAGTAGCATGATGAAAGGGTTAATCGGGTGAACTGTGAGGAGGATGCTAGGATATTTTTGCAATGGCCTGTTACTGCCGAGCGGTTGGAGGGTATGGATCGGTACGGTCTTCAAAGCTTGGCCACAGCTATCGGTCATGCGGTTACTAGCAGCATGACCAAGGATAACTTGATAACGTGTGTACTGGGCAGGGTGACTGGTGAGCGAGATGGGTTGAGTGCTCAGAGCCCTTCGGCCATGCTTCCCCTACACTCGACTCCCAGCCATCCCAGTAGTTTGCCGACCCCGGGTACGCTTCCGCAGTTGGGTGGTGACTGGCAGGGTGGGTTGCCCCTGGGGGGACCACCGGTAATTTCAAACATTGTAGCACCTTCACCTCCTCATGGGTTATCTCCAGAATTATTGCTTCAGCTCGAATTAGCTAAGATCGAAGAGAGAAAGGCTATCAGGGCAGGTGAGCTCCAGCAGCAAATAGAATTAGCCAAGATAGAAGAGAGAGCCAAGATAGAAGAGAGAAAAACTATCAGTCAGCAGCACATAGAGCTAGCAAAAATCCAAGCTGACTTAGAGTCGACTAGGTACTGTGCCGACATGGACGTAGAGAAGTCGCGAGTAGAGGCAACGGGACAGCGACTTGGGGCTGGTAACTGTGTTCATGAGCAGTCTCTCTCGCACTTATTGAAACTGGTTCCGGTGTTTGATGAGAGTGGTGTACCAGAATTTTTCGCACGCTTTGAGAAGAAGTGCCAGGAACACCAGTGGCCAGAGAATAAATGGGCAGCACTTGTATCCTCTAGATTAATAGGCAAGGGTCTTAAAGCCTACGATTCGTTACCTTTGGAGTTATGTATTGTGTACGAGGATCTCAAGGAGGCTGTCCTGAGGGCTTACGAACTGCAACCAGAAACGTAACGTTTGAAGTTCCGGGGTGTAACTAAGGGAAGAGATAGCACCTTTTTGGAACACGCCCGGGACTTGTCCGATGCTATGGGGAACTGGCTCCGATCTGAGAAGGTAACAACGTTTGATGGAGTTAAGCAGTTAATGATGTTGGAGCAGTTCTTTAAGAGCACGGGCGGTGATCTAACTTTGAACTTAAAGGAGAAAAACCCAAGAACTCTAGTAGAAGCAGCAGAAATGGCAGATCTACGGCTGTCGTTGATTCGGGGTTGCGGGTCCTCACAGAAGTACGATGCAAGTGCTAGGGACCGTTATCCTCCCCCTCCCCGTAGCAATGACACATTTAAACCAAAGAGCAATGAAACTAAAACTGATGCCAAACCTACCACCACACCGTATGTGAAAAGTCAGGGGCCTTTTACATCACAGTATAAGCCGAAACCGAAATTTATGTGTTTTAGGTGCCACCAGGAGGGTCATAAGGCAAATGAGTGCCCTAGTCGACCTCCTCCGGCAGCCGTGTCTTTTGCTCACGGCATTGGAGTGTTCAAGAGGACATCGGAGTTTGTTAGAGGCATTTCTTCCGAGGTAAATACACTGCCAGTGCAGAAGGATCCGGAAGGCTTATTCCCTGTCCGTGATGCCTTTAGTGACCACAGGGGACTCGGTTGTGTGGAGTGGGGGGGTAGAAGACATGAGGTGAGAATTTTGCGTGACACTGGGGCATCGCAAACACTGTTGAGAAATTTCACTGGTAAACCTGTCAATATGGCGCGGGTGGTTGTGGTTCAGGGAGTTAATGCGACAAGGTCATACCCGCTTGTAAGAATGAAGGTGGAAGTTGATGGTGTGACTCGTGACCTGGATGTAGGAATTGTGGAGAAGTTACCTGTTGGGGGCGTCGACCTCCTTCTTGGCAACGACTTTGCGGGGCCTACTTCTGAGGCTCCACCCTTAGTCGTTGTCGAGAAGCCTGCCGACGTGAGTAGGGAGGAGCAGGAATGGGTTGGGAAGTGTCCGGGGCAGCCTATGGAGTGTGTTGTCACCGGAGATTCTGCATCCAGGGAGTCACATTCTGGTCAACAATCTTTAGATCAGCGGAGGAAGGGTACCGAGAAGGGGTTGAAAGTTGATGCGGTTGAGAGTTTAGTGTCAACGGACCTTCTCGGGGACTCATTATTAGGACCACATTTCGAGTCTGGAGAGGACCAGTAACTGTTCCTGAAGGGGCAGAGGATGGGCTTAAAAAGACGAAAGAGTTGAAGGAGGACAGTGATGCATAGTCGGGAGATGTAGCAACAAGGTACCCTGACGCGTACCCTATGAGAAATGGGTCGGCGAAACGGTGGTCCGAAGCTTGCTAGTGTATTTTTCCCGGTATGGTTACCCGCAGGGGATTCAGTCAGTCCGGGGACCCAACTTCACTTCTAACCTCTTTGTACAAGCAATGCCGCAGCATGGGATTGTTGGGGTTGTGTCATCTGCATATCATCCGGAGAGCCAGGGTGTGTTAGAGCGATGGCACTCAGCCTTGAAATCTGTGCTTCGTTGTTGTTGCTTTGAGAGTGGGAGGGATTGGGATCTTGGCCTGCCATGTGTTTTGTTTGCTGTGTGGGAGGTACCTGGGGAGAGTTTGGGATTCAGCCCTAATGAGCTCGTCTTTGGACACCGTGTCAGAGGGCCTCTCCATATGGTTGAAGAAGTGTGGGAGGGCGCAGAGGAACCTTGTTCTATGCTCAAGTGTGTCCTCAACAGTCGAGAACGGATGTTGCGCAGTCTGGAGTTGGCTGGCCGTAATTTGACTAGCTCTCAGGCCCTCAGGAAGGACAGGTACGACCTCAAGGTTGAACTCAGGGAGTTTCACGTGGGTCAGGAGGTGTTGATTCTACTGCCCCTTGTAGGTCACCCCTTATCCGCGAAGTACGCTGGTCCTTATAGGGTGGTGGAGGAGCTATCGGACCTGGTTTACTTGGTAGCCACTCCAGACAGACGGAAGCGCAATCAGTTATGTCATGATAATCCCGTGAAGGAGTATGGGAGGCACCCCCCTGAGCCTCTCACTGTGCCTGTGATGACGTTTAGCAGTCAAGGTGGAGAAGGAGAACGGGACAGTCAAGCTCAGGTGGAGGATAACTGGAAGGATAAGAAGTTCAAATGGGTGCCTGAGTGTGAGAAGATGTTTAGAGAAGTAAAATACCTGTTGTGCACTCACCCGATCCTCAGGGCCCCTGACTTTAGCCTACCTTTCCAACTAGCAACGGAGGCTAGTGGTGTGGGGGCTGGTGCCGTCCTTGTGGAAAAGGACGATGATGGGCTGGAGCATCCTGTTAGTTTCTGCTCGGAGAAGTACAATTCGGCCCAGGGGAGCTGCTCTGTTGTCAAGGAGGAGCTGCTGGCGGTTGTACTTGCTCTGAGGCATTTCGAGGTCTGTGTTCCAGCCTATGGTCCGGTCGTTGTAGTTTACCCAGATCATCACCCTCTCAAGTTCTTGGACCAGTTTCACAATCGGAATATGAGGCTGACCAGGTGGTCACTAAGGTTATTGGTATATAACATGGACATACGCCATATTGCCGGTTGTGACAACGTGGTTGCAGATGGTCGTTCAAGGGTATATGATCCTGGGTAGATTGACACACGGGTAGCCTCCTGCTTTAGTTTGAATAGTATTTTGCGCTTGGTGCTTGTTGGCTCGCGGTTGTAGCCCAGCGTATTGGGTCGTAAAGCAGGAGTTGAGCGTTTGGTATAGAAGAAAAAAACTAGGCTTGCCCCTATAGTGCAGCCGAAATAAACAAATTATAAACATAAAAATCAAATAAAAACTCTTTCTTTGATAGTTGATTTTTTTAGTATGTTATAGCAGTAATTCTGAGTTGCACTCCTCTCAGAATGCTGGGCTAGATAAGCTCGCTCTTGAGGAGCATAACTACATATGATTTGACCTATGGTGTTGGGGAGGGTTATAATTTTGAAAAATGTTTTGTTGAAGAACTGTACCAGATATTTTATTGCCGCTGGGTGATGGGAAGTGGAGATATAGCATGGGTTCTAACCATCAGATTTTTGTGAGCCTTGGGGCCTCTGTGAAAAATCTTGGGGGGGGGGGTGACGTTAACCACTCCGTTAGAACCGCATGGCTTGTCCTAAAGTGACTCGCTAGGATCGCCAGGGCAGTGGATGGGGCTACAGTGTGTGTATTAGAGTGTGCTTTATTTCATATGAAAGCTTGTGTCATGGGCAGTCCAGAAAGGCTCTTTGTTTTCACCCATGTCAAGGCTTTATATATTTAATTGTAAAGTATATGTTTTATCATTAACTAGTAATGATGGGATCTGGGAGAGAGAGAGAGAGTAGAACAGAGTGAGAGGGAGCGCGCAGTGTTTTTGTCCCGCTCGATGACATCACGGCTGGCTGCCTCGCGGGGGTTGGTGGAGAGAGGTCCTTACCATGCTGCAAGCTCTTGCTAGTGGCTAGAGGACTTGTAACCGCTCTTTTCCCATGCGGCTCGAGCTGGTGCGAGTATATATACAGTTCCTCGCCACTCTCTCCCTCAGATCTGGTTTCTAGAACGCACCCATCTTTTTCCCTTGCTACCTGTCCCCTGTTCTGTACCTGAGAATCTTTTCCTCTGCCTATCTCTCTCATTTTCCATATCTTTCACCACCTTTTATTAACATTATATCCCCTCTGGTTAACTCTGAAAAATCAGCTTCATGCTGGCCAGTTGTATTGTGCGTTAAGGTCTGATATAACCTATGTATGTTTAGTTGTTAAGATAAGTGGATCACGAAGCATTGGTTGACATTCATATTGTTTAGTACTGCTTCCTTTAATTATTAGTGTTCTGCTGGATTAGATAATGCTAGAATAGGAGTCTGATATTATAAGGTATTGTTTCCTATGAGTGCTGGCTTTAGTTAAAAGCTGCACGACATACCTGAGAACTGGAGTTGATGAGTAAATTCTAGTCTGTGTGCCATTGAGAATAGAGCATGCACGAATGAGGGCTTTTTGCCTATACCATTCTGCACTGTTCTAGTCTCGATTGTTTGTCTTTGAGGTACGCCAGGAGAACGCTTAATACTTCGGTATTAAGGTTTCTCAAGAGAGCTACCCTTCCCTATAACGTAATATTTGACGCACAGACTTGAGATTTGCACTAGGCTATGCGGCATGCCATGCGCACCAGTATCTCGTATCATTGACTCTAGCTAGACTTTATCAATCATAGTAGACATTAAGTATATTAAACCAAGTACTCTTTTTATGCATACCCATTTATTATTACACAAGCATTTCGCAGCCTAGTTTGAGTATTGAGACACAAATGACTTAGGCTCTTTTTGTTGATAGGAATACTGCATTGTCGTGGCGATTATTATTATTGTTGTAGTGTTTAGGATATTCTTGGCTCCGACGGCATTATATATATTCTGCCTTTTTGTGTGCATAGCCTGCACGTGCATTGTTCCGCTGCCTGCCTCTTTGGGTTCAATTTCCGATACGAGCATCTTTATAGCATCTAACACTTAAAGAAGATTCCTTGTTAGTGTTGAAGGACTTTAGTGCACTTTCTTTCATGCAGGAGTGCCTGACATTTATTGATTAAAGTAACGTAAGCTGTAACTTCTCTTACCACCTTACTTTGCATACCATAACCAAGCACCTTCGGTTTATAGGTAGTAATAGGCTGTTTTCACATAACATTAAGCCTAGAGTACACGCACATTTATTGAGTTTGATAGCCTATTATTGCATATAGAACTCTGTAGAGTATTGTGTTCTTTGTTCACTGGGAATATACATCAGAGGTTGGAGCTAGCGCTTTCCGTTGTAACATTTATGCCATTACTAGTCCAATGAATAAGAGCCCTGATATATTTGAACCCCAGTCGTAACACACCTCTAAATCACCAGGGTGCTTTATGGGTCGCAAGTCCGGGTGAACGATTGATGGAGCGTACACTGGCTTCTCTCTTGGTCGAAGACTTTACAGAGAAGCATCCCGGCGTTGTGGGTAAGACCCACGATTTACGCAAGGGGACAGCCTCTTTACGTTTCCTTAATAATCTTTCGGTGGAAGTTATTACGTCCACACAGTTGTGGGCCTCTAATCAGGAGTTTTTGCCTCGATACCTTTCAGTAGCTCTGGACAAACCTTCCTTGCCATGTATAGCTTTACGGCAGAGGGTCTAGGTGGCCCTTTTAGTCACGTTTTGTTTAATTTCAAGAGAAGGGGGGGGGGGGGGGGGGGGGTGCAGTCAGTGTGACATAGGACACCCTAGACCCCTCCGGAGTATGTGTTAGGAACATACGAGCTGTGATACTGGTTGTAGGCATGGTATTATAAAATTTCTCTGTAGTATTCATTGCAGGAAATTGTGCTAAAGGCCAATAGTAGTGTTACGACAATTCTTGTTGTAAGTAGCTTTGGCTGTGTAGCAATAGATTTTTGAGAAATCTCGGTAGTGGCAACTACGCCTTTTACTTTTGCAGCAATTACTTCTGCATAAGTACACGAGTTCAGTACTTCTACGAATGTACAAGAATTCATTTATGTTTGGTTATATTTTTTAGGAATATATCCACTAGTTAATGGGGTTTATATGTGCACATGTAAACTTATAAGTTTTTAGTTTTCCCCACTTACTTTAAGGGGGGTGCCTTCTTAACTAGCATATCTGTGCTCAGAGTCTCAGAGTTAACCCTTTTTCAAGCAGGCTTCTTTGAAGCACGCTCCTGCTTGTACCCCTTTTGAAGATTTAGGCTGTATAAAGTTTATGCACCCGAATGTCTCTTTTTTACAAAAGTAAGAATACTATGTGGTTGTTTGATTATCTGCTTTTCTAGAGTTATGATATGATTACGAATGTCCCCCTCCAGTCTTAGAAATCAGTCATGTTCGTCAATGATGGAGGGGCCACTAATAAATTATAGGTTTGACTCCTGTAAGGAGATAAAGAAAACCTAATATTTAGTAGTGGCCCCGTAATCATTGACGACTGGGGCCCTCCCGACCATCCCCTTCCCATTCGTTGATGTATTAAGGATTTTGGTTTACTTGATATGTCAGCGAAGGAAGAATGACGCCTGAATCAGCGTCTGGTCAAGGATCCACACAAGTACATCCACGATATGATGGAAAGCTTATTGGATAGTTATTCTTATTTTCTTTTTGTTTTTTATTTTTTTACGAAGTTTTTTCGTAGTGAGAACCCAATTCATAATGACTGAAGTCATGAGTGAGGTCGCGTGCGCTCATGATGAAGGCTCCTCAGATTTTAAATGCTCTGCGCAGTAGATTCAAACTACGGCGGATTAGTGTTTGAAGAGGATGCCTTATGTAATAGGCATGTTCGTCAATGATTACGGGGCCACTACTAAATATTAGGTTTTCTTTATCTCCTTACAGGAGTCAAACCTATAATACCACCCCGTATTTGCATCCCCCGGTAGCATTTGGCTAACGTACTTTCACTGTCCTTTCAAACTCCAATATCAACTGTAGCCTAATGCCACCCCCACGCCCGGAGACCTTTGGGTCAAATTTCCACGTAGCCCCCTGAACTCTCTCCCTCTCATTAACACCCCGCGCTCCTTGACTCTTTTCCGACCTAGCCTCTCCCTCATACCTCTTGAAGATCCTTGATTTTTCCGTTGCTAACGCTCTCCAACCTTTATATATATACTCCTATCCAGCCTACCTTCCCTTAGTAGGCCGGAACAACATTAGAACTTTACTAACCCCTTGCATGCCATCTATTCCCTTACAACCCATTCACAACCCTGCACCCAATGATCGTCAGTGCGAGGCTAGCCGCCTCGCCAGTAACTAACTTCTATTGCCATACTTCCAGATAAATGTGGCAGAGTTAGCAACCCAGTCTCCACCACATCCAGCAAACCATACAATTAACAACCAACCGATTAAAACCAGCTAGCCAAGGCATCTTCGGTTTTGGTATTAAGAACACCCACATCTGTCTCATAAACAGAGGGTTATTACAAACACTTGTGATATGGCAAGCCCCTAGCCACAGCCGCCGGACGACCATCCCAAAGAGAGGGTGCCTAGCTACCCCTTTTTACCCACCCGAGGAGGCAGACCCCCACCCCTGCGGAGGTAAACCTGACCCCTGTTTTGACTTCCGGGTCATTGCCAGGTAGCACAGGAATTCTTCCTATCAATGAACTAACCATGCATGACTAACCCCCTTACTAACCTCTATTAACCCACAATAACCCATTCACCTTTCTTGCATACACGGATAATCAAATTAGCACCTCAGCTATACCATAGAATGAAGACTGAGCAATATAAGAGAGACGCCCCTATCACAGCTGTCTCAGTCCTCTCCGCAAAGTAGATCCAGTCTCCCTCCCCTCAATACTTCCAGTATAGCCAAAATAGTACCTCTTACTAAGGCTCAGTTATATCACATTATGAAGGCTCCCTATAGCCATGTGCCACAACAGTAATCACCACCTTACCTAGTCCCCGTATCTATTGAGAACTCAAATAAGTCCATAAGACTCGAGATCCCTATGGCCTACAGGGTCCAAAACCGAGCCTATAAACCCAGCTCCAGCCCCCAGTAAAATCAGTTGAAAGATAGACACCAACCAGTGGCTGACCCCCTGAAGTTGACCTCTAGCTCTGCCCTTGTGTTGTTTCTGAGTTGTGAGATTCCAGAGCCGCAGACTCCGTGGCAGATTGGATATAGAAGCGTCGTACAAGAATCTACGTGCACCTTATAACCTTCACACACTAGTGGGTATATAAGTGTGTAGCCAGCACCGATCGCCAAGAGAGCCGTCTTGAGAACTTCCTACATTTGGACCACGTGACGGCCGCGGAACCAGTCGTTAGCCCCCAACATCACGGACGCAAGATAACCAGGACCAGACCAACAAAATACTATCCAAGATTCACTTTATTAGTACTAACGTGTTATAGTACTAATTAGAAATTCACTTATAATCTTTCTATGAAGTGGCTATATCTTTGCCCAGTGTAATTGCATATATAACCATTCCATTTGGGAAGTACTAAGCGTCTCAGTGTTCATAAATTAACAGGCGACATTAACTCTCGTAATTACCTTTATCCAGATATTAAAACCCTAGTGATATCTAACGTTCGCCCACTGATTTGTGTTCTATGTATTTCTGCCAGAGGTCTTCCAGTATATAAACTTGCGAGCAAAAACCAGTGATCAGAAGAGTATACCTGAACGTTGGAAGTGGGAGACTAGGCTCCATCCAGATCCACTAATGCTAGCGGATCATTTCTATCATTTGTCTTGTACGAGTATTCCTACTTTCCTATGCTCCCTATTAACCTACTTAAATAAACGTGATCGTGTGTCTTGTTACCGTGTGTTTATTTTGGGTTCACTAATTCCCATACCTTGTATTGTGCATGCAGCCATATATACCCAGTCAGTTAGAACCCACATTACCCAAGTTAATCCTGTAGAAAAAACAGGGCATAACATTGGCGGCAGCGGGGTGGTTCTTGATTCGGATAAAAGGTTGCATTACATTGCAAGTTTGGAACAGCCAGAAACACGATAACATCATGGCGCACCGTTCTCACATTCCCATCCCACATTATGATGGAGAAACTTACGAGGATCGAAACGTTCATGGACATAGTGAAACCCGTACTTGACCTAGTTTATACCACAGATGCAGAAAAAATAGCCGTGACATTAACGCACCTGGGAAAAGCCGTTTCCCTGGTTGCCTATCAAGTGCACCCTGCTCTCACATGGGACGAATTTCGCCCAATAGTGATAGAATGCCATTAAGCCTTCGTTGAGCGTTTTCGTGCCCCCCACCCGTATCCAAGACACTAAATTCGAAGGCGATCTAGATGCCACAGTGAATAAGATCGCCCAACACATAAAAGTTTCTTTCCCCACATTGACCAGAATCCAACAAGAACAACAGATTCTGGCCAACCTTGTATCAATATTGCTCTCAGCAGTAAAAGACCATTTCCGTGTGCACGATTTCGTCGGATACCAAAAAGATCTCATCACGATCCGACATATTTTGGCAGTGCGCACAGAATGCACCCACCCAAATCGCTGTGATCAAGAGGTTTCCCACAGCACCCGCAGCACCCCGACCACCAAAACTCCAAGAATGCCTACCCATCCTCATCCTTCCACAACAGACCCACCTACCCTTCCGGCAAGCCCCAACCCAGTAGACCCCGGTTCCAACCTACCCAGCCACGCAGAATCTTCAACCGGAACAAAACCTACAACACCTACCAAAGTAAAAACCCTACCTTAGTAATTATCAAACCCTATGATTTCCCTGCCTGTAATGCTCAGTGTGCCCTCCATCAAATTCGTGACTCTGCCAAATTCCTCGCCCCTTTACTCCTCGCATTTCTGTAAATGAAGAGGAGTTGGGACAAGAGGAAGAGATGGAGGAAAGGCACACTGGAGATATAGCCCCTATCATGACCTCAGAGGATACCGAGGAAAACCCTGGAGGAGGTTAGATACCGATCCCCAGGATTTTTTTAAAGTACCCCCCGCCCAAGATGGCCTCGGCGGGGGACGCCATAACTGACACGCACTGTCCCCATTTATTACATGGCCAAAATCAAGGACATTCCTGTCCGCTTGTAAATCGACACGGGAGCTGCCAAGTCATGTTTGTTCAAGTCTTATTATGATCAACACCACCCGACTATTTGGCCCCTTGTTAACCACCAAAGCAGAACTAATCTCAGCTGCTGATACTTACTTAAATCTCCTAGGAGACACTTTGCCCCTATCAGTAACTACTCCTGCCCCCCATCTTCGTTGTTATCACACGTTCACCGTATTTTCCTCCCACTGTAAACATTACGATGGTTTCCTTGGACTTGACCTCCTTCAAAAACTCCAGGCCCAGGTTGACTGCGGCCAAAGGCTGATCTCATTCAAAACAAATTCCAACCCAAATCCTCTGACAAACCAATCATTCAGAAACCCATTCACAAAAAGAAAAAACACCTTCCCCTCAACAAACCCTGAGTCAGGGTTACCAAGTTGCAGCTAGCACTAAGGTGACTCCTCTAAACCCTCCCCTTGCCCCGAGTTCTCTCAAAATTCAGTAAAATTCAGTAAAAAAATGCCTCAACAAACGAAAGAAGACAAGTCCAAGCAACTCCCTCTCGGTAATCCCCTCAATTCTCGTAACTCTGTCCAGGATAAATCCTCCCATGTTTTCAGGACAGACTCTGATATATGTAACCATAATTCTATCAAATGTTTATGTACACATGTTTCCAGGGAAAATGCCGGACCTATGTACCCAACAATGTTTCCCCCATGCCCCCAGAAATGTTCAGCTATCCCACAACCAAACAAAATTTCCCTTGGGACAGTTTTCGGTCAGTAGCTCCCTTCCCACCCCCCCCTCCCCCCACACACAATTCACACCCCTACACTTAGTTACACTTGTGTATCCGTCCTAGTGACACAGCCCCCACTGCGACCAGCTCTCACTCTCCATGCCAGAAGTCGGTTGGAGTTGGTGTGGGGGTGCCGGGGGTTGGTGGCCGGTCCGGTATTTGGCCAGCCACAACACCTAGAAAACTTCACGACCCTACACTGACTCGCCCTCTCATGACAAACAAACTCACCAGTCCCAGATAAACCTACCGTTACTGCCACCAAGAAAATTCCCCACATTCGTCCTGTGAACAACCCCAAATCAAACACCAGTCCTCCACCAATAACCCATGTTCTACACCTAACTCTTCCCCCACCAACCCTCCGCAGTCCCACCAACAAATCCCGTTTTCTAACTCGCTCACCCTTCACCACCCGGACCCGCCCGCACCGTTAATCCTCCCCTCACGCGTGCCGACCTGAGGGACACAACTATGTTCCCACCATGCCCCCAGAAATGTCCAGCTATTCCACACCCCCCAATCCCCCTTGTGACAGTTTTCCGTCAGTAGCTCCCTTCCACCCCCACACAATTCACACCCCTAGAAAACTTCAAAATCCCACACTTAACTCCCCCTCTTCTGACAAACAAAACCGCCAAATCCATATAAACTCCAAACAAACCGTCACTGCCACCGACAAAACTCCCCACTTCGTCCTAACCACCACCAATACTTACATCAGTCCTCCCAATAACCCATCGGCTATACCTCACTCTTCCCCCACCAACCCTCCACAGTCCCTCCAACAAATTCCGTTTTCTAACTCCCTCACACCGCGCCCCACTGATCCTCCCACACGCGCCGTTAATCCCCCCCTCACGCGTGACCCCCACCAAAGTGACCTTTCCCCCCCTCTGCGTACCAAGCACCTGCTCGCCAGTCAATCCCCCACCATCATTAGCTCAGCTGTAGTTCAAGATAAATTGCCAGATTCCCCCCGCCATCAAAAATGGGTGAACCTTCGACCCATACCCCAAACTCACATGTTATTTTCCCCCACTACCACGTCCACCAACCCCAATCGTTGCCTCTTACAACCCGCCATCATTTCCGCTCGCATCAACCACATTCTCGTGGCAAATATCTCCGAGGAATCCCTGACATTACCAAAAGGTCTCATTATAGGAGACCTCGAAACTTTTTATGACCTCCCATAGATTTTAATGACACCCCTACCAGCCTCCAATTGCCCCCTCTCCCGGACACATTATCCGACCACCAAAAAAACGGCATGTACGACCTATTGCTAGAGTTCAGTGACGTGTTTGCCCAACAACCCACCGAAATCGGACAGACCGATGTAGAACAACACCATTAACACCACAGGCCCCCCATACGACAACCATCCCGTAGAAAAAATCCCATACAACGTCAGGAAGAGGGACGCCAAGTCCAAGAGATGTTAGAGGCCGGTATTGCCACCCCGTCCATTAGTCCCTGGTCTTCCCCTGTTGTCCTAGTAAAAAAGAAAGATGGGTCAACCCGTTTTGCGTCGATTACAGGAGGTTGAATGACGTAACCATTAAAGACTCTACGCCATTACCCCGGATAGACGATTCCCTTGACTACCTACCGGATCCAGATGGTTCACTAACCTCGACTTGCAAGCAGGGTATTGGCAAGTGCCTATCAAGGCCGAGGACCAAGAGAAACAGCATTTTCCTCTAGTGGTGGCCACCACTACGAATTTAACGTCCTACCTTTTGGCCTCTGTAATGGACCCGCCACTTTCTCCCGTTTGATGGAAGCGGTATTACATGGCCTAACCTGGGAAACCTGCCTAGCCTATCTAGACGATATTATTGCACGCACCAACCTGGGAAGAACACCTCCTCAGGTTGAGACAAGTCCTTCAAAGAATCCGAGCTGCCGGGTTTTTTTTTTTTTTTTGTAAGAGGGAACGGAGGAATGGAAAACACAGATAAAACAAAATCCATGTGCCTAAAGGCATCCTCCATTCATAAAATGTTTGTAACAACTGGATTTAACATTTGTAGATTGTAAGTTTGTGGAAAGCAAATCGAGGGAAGTGAATTCCAAAGAGTAGCTCATAAATGAATCTGTAAGCAGAAGTTCTGCATTGTGGAGGGAAAGTGTAAATTCATGGAGCTCTCAGCTGCCTAGTTCTAACGGGAAAGATGTGGAAGAGGCGGCACAATTGAAGCAAGTTCCTCGACAATTGCTGTGAAATATGTAGAATAATGCAAGGGTGCAGTTTCTTCGTATGGATAATGTAGGAAGGTCCTGTGTGATTGCAGGGTTTTGATTAATCTTGGCTTTATTTTGAATTTTGTCCAACTGCTCAATGCAACCACTCCACTTCCACCCCACAGAGGTGAACAGTTTCAAATACCATCTGAGGAACGCACATGACATTTGATATTATCACGTGCCAACACCTTGCTCGTCAGTGAAGAAATTCTCGAACTCTGTACAGGAGTCCCCCAGTTTTTAGAGGCATTCTTAGTCAATTGCTCTCTAACCATAATGTGTGGCCAGCTCAAGTTAGGTTAGTTTAATGTTTACACCGAGAAATGTCAACTACTAGGGGAAGTGGGACATATGTTACATCATTAAAAAATACTATGGGGAGTGCCGTGCGATCTGGTCGGTTAAAAATTGAATGTATCGTTGGTTTTTCTGTGCATTAAAGGAAACTAGATTCTGTTTGGTCCCCAGATCCATTAATTCTAGAAAGGTCCTGGTCAGAGAGATTGCAGTGTTATTTTTTTGAAGTTTATAAGATCGGGTTGGGTGAAAGAAATTGGTCAAATGTGAAGGGAACGTGTGGAGTGTTGAGTCATCTGCGTCTAGGAATGTATTGGATTATGAGTGGTCATATATGAGATCATTGAGATGCAGGCATGAGGAACAGAATTGGTGGCCAAAACTGATCCCTGTGGGAACACCAGCAGCTCTTTATTTTAGTGAAATTTTGGAGTAATAAAGGCCATCTACCATTACACGTATTTCATTTCTGTTATGAAAGCTAAGAAGAAATTATGGGGAAACATAATGATGCAATGGCCGTAGTTTGGTGCAACCTTCTTCGACAATAATGGGATTTGATGCCAGACTCTATCAAATGCCTTTGCATATATCCAGTGCTATTGTAAGTGGTTGTTTTCACATTGAAATTTAAGAATACGCCTCTAAAGTGCGAGATTGCCCGAAATAATGGTTTAGATTTCCTCGGCCACGTAATATGGCCTGTAACATGGTACTGCACCAGAACCCAAAGAAACTTCAAACCATACAAAAGACCAACCCCCACCCACCCACCGTTTTAAAGGAGTACGTTCGTTTCTAGGTTTAGCCCACGATACATACAGAACGTTCGTCCCCCACTTTGCCACCCGATAGCCAGTACCCCTCCACCAACTCACCCACACATGGACACCTGAAAGAGACCTCGCGTTTAACACTTTGAAACAAAAGCCTAGATTCAAGCCCCTGTTATGTGTCGCTTTCCCCTGATTACGCATAACCGTTCCGTCTTTATAAACGGACGTATCTCTGTACGCCATTGGTTGCAGTGTTTAGACTCAAGTCAGAGTACGGAGGGGAAACATGTGATAGGCGTATGCCAGCCTCCACCCTCAAACCAAGCACAACCAGAATTATGCAAGACCAACCATGACGAGGAGTGCTTAGGTGAATCATTTGGGCACTCAGCCACTGTACGGTCATTTGTGTTCGGGAGCAAACTACTCGATATAATAACCGATCATGCAATCTTTTGCAATGGCTGCGTAAGTGCGAAAACCAACTTCAGCCCTTTTGGTAACGTTGGAGGGAGGAACAGTAAAGGACTACGACTCTTTAACAATACAAGTATCGTCCAGGCACACAACTTATAAACACCAATGCAGATGCCCTGTTACTAAGCGTTTGACCAGTACTCCTAGCCGCCTTACAAAACACTGAGCTTTTATCTAACCCCCATGCCCCCAACATAATTCCCCCTCAAGCCCCGCCCTAATTCAATCTTGGGAAGCAAGAATCAGAACCACCCTAGTAAACCACCGTTAAATGTCTTCAGGAAACTGACCTCGCTGGGGAGTATCAACTTGCCACTAGACCTTCTGGGCACAGTAATCTTAGACCCCACCATTGCCGCACCGACTACATGATTGCCATCCAGCGAGGGAAACGGCAGTAGCACCTTGGACAAAAGAATGAGTGTTAAAATATCTTCACAGATCAATACTGGACCCCCAAAATCCCCTTCCAAAATTGCCACAATCGAGTGACCCGAATCCTGCCAAACCTTGTTTATGTGGGGGAAGGATAGATCACGCACCACAGGCCCAGCTGGTACCACATGGTCTGCTACCCAGAAACCGTTCCAAGTCCGATCCCTTCGAAAGAGCATCATGGGCCTCGTTTCCTGCTTTACGCTGGCCCAATGCTATCGTCACATTTTTTTTTTTTTCTTTTTCTAATGTGATTGGACGGGAGGGCAAAAATGGCAATAACTGCCTATAGCGAGTGCCTCCCCCATAGATTGAACAGAAGCTGTACAGGGCCAAAATCAAGGGACGTTCGATGCCAAAATTTCCTGGGCAACCCAACGGAGACAGTTGTTTGAAGCAATTATTAAGTTTATAGGGACGAGTGGAAAGACCCGATCGTGTGGAAGAGAAGTTCCATGACGCTCAGATGTTGAGTAGAAGAAAGTTCTGAGAGTAACTGTTTTCACTCTTGGTTGATGGAGTATTGCACAGAGTTCGGGGTGGGATTGAGTGCAAGACGGGTACCCTACGTGCTCCTACGGTAAAGGACGGTGGTATGCACGTGGGAATAAGACTCTGAGGAACACCGGATTATTACTAGTAGGCGATAGAATAGCGAGAGAGATGCAAACCATTGCGAGGCGGAGAGGAGCAGAATTGCAGAGAGTTGGTGAGTGGCGGGAGGGTTAATGATACTAAAGGCCTTCCTTTCAACTTTGTTCTAGGAGAGCCGGTGTGAGAGGAACCTCCCCACACATGTGTAACAGATACTCAATTACAAGGGCTGCACTATGCCCCTGTACAGAGCAAGAAGCTGTCGGTCAGGAGGAGAAAAAGAACCCCCCTAATGAGAGGCGGTTGAGCACACCCAGCTTCGGTAGGGTCTGCCTTAGCAAGAATCTGGGTAATTATGGTCCTTCCAAATGAGAGCAGATAGAACAAAGAGGACTGCCCAAGAGAAGAATATTGAGAGAAAGATGGAAGGGTTCAATTTTTGTATTGTTGACAGAATAAGGATACGTCTGCCTGGGAGATCCTGACGGGTAGATAGATGGAGAAGAAATTGGGTTTGGAAGCATTAAAGTTAACAAGGGTTTTCTTCCTGCCCCAATTGGAAACGTAGTAATTTATGATCAGAATTTAAGAGTTCTATGGCTTCATTACGTTTGTCGTTGAGGGATTGCTGGCTGGGGCGTGTCTGAAAACTAATGGCGTAGTGTATGTTGAGTCTCGTCCTGCGTATGAATGGATGGGAATTAAGGTACAGTTAAGGAGATCATTTATAAAAATTAGAAAGAGAATAGGAGATAGGACAGAGCCCTGAGTACCACCGAGTTTATAGGGTGAGGAAGTGAAACCAATGGCCGTCCACAACCTGCAGCTATGTAACGGCCGGAATGGAACTTAGAGACAAAGGCACAGATGTAGGGATAGACACCAATGAGGGTAGGTTTAAACTTAACGATTTATGCCAGACTCTATCGAAGGCTTTCGATATGTCTAGTGCCAGAGAAACGTCTCCGAGGTCCGAAAGGAGGATGACCAAGAGTTAGTTACGATATGAACAAGATCACCAGTAGAGCGACCCTTAACCCTTAATTAACGCTCACCACATAACTTGTATTTAATAAAGCTGGACTATGTGGCGGCGCTCGACATAGGTCGAGTGGCAATTTCAGCACGGTAATGTGCCTGAGAGAGAGAGACAAGTGGTGGCAGGAGAGTAGCGAGCGTAATGAACTGCTCCAGACCACCTCGGCCGAACATACTGACACTAATCCCCGCTCCCTCCCCCTCTCTCACTCGCCTATATAAAGGAATTGTATCGGGAAAAGTGGCTAATTTACATGGCTTTTGCACTCGCGTTGCACGGTTAATTGCAAGAAAACTAGCCATCATAAAAGGATCGTTATTGTGTCCTTCGAAAGCTCTGTTTTATGTGCCTTTCCAGGGATAGATACTTGTTTACGGTTTCTGGATCTTATTAGGCATGAAAATGATCACGTAAACAGCCCTATTTTGGCTAAAAACCCCGCTGGGCGGGATACATATAAAGAAACCGGCATAGGCCGCTCTTAACCCTTAATTAGCGGCGAGCAACATTAAGTCGAGTTAAATAAAGCTGGACTATGTGGCGGCGCTCGACATAACTCGAGTGGCAATTTCAGCACGTATGATGGCTGAGAGAGAGAGACAAGTGGTGGCAGGAGACTACGAGCGTATGACTGCTCCAGTACCACCGCGTCGAACCTACTGACAACAAATCTCCTCTGCCCTCCTCCCTCTCTCACTCGGCACCTACTCAATTATGTATCGAAAGTAACCGATTCCTGCTTTTTTCACTCCGGCGTTGCACGGTTATTTCAAGAAAAACTACGCTCATCATACAAGGATCGTTATGGTGTCATTCGAAAGCTCTGTTTATGGCCCTTTCATGGATAGATACTTGTTTTAACGTTCTGGGTCTTATTTAGGCATGAAATGATCACGTAAACAGCCCTATTTTGGCTAGAAACACCCCGCTGGGCGGTACACATAGAAAAATTAAAAGAAATAAACCGCATAGGCCTCTCGTAAGTTGTTCGGTGTTAAGGAAGCCATACTGGCGATCTGAGTGCGCATTATGAGAAGAGAAATGCTTAAGAAATTTGGGAGCTAGAATAGTTTCAAAAACTTGAGAGACAAGAGATAAGAAGCAATTGGACGATAGTTGGAGGGTTGAGAGCGGTCATCCTTCTTTGGGACAGGTTTGAATGTGAGCAAACTTCCAGCATGAAGGTAAGACGGTAGAGGATAGACAGAGACGAAAGAGTTTGCCTAGGCAGGAGTCAGCAACGGAAGCACAGTTTTTGAGAACAACAGGAGGACACGTCCGGGACCGTACGCCTTATTAGTGTTAAGCCCAGAGAGGTTAAAAGTACATCTTTAGAAGAGATTAGGATATTAGGCATAGTAAGAGAGAGGAGGGCGAGAGGGAGGAATAGCACCGGAATCATCCCAGTGGAGTTTCTAGCAAAAGTTTGAGGCAATAGTTTAGCTTTGTCCGAGGGAAGTGATGGTGTGCCATCAGAGTTGGAAAAGAGGAGGGAAAGACGAAGAAGAAAAATTGTTGGAGAGGTTTTTGGCTAGATGCCAGAAGGCTTGGGAAGAACTAGATTTGAATAGTTCAGTGCATTTATATTGATGAAAGTGTGTTTGGCAAGTCGAAGAACAGATTTGGCTTGATTCCGGGCAGAAACATATGAAGAATGAGAGAGTTGAGGTTTAAGGCGCCGGGACCGTTTTGACGCTTCCTCCTTATTGCGGACAGCAGTAGAACAGGCGTGAGTAAACCAAGATTTTTTAGCATTATACTGATTAGAAGAGAATGGAAATGTATGCTTCCATGCCCGATAGGATTACTCTCGTAATGCGTTCAGCACTCTCCGAGGGTCCTCGGCCATGGAAGCAGAATCATTCCATGGGAAATCAAAGAAATAACTGCCGAAGAGCCTCCCAGTCGTGAGCGCCAAAGTGCCCACAAGCGCCGCCGGCTAGGAGGATCGGTGGCTGTATGTAGAGATAGGACAGGTGACAGAGATAAGTTTAGGGTCGGAGGAGCCCACAGGAGAGAAAAGATCGACAGTATAAGAGATGGTATAAGTTAGAAACATGTCAAGAATGTTGGGCCGATCTCCGATGCTATCCGGGATACGGGGGTTGCTGAACTAACACTCTAGGTCCTTTAGGATAGAAAAGACGTAGGCTGTTCACCAGAAGGATCAGTAGTTTGAGAGGACGCCATTGGCGGTGGTGAACTTTGAAATCTCCTAAGATGGAGCGTTCTGAGAAAGGAGGAAATGGATAGAATGTTTTCCACTGTAGAGTTTAGAATAGTCAAAGAATTTGGGGGGAAAGTTGGTAGAGTTAGGGGAACGATAGATCAGCACAGAAATATTTAGTAAGAATGACAGGAAAGTTTTGAGCCATACAGTTGAGAATTCAGAGGAGTCGAAATCGGGGGGGGGGGACACGAGAGCAAGTGAGTTTTGTTGTGCACATATTCACACTCCTCCTTTGGCTTTTAAACTAGGTATAGAAATTAGGAGGATACAGAGAAGGGGTTGGCTGGATGTTGCTACAGACCACCTGGGTTTTCGTGAGGAAGAGAAGATCAGGTATTATGGAGGGAGAGATGGTGCTCAACAGAGTGAAAGTTTAAGGAAAGTCCCGCGACGTATATTCAAAATATTTGTAATAGCCTGCCCAGTTAAAGACCACACAGCCACGCACAGTCGCCACACTGCTTGCCACAGACAGTGTTCCCTATATTCGTCCTTCCCCTTGCTCTTGTATCCGACAATGCCCCCGGGTTTAGTGGACACGTTTGGCAACAGTTCCCTACCAACAATGTGGTATTAAGATTAAACACTCATCCCCGTACCTGGCCTCAAGGAAATGCTATATATCGAACGCAGCCATCGCACCATCAACAATCAGTTACGGACAAACATGATTGCTCTGAACACCTCAGACTGGCGCATCACAACTAAAGATGATACAATGGGGCATGAACACCTGTCACTTAGAATACGGTATTTCCCCTCATGAAATGTGTTTACGGCGTTACCCCCCCTGATACTTGCCGTTCCACCATCACGCTCACAATGCTCCCCCCCCGCACCTCCACAATTGACCCATTGCAACATCTGCAAAACACCCTCCATACCGCCCAAACCTGTCAAGACACCAAAAACTGATAACCCCGATGACAAAAACCCTTTTCGCCATCCATGTACAACCGTAATGGTCAGCCAACCTCCCTGTCACCAACAAATTAGGCCCTCGCTATGTCGGGCCTCTACACCATCACACAAGTGGCCAAACGCCTATCAAGTCACCATCGATTATCACGGCTTGACTCGCACGTTCCGAACTAGATTCGTCCGAGCGTTTAAACCGCTCAAACCACAATACCATACCCCACCCCACACGTCTGGCCGGAATTAAACACCCCTACTAACCCTTCCCTTCATGCTATGAATATTCTCATACAAACCCCTAAGGAACTCTAAGCCCTACCGACACCGAACAGACAAATAATTCCGCAACATACCCCCCAAACTAACCTCCACAAAACCCAAGCCCCCACTATCACAACCTCCTCCACCATGACACCTTCTTTCACTTCTGATCTTCAAGTACCTCCCCAACTTATCCAATTACGAAAACCGCCACCCACAACCCCGACCACGAACAGCAAACTCTCCCGTCTAGCCCTGAACTCCCTCCCCCAGCGCACCACAGTAAGAAAACCCCCCCCCCCCCACCAAAAACCAATTTACACACCCAAACACCCCACACAATCTACCTCCAGTAACCTCACGCTACAAACTTACGCCCACGACAAAAATCTTTTAAAACCTCCCCCATAAACACACCCTGCTAACCAATTTCCGTATGGCTGCCCGACCACTACCCTCCTCCTCCTCCTCCTCGTTCTTCTTCTTCCGTCGAATTTCTCCTCCACAAAGTGAAAGAAGACGAATAATCACCAGTAAACACCATAAACCCTCTAACTATATTCCAGACAGTTACAACCCCCACCCCCCCCACGAAAACACATACCTTCCTCTTCAACCTCGCCCTCTCCAACCCCCACCTCATTACCCCGAATGACCTACTAGATCTACACCCCCACCAAACACCCATAAAACCGCCTACTTCCACCACCAGCAAATCACCG